>CM066997.1:2840000-3440000 GCA_033977485.1 Hydrangea macrophylla | reverse complement strand
AAAGGAATATAAAGAGAAGAACCTTGCGACTCCGGCTATCGGTGTTGATTTGGATCTTATCAGTGTCTTCTACGAATCCTCTGGAAAGCAATAAAACACAAAATTCAAGGAATTATAAGACTGTTACATATATGTATATACAAGCGCATGATGTTATTCATATATGTGTGCATATATATACAGAAGTGTATATGCAGAGAGAGAGAGAGAGAGGAGACCTGAAAACAACAGTGCGATTCGAAGGTCTTCCATTAGATCCAGTAGTCGCCTAAAACCCAGCCCAAAACAAATTACACACGAAAATTTTCAGAGAGGCAAAAAAAAAAGTATATATATATATATATATAAATTGTAGAAGACATATACAAGCTGAAAGTAGGTTGAGTGCTTGAGGTTGGAATTGGATTCCAAGGCGTTGTGAAGCAGCTGCTTCCATGGCGCTGTTATTGTTGCCATTTCACGCAATCGGCGCCCCCTGCAAAATCTCTTGAGTTTTCCAACTTGAAGGTAAGTTAGTTTCTAGATTTTCAAGCTATAAGAAATTTATGCCATGTTTTATAATTCAATTAAGAGTTAATTAGTATAATGTCCTATTTAGTCTAACTTTGTTATAATAGGTTCAACTCTAACAACATTTTGGTGATAGGTCCACATTTTTATTTAGTGACCAAACTACCCCTAAAGCCCATCAATGAGTCATCCATTTTCAAACTCTTTATCTAATTTGGAAACACCCAAAATCAAGGGGTTTCAAATTTTAAACACCAAATTTATATATATATGTATATATATATATAAGATTTCCACCTCTCTCTCTCTCTAGGATGAATCGGAGATTCCATTCAATAAGAAAAAAGCTTGCGATGGTCTTCTCCGGCGAGGTGGTGATTGTTTTGAGTGTTGCAGTTGGGATCGCGCTTGTTGTCACGCTCGGATTTGCGGGAGAGGTCGTTGTCTTCGTGATTTGGATGAACCGGAGACTCCATTCAACGAGAAAAAGCTTGCGATGGTCTTCTCCGGCGAGGTGGTGATTGTTTTTGGGTATTGCATTTGGGATCGAGCTTGTTGTCACGCGCGGGTTTGCGGGAGAAGTCGTTGTCTTCGTGATGTTGCTTTGCTTTTCAATTTTGCCTTTTCATTGGTGTTTGCTGACTTTTTGTTTTTTGTCTTGTATTTTAGTTGTATTGGAGCAGTATTTAATTTGGGGTGTTTCAGTGGGTGCTTTTTTGAGTCTTTGGAGGGGGTGCTTAGTTGAGTCCATTTAATTGTGTTTTGGAAGTTGTTTGGATCTGGGCGTGGCTTTGGAGGCTAGTTGTTTGAATCTGGGTGTGACTTTGTTTAATTATTCTAGTGTGAAATTGAACGCTCATGTTCATTCTAGTGTGAAATTTAACACTCATGTTCTTGATTCCTATATTGTGGTGCGAAATTGTATACTGTTAGTATGTACTATAATTTATTATTTGAATGATGACTGCTTACCAAATTTAAAAGAGTCAACTGCTAATTAAATCTCCATTCCAACGTAATGCTGATTAGTTTGTTCCAAAAACAACTCCACAATTCAAAGGTTGTAGTGTGAATATTAACACTCATGTTCTTGGTTCAAAGGCTATGTGATTTATGGCACAAACACAAAAACGGAAAGCACTATAATTATGGGATATTAATACAAAATGAGATATTGACAAGTCAAAATGTTATCATAACTACCAGAATTAATGTGTATATATGGCAAGTCAAAATCCGGTTTAATGAAAGCACTGAAATTTTGCAGTGTAAAATTTCCCTAATAAACCAGTTGCAGTGTAAAATTTCACACTAATAAACCAGTTACAGTATAAAAATGATCTGTTTGCAGTGTAAAATTCAATACCCGCAAAAAGACTCGTTTATGATGTGATATCTAGATTGAATATGCAATACACTGAAATAGAAATGATGAAATTCGTTTGTAACCGTTGTGTAAAGTAATATCCTAAAATATTAGGATAAAATTTCTATATATATTGTAACCAATATCAATTGGGATTTGATAAGATTTGGTCAGATTTGGTAACTAATTCAATCATTAAATCTGAATTAATATATGTATATATGTATATATAAAGGTTAGGGGTAAAAAAGACATCTAATAATTCTATAATAGGAAAATTTGGACTAATCTCTAACAATATTTACAATTATAGGGTCTATCATTGGGAAGTACTAAATAGTGGGTCTATTACAACAAACGTTGGTAGAATGGGATTTTCCACTAAATTTTTCTTCAATTAAATGCTGTATTTGTATTTTTTTTTTTTTTAATGTACTCCCATATTTTATTTTTAGTGAGTTTAATGTTTAATAAATGTATAAAGGCTCGAGCATCAATTTTAGCCCTGTATTTTTTCCACACATTGACACTTCAGTTCTCACACGAATCCAATATAATCGATGATTAAAAAATAATAATAATTAACAAAGACCTATCTCTCAACTGAAAAATAGCAAAATTAACCGAAAACTTTAAATAATAAAATTCTACTTAAAATTTTTAAGTATTCCATATTTTTAAAACTGTAAATTCACTAATTTAAAATTTCACTAGAAAATTTAGTACTTAAGTTTCAATTTTATGAAACGTAACCTTAGACTATATGGTTGGCTGTTGACACGAAGGAAGGATGGAAGGAAAGAAGAGGTCAATTCCTTTCTAGTGATAGTAGAAGTCCAACTTGGTTAGGGTGTCTTATATATACAATTAGGACACTAATAACTTGTTTTTTTTTTTTTTGAAGTGTTTACAATTAGCGAGTGCGTCTTGGAGAAGTCTTCGAGTTGTAATCCTATAAATCTTTAGAGAATATTGATTTGAAACAACTTTTTCTTTGACTAATACATGTTGTTTATGCAAGATTTTTTGAGTTCAGACCCTCGACCGCGCGGTGCTGGGCAATACCTTGACAGCACCTGTCCGGATTAGACAATAATTTTTTTAAATTGAGAATTAAAAAATAAAAATAAAAATCATCGCATGATCCTACTAGTGCCAAGCAGACGCTGTCCCCAGTAGCTCGCGGTCAAGGATCCCCAGATTGATTTCTCTTTGTTTTAAGTGAATGTTTCTTACTGTAATCAAGTGTGTGGCTTAGTCGCATAAGAGCAACTCCAAGGGTAGTCATCAAATTTGGGTATCCAAAATATTATTTGGTTACTTGAATAATGTTTTACATACCAAATAAGTCTCATGCACTCCAACCATAGTAACCAAAACTAGTAGTCATTTTATTGTTTAATATATTTTGATGTATCTCAACCATAGATACACTAAAAATATTATTTTATTCACAAACCAATAGCTAGGATCATCCCACCAAATATGCATTCCCTCACTTTCTCTCTCCAAAGACTATAAGTTTGGAGACCCAAACCATGAGTTTGCATAATGGATCCCTTTTTGGATCTCCCATTAGAGTGCATTTTTTGAGATGAAGAGATCTATTTTAGCATCTCTTGAATTTAGATACTCATTTGCATCCCATTAGAGTTGCTCTAACGCATTGAGAGAGATCCACAATTAACAGCATTGCCCCCCGTTGACTAGCATTTCCAAACCATCTCGATCATCTTGGTCGAAACCTTTGGATTCTGACACCCTAGTGGTTCTAGACTGCATCAAATTATATAAGGAGGTTTTTTTTTTTTTTTTTTGGTAATTGGGGGTGTCCGGGCCAGCTTGCGCGCACCTCGACTAATCCCCGGAGGCCTGGAGGCGCCGGGTGAATACTCTAGTGGCCACGCCCCCCATGACTCTAACACTAAACCTCTTGGGTAGTACACTCAAGAAGCTTACCACTCGGCCTGTAGGCGCCGGTTGTGTTTTCTACTTTATTAGAGTGCAATCATAAGAGCATCTCCATAGTTGGTCACATGTTAGAGCCTTTTATCTAATGTCATTTCAGCCTTGTAATCTTGTTTGGGCCTGTTAACTTTTATAGCTTTTATTCTTCACTTCACTGCAACAAGTTAAAACCTGGACGCAATGGCTATTTTATGTTGGAAATATTTCATTGATATAATTGGAAACAGAAACAGATTCTGATTAGAACTAATGAAAATAGGAAAATTACACTTAGACAGAAACAGAAAATTAAATAGGAGAATTATCAAACCGAGGCCTGTGATCTATTCACAGTTTCCTTAAAACAGATTCGCCGCCTCACCGGATGTGCTTGAGGAAATCGTCGGCGTCTGTCTCCCAGGATACAGCGGCTTCTAGCAGTAGTACTTGCACGATATACAACTGCTCCGGCGAACTTTTTATGCTTCGTGCTCTCTCAGGAAACCAAGGATAGAATATGACAGAAGAAGAAGACTCTGTAATTTCGTATATCTAGATTGAGGGAGAGCTGTGATATATATAGGATGATCATATGCCTTTCCATTTTCTGTAACTACTTCCTGTTCATATCTTGCAACAGTTTAGAAATCCAAAAGGTTTCTGCCATACAAAACATGTGCAGAAATTCCAAGGGTCTCTCATTACAGATTGAAAAAAACTAAACTTGAGGGGTCTAAAGAGAAATATTCTGTGCGGGCCGCACCCGCACCCACGACCACGACCACGACCCGACTCGGCTCGGCCGGCCGGTCGGACGGCGGCGGCAGCGCGCGCGCGCGAGTGTGTGGAATAAACCCAAAGGGCCTTAGGTCCTCCCCCTTCCACAAAACTGGGTACCCCTTGGGGCCCAAACCCAAAACATGAAGTAGCCTTATAAATACACTAAAGGCTACTTCTAGTTTTCCTATGTGGGACAAGGCAAATTGTGAACCTCTTTCATTTCAACAACTCCTTGTATGGGGCAAACTTTAATCATTAATTTCTCATTCACCCATCAATAGTTTTGGACATGTGAATATCCAAACTTCATCTCGTCAAGGAGGAGAACACAAATCCACAAGGACCCCACTTAAACTCTAAGTGGGTCCCACTTTTATTAGCCCTTAAACATGGCCAAAACACATATTATCCAACAATCCCCCACATGAATGAAAGTAACCGAAACGATGTGAGACAGCGTAGACTCGACAAGAGAGAGCACAACGGATCACTCCTGCAAAGGATAGGTAGCTTTTGGCTTTGAACCTTCCCTTGTGACAATCTTTCAGATTTACTGGCTGACCAGTGAACGTGTAGTCTTGAACTGATTGCCGTTAGTGTAAATAACCGACAGACCTCACACAGGAGCTTTCCAAACATAGTTTAGTTCTTACACTTGTGTTCATTTTGGCCTTGAACACTTGCCTGGTTCAGTGAATGTTTATCAAATAATTTTGCCCTTCTCAAATTCTTTTAGAAGCGGCCCCATTTCACATTCACATAGGTGACTATTTAGAGTATCCTGCTATACTCCGCTTGGTTATACCAACGCACATAGTCATTAAAAGCTAAGCTTACCCTCACACCATGCAGGTATCACTGTTGAATCATAGAAATGGGCAGAAGAACATTTCTTCTCAGTGATTCTCTTAAGGTACATGAAATTAGGTTGTCCCTTTGAACCTAGATCTTGGGATCTCCAGTCAACTAGGTTGGGTTTCCATTCCATTCCCTTGTAACGTCATAGGCTTTAGTCCCATTCCTCTAGATAATTTATTAACTAACTCTCGATTTAACCCTTTGGTTAGCGGGTCCGCAATATTGTCCTTAGACTTTACATAGTCAATTGTGACAATCCCACTTGAGAGTAGTTGTTTAATGGTATTATGTCTACGACGAATATGTCTAGACTTACCATTATACATATTACTTTGTGCCCTTCCAATAGCAGATTGGCTATCGCAGTGTATGCAAATAGCTGGCACAGGTTTTGACCATCTAGGAATATCTTCTACAAAATGGCGAAGCCATTCAGCTGCCTTGTCTAGCGCAATGAATTCAGATTCCATTGTCGATCTAGCAATACAAGTTTGTTTTGAAGATTTCCGTGATACAGCTGCACCACCAAGTGTGAAAACATATCCACTTGTAGATTTTGAATCTTTCATATCAGATATCCAGTTTGCATCACTGTATCCTTCCAATACAACTGGATATCTCATGTAGTGCAGTCCCTGATCACGTGTATATCGTAAGTACCGCAGTACCCTTACTATCCCTTTCCAGTGTTCAGCACTAGGATTACTAGTATATCTACTCAGTCTACTAACAGAATAAGCAATGTCAGGCCTTGTACAACTCATTAAGTACATCAAACTTCCTATCACTCGAGAATATTCTAGTTGAGAAACACTCTCACCAGTATTCTTAGATAGGTGTAGACTTAAGTCCACAGGCGTCCTGGCTATACTAGTATCAAACTTGTTGAACTTCTCTAGAATCTTGTCTACATAATGTGACTGTGACAGAACAAGTCCATTAGTATTTCTAGAGATCTTGATGCCCAATATAACATCAGCAAGTCTCATATCTTTCATGTCAAATTTAGAATTCAACATTTTCTTAGTGGATTTAATGATCTTATCATTACTACCCACTATGAGCATGTCATCAACATAAAGACATAAGATGACATAGCCTTCAATTGTGTCTTTGACATAAACACATTTATCACACTCATTGATTTTAAATCCACTAGAGAGTATAGCTTTGTCAAATTTTTCATGCCATTGTTTTGGAGCTTGCTTTAAGCCATACAATGATTTGACAAGCTTATACACTTTATTTTCTTGCCCTGGAGCAGAAAATCCTTTAGGTTGTTCCATGTAGATTTCTTCATTCAAATTTCCATTAAGGAAGGCAGTCTTAACATCCATTTGATGTATTTCGAGATCTCGCAACGCTGCGATTGCAATAATCATACGAATGGATGTTATTCTCGTAACAGGAGAATACGTATCAAAGTAGTCTAGACCCTCCTTTTGTCTATACCCTTTGATGACAAGCCTTGCTTTATACTTATCAATAGTACCATCCGTCTTCATTTTCTTTTTAAAAATCCATTTGTAGCCCAATGGCTTACAACCAGGAAGAAGATCTACCAGTTCCCAAGTATGGTTTTGTAGGATAGAATCAATTTCACTCTTGATTGCTTCTTTCCACAATGGACCATCTGGTGATCTAATGGCTTCATTATAGCTTTGAGGCTCACTTTCTATAACATAAGTTAAAAAGTCTGGACCAAAAGATTTTGAGATTCTAGCTCGTTTCCCACGTCTAGGCTCAATATCAACATTTTCTTCTTGGGTTTTACTAGTTTCCACAACAGTCTCAAATGTGCGTTTTTTAGAACTATATTCCTCTTTACAAGGAAATATATTCTCAAAGAAAGACGCATTTCTAGACTCCATGATCGTGTTCTTGTGTATATCTGGGTTTTCAGATTTATGTACAAGAAACCGATACGCACTACTATTATGTGCATAGCCAATAAATAAACAATCAACAGTTTTTGGACCTATCCTTTCTTTCTTAGGAGTAGGTACAAGAACTTTTGCAAGACACCCCCACATTCGTAAGAACTTGTAGGAAGGTTTTCGACCATTCCATTGTTCATACGGGGTTTGATCAACTTTCTTTCGAGGTACCTTATTTAAAATATAATTTGCGGAGAGAATTGCCTCCCCCCACAAGTTCTGTGGCAATCCAGAACTTATTAACATAGCATTCATCATTTCCTTTAAGGTACGATTTTTCCTTTCAGCAACTCCATTTGATGGAGGCGAATAAGGTGCAGTGGTTTGGTGAATAATTCCATTTTGTGCACAAAACTCACCATATGGCGCTACATATTCACCACCCCTATCACTTCTCAACACCTTAATCTTTTTACTTAGTTGATTCTCAACCTCTGTCTTATATAGAATGAACTTATCCAAAGCTTCATCCTTACTTTTTAGCAAATACACATAACAGTATTTAGTGCAATCATCAACAAAAGTAATAAAATACTTATTGCCACCTCTAGATTGAACCATTTTTAAATCACATACATCAGTGGGGATTAATTCCAGAGGTTCATTGCTTCTTTCAATTGATTGAAATGAAGTCTTTGTTAACTTTGCTTCAACACAAGTTTCACATTTATAACTTGCATCAATATGAAAGTTTGGTATGTGGTCTAATTTAATTAATCTTCGCAAAGAATTAAAATTAACATGTCCTAGTCTACCATGCCACAAATTGGAAGACTCAAGCAAGTAAACAGAAGAGGTACTCATTTTATTAACTTTTGGGAATACAATTGCTACATTAAGTTTGAACATCCCATTACATATATACCCCTTCCCCACATACATTCCCGCTTTGGTTAACACCACCTTGTCTGACTCAAAGACCATTCGAAAACCATGCTTGCTTAGGAGAGATCCGGATACCAAATTCTTGCGAATTTCCGGTACATAAAGGACATTGTTGAGAGTTAGCTCCTTTCCTGAAGTCATTTTCAGAATTATTTTTCCTTGGCCTTCAACATCCGAGGTAGCATAATTTCCCATATACATCTTCTCACCACTTGTAATTGGTTCGAAGGAAGTGAACATAGCTTTGTCGGAGCATATGTGGCGAATAGCACCAGTGTCTATCCACCATTCCCTTGGGTTTGAATCCACCAAGTTCACTTCAGAGATCACAGCAGACAGATTAATGTCAGAGACATCCCTTGAGATAGAATCTAACTCCGTCATATTAGTTTGATTATTTTGGATTTTCTTTTGTGGCAGACGACATTCAGAAGCCCGGTGTCTAGTTTTGCCACAATTGTAGCACTTTCCTTGAAACTGAAATTTTGGCTTCTTGGTGATACCACCTTTTGGCCCCATTTTGTATCCTTTGCCAGAAAAGGATTTCTTCTTCACTTTCAAACTTTGACCATGCTCAACCACATTAGCCTTGGCCACAAAGTTCCCCAAATTCTTGTCAGCCCCTTTGTTGTCTTCTTCAATTCGAAGCCTGACGATGAGATCTTCAATTTTCATCTCCTTTCGCTTGTGCTTCAAATAGTTCTTGAAGTCCTTCCAAGCAGGGGGTAACTTTTCAATTATAGTAGCAACTTGAAAAGTTTCGCTCAAGGTCATCCCTTCAGCATGGATTTCATGCAAGATTACTTGCAGCTCTTGAACTTGACTGATCACAGTCTTCGAGTCCACCATCTTATAGTCGAGGAATCTCCCCACTACAAATTTCTTTGACCCGGCATCCTCGGTTTTGTACTTTCTGTCTAAGGACTCCCACAGTTCCTTAGTAGTGGTCTTAACACTATACACATTATAGAGTGTGTCGTGTAGGCCATTCAACACATAATTTCGGCACAGAAAGTCCGAGTGCTTCCAAGCATCAATAGCTAGCACTACCTCTCGGCCTTGTTCATTTTCATTAGGCACAGGAGCCTCTTCCTTCAAGAACCTCGCAAGGTTCAAGGTGGTCAGGTAGAACAGCATCTTTTGCTGCCACCTTTTGAAATCCACACCATTAAACTTCTCGGGTTTCTCCCCGTGGTTCACAGGAACCGTTTGGATTGAGGGAACCTTCACAGGTATGGAGCCAATCACCACGGTGTTGGAGCCTGTAGCACCGTCGGTTATAACAGGTGGGTTTGCAGCAGTGTTCAAATTCTGATTTTCCATTTCTGAAAATATTATCAAAGGAGAAAATAAATTAAATCTAATATTTTATTTTTTCCTCCTCTTAATTTTTAACAGTAGCAGAATTTTGTTTTCAAAACATTATTAGGAAAACGAAGGAATTTCAAGATTCTGCTCGGCTAGTCTCAAGAAAAACACGATTCTGCACACTTTTTGTCTAATGCAATTTTCCCTAATTCTGCACCGTTTGGGCAGAAAACGAGAATTGCAGTAGCAGTTTTTGTAAACAGTTTTTCAAAATAGTTTCTGTTTTCCCAAAACCGAATCTGTTTTTTGTTTTGTAAAATATATAGAATCTGTTTTAAGATTGTTGGAAATATTTCATTGATATAATTGGAAACAGAAACAGATTATGATTAGAACTAATGAAAATAGGAAAATTACACTTAGATAGAAACAGAAAAATAAACAGGAGAATTATCAAACCGAGGCCTGTGATCTATTCACAGTTTCCTTAAAACAGATTCGCCGCCTCACCGGATGTGCTTGAGGAAATCGTCGGCGTCTGTCTCCCAGGATACAGCGGCTTCTAGCAGTAGTACTTGCACGATATACAACTGCTCCGTCGAACTTTTTATGCTTCGTGCTCTCTCAGGAAACCAATGATAGAATATGACAGAAGAAGAAGACTCTGTAATTTCATATATCTAGATTGAGGGAGAGCTGTGATATATATAGGATGATCATATGCCTTTCCATTTTCTGTAACTACAACTTGTTCATATCTTGCAACAGTTTAGAAATCCCAAAGAGGTTTCTGCCATACAAAACATGTGCAGAAATTTCAAGGGTCTCTCATTACAGATTGGAAAAAATTAAACTTGAGGGGTCTAAAGAGAAATATTTTGTGCGGGCCGCATCCACGACCCCGACCAGACCTGTCGGACGGCGACGGCGACGGCGGCGCGCGCGTGTGGAATAAACCCAAAGGGTCTTAGGTCCTCCCCCTTCCACAAAACTGGGTACCCCTTCGAGCCCAAACCCAAAACATGAAGTAGCCTTATAAATACACTAAAGGCTACTTCTAGTTTTCCTATGTGGGACAAGGCAAATTGTGAACCTCTTTCATTTCAACAACTACTTGTATGGGGCAACCTTTAATCATTAATTTCTCATTCACCCATCAATAGTTTTGGACATGTGAATATCCAAACTTCATCTCCTCAAGGAGGAGAACACAAATTCACAAGGACCCCACTTAAACTCTAAGTGGGTCCCACTTTTATTAGCCCTTAAACATGACCAAAACACATATTATCCAACATTTTATTCCATAACATTGAAGTTGAAGCTGTTGGGCGTTGGATTTAAATTCAAACAGTCATAATTGTTGGATTGTGTGCCAATTCAATGCTTTTACATTTTAACTGTCTAGCCACAAGAGCACTGTTAGATCCATACAGTAAATTACACACTTTTTTTACACACAGCTTCAAATTAAATACTTGTATCTTGTGCTGTTTGAATTTATTTTACACTTTTTTGTGCCTCACTCATACTACAAAGGATACATACATTTAAAGCTGTGTATAAAAAAATTATGTGATACACTATGTGGGTCTAACATTTTCCCTCGCCACAATTAGCCAACATCTTAAAGTCTGACATATATAAAAGCTATCATAACATGTACTCAAGCATGCATTAACTAACAAATGGGCTTTAGGCCACCCACTAAAAAGATACGATGAAGATCCTCTTAAGCACATATTTTGCCCCAACTTTTAAAAATAAATTAAATTCTTTTAGAAGAAATTAATAGATGTGTCATATACTGCTCACAGATCCAATGTGTGACATACTGCTCAAAGGATCTGTGAGTCTAGATTTGAACAAGAAAATTGGACTTCAGAATTAAGTGTTTCTAGAGTGAGATATTCCACATTTTAAATCTTTGTAGAGTGGCATATTCTCATTTTAATAACCAGTAGAAAATTGTTGTTGCTCAATTCATATAGAGACGCAAATCCGTTTTTTTTTTACACAGAAGGTGACATAACTTTGACACAACTTAAAAAAAGTAAAGGATGAAATTGACAAAATTGAAAATATATGGACTAAATTGACAAAAGGTGTAAAGTTCAGGTGTATAAAATATGCTCCATCTGTCCCATTTCATATGTCCCTTTTGGAGAATCCAACTATTTAAGGGGACAAAAAGAATCTACACTTACTTTCCACAATTGCCCATAATTATTGCACTTTCTTCTTTTGTTTTGTTCTGGTGTTTATTACAAGGAAGGGTAGTTTGAAAAATTAAGTAAAATTTGCATGCTAATTTAGGAAAGTGAACAACAATTTGGGAACATCTCAAAAAAAAAAAAAAAGATGACACATAAAATGAGACGGAGGGAGTAATTAAGTCCAAAGATACTTATAAAACCCCAAAAATCCAAGCAGAGCTGATTTGGACCCTTTCACTAAAGTCTTGCCTAGCTTTCCTACCCAAGGCCCAATTGCAATTAATGGGTCTATTGCAAATGTGCCATGTGCGATAGAGATATACAACCTTATGGTGGTTCTTTTTCTTTATTCACACTGGAGCCACTTATCTAATATGGGCATTTGGACTCCTTGCATGAACCCAAAAGTTTTAGCTTTGGTAAAGCAATTTGGAAAATTTGCTCTTTAGTGAGGCAATCAAAATTTGAGGGTGTTTGGCAACAACTTTTAGGATTTATGAAACTTCAAAAGAGTAATTCTAAATCAATTTTGTGATACAATCGCAAAACTTATGATTTGCCAAAAGCTATCTTGGACAAGTTTTTGTCGAAATCATTTTTTTTGTCGATGAATTGCAGAAGTAGAAGCAGTGTCAATACTACCTTTATTTCCATACATTTCGATTTTTCAAAATCAAACTTAAGGTTCCCTAACTACAGGGCGTCTCGAGACAAGATGAGGAGAAAGTCACATTTCAAAATAAGACCAATTTTGAAACACTACTGTAAATTTTTATTTTAGAATTCTAATTTTCTCATTTTCTAAAGAACCCTTTGTAGACATTAAAATTTTGGTAATTTTAATAATTACTAATTGATTAATTAATAATTAATTCAGTAAATTATTAATTTTAAACCAAATCAAGAGATTAAATTATCTCAAATATGGGACTCACAAAATACAAGTGGACTAATTTATTGGTGACATATGTCATATACACCATATGAAATCATATAAATAATAGTCTCTAAAGTGGTGACACGTGTCAAAATCTCAAGGGAAGACTTCAAATCAACGGTTAGGATGAATTGAGTCTCAAATTAAAACTCTACACCCTAAGCCTATAAATAGGAGTCTCCATCCATGTAGAAGGGACCGCTTTTCCCTTTCAATAAGCTGAGATTTCTCCATAAAAATTGAGAGCTCTCTCTTATATTCAAATCATTCAAGCCTTTATGAAGAACAAACATACAGTTCGTTGTTCTTCATATTCAAATCAAGTTTGTTTAATCCGTTTTTCGAGAAGTTGAAGAAAGATTAATCGTTCGTTTGTTCGAGATCAAGCCCCCGGCCCTCGTTCAAGCTTCCCTTCAGTTCCATCCATTGAGAAGATCTGAAGGACAAGTCTACAGTTCAAGAACAAGCTCCAGAAGCCCTTGAATTGTGAATAATCAAGGAGATCGAATCAAAGGAAGTTTCTTTTCATTGTAAAAGAATTATATAGAGATTGTACTCATATTTTCTGAAATCAATAAAATCATATTTGTTCCTCAATTTTCTCGTTATTTCCATACTTGAAATTTGTTGCGTACACCCTTCTATATGATGAAATGGTTGTAATACTTTCTATTTAAAACATATTTTTCTCACTTTCTGTGAAGAGAAAAGAATAAATTGCAATTAGATGTCTTAGTGATGCAAGCAAAGAAAGAATGCATTCCAGTTAAATCCACTGCCTATGTAGCGCCGCCAGATCTTTAACAAGTACGAAATTCTCGTATTCTCGTATTCTGTATGTAAATATGCTCTAAAACCTTTTTTTAAGTAGAGCTAATGTGTGATGAGCTTAGCTTTGTTAAGATTATTAATTAACCAATCAAGCACTTCATTTTTCACTGTATCCTGCTCTTAAGTCTTAGGATAGCTAGAGCAAAGTGCTCACCTTCTATGTGTAGCTCGCATGTAGGAATGTATATGAGCCGAGCTAGGCCGTCCAACAAAGGTCCGCGATTCAGCTCGATAAATGTTAGCATCGGCTCGTTCAAGAGAGCTCGTGAACACGATTGATTAAGGCTCGTAAAAAAGGCTTGTTAATAGGCTCGATAAAAAGTTTATATAATGATCTTTATATATGTCTATTATAAAACTATATAATTTTAGAAAGATAATGAAAAATCTTGTAAATAGGCTTGATAAATGGCTTGTACACTGACCCTTCTCTCTCTCTCTCTCTCTATATATATATATATATACCTACTATTAAACTATATAGTTTTAAAGTTGTCACGCCTCGCAGTAACAAAAATAGAGAACACAAATTCCTTTTTAAATTCGTATGCCATAACAGTTGAAAGTCACCATATTATCCATAAATAAAGTCTAACCATCAGAATAATGATTCAAACCACGCATATAGAAATTCTAAGGTCGATATATACGACCAGAGCTTAATACTAAACTATTACAAACTTTAGTATCTGCGGAAATATAAACAAAGTATTACGGCAACCTATGCCGATTACAAACTTAACTGTTACAACAATCTCTAAAAACATAAACGTAAACTATCTGCAGCGAAGCTCCAGGTCTTCAGCTTGCATAGTAGTCAGCACCAGCATAACCCCCGTCATTGTAGGTCCCATCCTCATAGCCCTTAGCCATGTATTCGTCTCCCATGTACTCTAAACCTACATACTCATAACCCTAACCAGCTGGACGTAGAATATCCAGCGGCATAAAACGTCGTCAGGTATGGAAGCTGAGTGAATGCAAATACTAACAGAGTATCTATAGATATACAGTATACATAAACAAAATCGTTAAAGGGTCATCTCATCATTCGCATAATGTATGCACCAACCCACTATAAATCATAATTGACATTGTCCCAATCATAGTATAACCTGTCTCTGATACCACTAAATCCTGTCACGCCCCGACGTAGCATAAATAAGGAAAGCGTTTAATTTCCTTTATGGACCCGTAGGTCGCGACAGTTTGAAGGATCGATTCCGTCCCAAACGTCAAACAACAAAACATAATAATCAGAGTAAAGCAATCAAGGCTTACAAAAATTTTCTAACTTATTACATCTTATGAACCGGGGTCAACTAAGGCACAGACCGCCTTGAAAATAAAATAATAACTTAGTGTCTGTTACAGTCATCCTTATAAAACAAAATAGTTTATAACTTAAAACAGATAAACTTAAAGCATATAATAAACAGTTTCTTTATTCCAGAAGCAGCCATTCTCAATTAGCATAGTCGTATGATTCCTCCTGGTTATAACCTGAAAAGCCTGAACACGAATGTCCAGGACGCATCAACGTCGTCAGCTTCAAGAAGCTGGTGAGTATTAAAAACATGACTTTAAATGTAAAACATACCCATTTACCTTTTTCCATTTCCCATTTAAATCTACCAGTTTATACTTGAAGTAAGGAGTTCATTTAGAAAACAATCACAACATTATTTAAAGAGGGTAAATTTACACAGATGGGACCGTGTATGAGAACAATGCACCACACTCATCTTGCCGACTCTTTTCTCTCGACAGCCACAACAACCCACTATCCTACTCCTGGTATCTTTGAAACACTCAGATAGCCACACTTTAGCAACGGGGCGCCAGGGAGTGTCCAGTTTGCCTCACACTTTGGTCCGGGGTACCAGGGAGTGTCCAATGCCTCACACTTTGAATACCCTAACCGCCATGCAAATACCGGGGCAACCCCTCACACAGTATCCAGACTCGAGTTATCAGGGAGTGTCCATAGGCCACACTTTAGCACTACCATGGGTGCCAGGGAATGTCCGAGTTCGGCTTCACACACTTTAACGCTTCCATGGGCGTCAGGGAGTGTCCATATTTGCCACCGTCGCATTTCAAAGATACCCTCTCCACAATCTCAACCACAACTACAACCACAACCATAACCACGACCACAACCACAACTCATATTCAACCACAACCACAAACACAAACTCATACCCTTTCCACACTACCATTACTCTTTTCCACACAGATTGACACCCCTATGCATGTACCACTGACCCACATGAATGGTATGCACTTAAACGAACACAAAATGCTGAATTTAAAGAACAACACGCGTACGGGGATTAATGAGTCATACTACGATGTTTTAATCATTCAAACATAACCAATTAGAGTTCTGATCAACTAAATTCCCAAACAGAGCCTTAACAGTACTAAAAAGTTGAACCAAACAGACCTTAAACACAAAACAGACAAAAACATAAACTGTCAGAACTCGCGCGCGCGGGCCGCTCGCGCGATGTGTCGCTCGCGCGATATGCCCATATTTCCTTTTATTAATAAACTTTTCTGTCTGCCTGAGGAAAGCAAGGTCGCGCGCGCGGATCGCTCGCGCGAAGGGGTTCTCGCGCGACCCTCGCTCGCGCGACCAGCCAAATTTTCATTTATAATATATAAACTCTTACGTCTGCCTGGGAAAGCATACCTCGCGCGCGCGGGTCGCTCGCGCGAGGGGTCGCTCGCGCGGGCCGCTCGCGCGATTCTCGCCCGCGCGATCGTGGCGCGAGATGAAGCTGAGGCTTCATCTTCTCCGCAGGAACTGTTCTGTTTCAGCAAACAGGGGTCTTTTTTTTGACCCATTTCAAATCTGTAAGTGTGTATATCATGTTATATATGGATCTCTTCCTTTTTCAACAAGGATTAAGAATCTATGGTTAATTTAACATAATTCTAACTATAACTCTCCAATTTTATGAAAGATTAAAAGAGGACAAAAATTTAATTCCTAATACACTTTTCCATATGAATGAATTAAGCTTCAATACATTAAACATAGTCACTACATACTATAATCTTTGATATTCATCTCTGAAAACGGATTTAGATTAAGGTTTGAAAATCTTGATTTCAAGCTATGAATTTTCATTCGTAAAATCATCAATGGAGGTTGACAAAATTGAAACAATACACAGCAAATAAGTATGAGATTACATTCTTAGTGAGTTAGAAATACTCACTTGTTTGCACCCAAAAACCGTCATTGATTTTTGAGCCCGAGTGGAGTTGAAGTTGGGTAAAGGAGATGCTGAGGCAAGTAGTGATGACTCATCGGACTCAAGAGGTAAGCCCGATGGGAGGAACAATTGGTTGGGGATGAGGTAAGTCCGATGGGAGCTTGTGGCCAAGTGTAGGCATCATCGGGCTATGAGAACATAATTTATCATGTTGAGAGCCCGATGGAAAAGTAAAAGCAACGTTATAACTAATCGGGCATCACGAAACGGAAGGGTGTGTCCGTTTGATTATAACAAGTTGAAGGAACGTGATCGGACATGGAAAGAGTCATGAGCCCGATTCGTCTAACAGGGAGAGGTCGGTTGATGAAGGACAGGGCATTGATGTCCACAGCTGGCATGATGACGTCATCTCTGAGAGTTTTTTGGAAACAGGAGTCCGTTTAGGAAAGGAGTTGTCAGTTGCCAGCTGGATGGGAGCGTGTAATCCCTAATTTAAAGGGATTGTGTCAAGCAAGTTCTGGATAAGGAAGGATTTCTTTAATTAACCAATCAGTGAATAGCTTAAGGCGCAAGTCAAGGAGTCCTTTCCTAGTAGGAATTAAACGGTGGCCGCTATAAATACAGCAGGCAGGCCAAGCAGTCAAATCACTCCGCGTCACTCTCGAAAACAGCATTCAACAAAGCATTCAACAAAGCATTCAACAAGCATTCAACAAGCATTCAAAGGCATTCAAACTTGTGTTCTTTCTGCATTCATAGCAAATAGGTCTACCCTCTTTGTTGTTATTTTTCTTTTACTATTTTCATTCTCACGAACGATCAGTCTGTTCTGAATCTGTTCTTTGGTTGTATTTTCCAAACACTTAATAAAATCTGTATTTTATTAATCGTTTGTGATTGTTTACTTGGTAAACCCATACATTATTTGGCTTGTGCGCTTCAGTACTGCCAAGGGATTTCTGGTGAGGGTACTTTCCTACTCACCGCACACAATTGTTTAGTTTAGAAGTCAGATCTAAAAGCCTTGAGTATCACTGACTCAAGCAATATAGGAAATTAGTTTGCACAACTCGAACCACCATTGGTTCTGGCACGCCCGCGCAAATTACAAGCAAACATCACTGTGATAAGGAGATGTGTGTTTGTTGAGAAAGATAAGCACAAAATAAAATACTCCAAGCTTTGGCTATGGAGTCTAAGCTTTCTCTCTCTATATAATATGTTTGAAGAACTCTCTGTGTTTCTCTCTAAACTCTCAGTGTTTCTTGCCAAAATGTGCAGAACCAAGTGTGTGTGTGAGTAGTGCTAAGGGGAGTATATATAAACTCACAAGTGTAGGAACTTGGGGGCCAAGTCCTGTGAACATTACTCAACAAATTGAGTTTAGTTCTCAATTCATCAAAGCTGCAGAAATACACACACAATTACATACGTAGATAATTCTCCAGATGGTGAAGAGGCAATATAGAGTAGTAGGGGTCAACTTGTATGTGTTTGGGAATTTAGCTTATGGCATTAAATTAACACACACACAATTGCAATACCCAAACAAGGCATAAGGCAATCATCACTTGCCATAATTGGAAATAAAGCAAATGTCCAAATCGGTCACTTCCAAAATCTGTGGAAGTTCACACAGTGTGGACAGTTTTGAACATAAACTGGTATTTTCGGGGCGCGGTGGTCACCACAAAAATACGGGAATTTCCTGTTAACTTAGGAATTGATTTCCTAGTTTCATAAAAATACTGATTGAGTTAAAAGTAAACATTTCCACCGTTTTGAAATACAGATTTTGAAATCCACACAGGTATTACTAATTTTGTAAAATTGCAATTTAACCCCAAAAGAATTCTTAGCTTGCAATAAATCAAGGAATAAAATTTAGAACATGGAAAATGTAATTAAATGAAGCAGTCAATACCAAATGAAATTAAATAGGAAAATGTAATTGCCAATTAAATATGAAAATGTAATTTAGGAATAAATGGAAATGCAGGTTATTACAGTTAGCCTCTATCGGACCCGGGTGCTAGTCTCATTACCATTCTCACAATATGTATCCCTTAGCCTCTATCGGATCTCCTGTCTCGGTCGTGGACTAAGGCAATACCAATAGTATATCCCTTAGCCTCTGTCATGGATTAAAGTGACATATCCCTTCACCTCTATCGGATCTCTTTTGTCTCGGTCATGGATTAAGATGGTATCCCTTTAATCTCTATCAGACTAAGGTGTAGCACCGATATTTTCTTTGTATATCTTCGAATTTCTGTATTTCTCTTTGTAATATTCTCGATTATATATAATAAGATCTATCTTCTTATTCTTTGTTTGTTCTATATGATATATGTATGTTCAGTTTTGTTTATGTTTGCATGCTTGTCCCTTGGAGAGACTTTGTTGAGAAAGTAACCTCAGGCGCTCGAGGGGCCAGAGCTGTAACACCCGTACCCGAAAAAAGGGTTAATTAACATGTTAATATGTATTAATTTACATAATTAGAGTATAAAATGGGTTAAGGAGAGGCTTGAACTCGCCCATGGAAAAGTTTCCAGTGAGGAGGGACAGGTTTGGAAGTGGGACCTAGTGAAGGGCCCGGATAAAACATAAAATAATTTGCATTTAAATTATTAGATGCATTTTATATGACTATTTAGAATATATTTAGTTGTTTCAATATCAAATTGTTAATATGTCAGCTTTTGATATCTACTAATTAACCCAATAAGGGCCTTTTTGAAAAAATGTGCATAATTAGTAAGTACGATAGTAACTTCACAAAATATTTGGGACCACGTGTGGGACCCATGTGGGACTTAGAAAAACACCCATTTAAAAAATTGGGTAGTTAATAGATTGTTTGAGGAATGTCATTATAAGAAGTTAGAAACTATCAGGGGTGTAAATGAAAGAAGGGAAAAACTTGGTTGACACCTCAATGCATGAGGTTGCATGTGTGTCAAGAGTAATGTTAACTCTAAAAAACAAAATAGATTGAGAAAGAGAGAGACAACCGACAAGAGAAGAGAGAGGAACGAGACTCCGACGTCGTCTTTTGGCGTTCTGTCGCTGTTCGTCGTCCAATTCGAGAACCGAAGCCATATTCGGACTCGTGAAGGTGAGACGGTCATTTCTAAACATATCTTTTATGTTTCAATTGTCATAATTTTGTGACCCATTCTAATTGGTGAGACGCAGTTTGCCGAATACGTGTAGGAAATTACACCGGAGAGAGTTTTGAGCTGGGTTTTGGATAAATTCAGCATCTTTTAGCTTAAATTGGGGTCGAAAGCATAAGAGGTGAGTTTTCTAACTTAAGCTTTGATGTGGGTACATGTTATGTGCTTCAATTGCTAGTTAAGAGATAATAATTCTGGATTTAGTAGTTAAATTCATGTTAACCTTAGAACTTTCACGTTAAATTGGTGAAAAATTATCATGTTTATATGGCTATGTGCTTACATGTTAAGTAGTCAATGAATGATTGGGATTAATGGTTCATTATGGTGGAATAAGGGAGGGGAAGAAGAAGAAATCCGCTTTAAGAACGGATGTCCAAGGAATAGAAGTGACCGCGGGACCAAGGGAAAGGTCTTCGGGTCGGAGTGAACCATTAATCCATGAATTCTGCGATTACGTATGCTTATGAGCTTCAATTGTTGCATTACACATGTTCATGACATCACTAGCATGTTAGTTAATTCACTAAGCGAAATTCTTAATAAAATCGTTTTCCTATTTCTGTTGTGGTACATAACAACTACCGTAGGTTCAGAGCAAGCTAGGTAAGGAAAGGAAGTGAATCGGGCTTGGGAACGGGGCAAGGCTTGGGATTTGTTGTATATGTTTAATCTTGTAGTATGATGTAAATTATAGTTTTGGACTTGTGGTACTTAAGTTATAATGCTTATAGTTGTGGGAGTTGGAGTTAAACTTATAGAAACTTATGTAATTCCTTTTGTTTAAACTATGGATTTTGTATGTTAGTTGAGTTGGACCACTCCTGCAAGTCCGGCTGTATGTCCTAACCATTTTGGACAAGTTTTGTTTGTAAGTAAGTTGTATGTAAAGCTTTTGAACTTTTTCCCGACAAAATTCTATGTTCATACAAGTTTAATCAAGATTTGGTCTTTAATGTCTTATTTTGTTTCAATTGGGCTTGGGTACAAGTTTAAAATGTATGGAAGTACCCCAATGTGTATTAGGATCAAGTTCAAGAAGTTGATAAGCTTTCAAAAGTGTGTGAGTGAGTTTTAGTTTCAAAATTTCGTATAAATAGGTTGAAAGTTGCTGCTACAGAAATGGTTCTGTAGAGGGGCTTTCGACCAGTCGAAGGGACCCGTTCGACCGGTCGAAAAACCCACTGCCAGCCCTTTAATTCTAAATGTGTCCATGTTTTGTTTTAACTTTTAAAAGGCCAAAAGGGTACCTTTGGGGTCCCATTGACCTATAAAACTTTACTTTTAATTATAAAGTTTGGTAGGTATTTTTTTGCGGAATTTGCTAATTGGCACAAGTTATACTAGTGTCATTTGGCTCAAGCTTGCCTAGTTCTCAAACTCATTTTCCTAGAGTTGTTACTGATTATTACAAGTTTTGGTTGGAACCAAGTTGTTTATAGGGTTTTTGGAACTCCTCACCACAAGGTTTTATGGCAATATTAATTTTGATGAGATTTGTGGGTGTTAATAGCTTATTTTGGTTTAACAAGATTGAACATGTTTGGTTGAGTGGAGTTGTGTTTGAATGATTTTAATAAAGTTGGGAATGTCTTAGATTTGTTTCCATTTGAGTTGGGAATTAACTTTGGAATTGGTTTGTGCATGAAAAAGATTGCAGGGTACAAGTTTGGTTTTCATTTTGATCTCTCTCGACCGGTGGAACTGACCCGCTCGACTGGTCGAATGCCCCTCTGCCAGATCCTTTTGTTTTGAGAAAGGTAAATCTTAAAATGGTCATAACTTGGGCTAGGAAGCTTGGATTCGTGTGCCCTTTTCGCCATTGATTTTAAATGAGGAATACTACATCTTGACATTGGGTTTGATTAAAATTATAAAATTACCATTTTACCCTTGGGGTTAGTTGTCACAACCCATCCCGTTACGCGCGAAAATAGGATACATGGTACGCCATCAAGGCTTATCCAGTTCCATTAAAGTCAAATGGCAGCGGAAAAACATTATTAAAATCCATTAAAATCATAGTTTTAAAAAGTTTTGTTCAATTGAAACCTGTCCAAAGAAACACAGCTTTGAAAACAGAGGTTCAGTCGACTGTGATAGGGTCCAGTTGACTGTGTCTGGCAGAAATCAAAACTCACATTTCTCATCAGGTGTCCAGTCGACTGAGCAGGGAATCCAGTCGACTGAATTGGTTACTATTTGGATCAGTAGCTAAAATCTACAGTGGTCCAGTCAACTGAAGGATGGTCCAGTCGACTGATCTTGACACTATTCACTTTCAATGTCTAAACTCCACGAGATTCAGTCGATTGATCCAGGGTCCAGTCGACTGCTCCCCTGCTGGGCAGCCCTGTGTGAAATATAACAACTACAACTATCACTGAATAGCAACATTTAAAAACACAACTACAGGAGTTCAATTACAATATTATCATACTACGGAACTAATCCATGATCCTATTACAACGTTTTACAATTTACCAATCCTTACACAAGTTTAGGATTAAAACAAAAACATATACAATTGTGGTTCCCCGGCGTTCCTCGGCCTCACTCATCACGCTTCTTCTTGTCTTTCTTCTTACCTGTAATGGAGTAAATCTCCACTGCTCAGCTATATGCTGAGTGCACAAGTCTAACATATGCAATATATGACAAAACATGCTTTAATCTCATAAATCATATCAATAGTCTCTAGGGAGAAAAATACGCCTTCATCCGGTAGCGGCAAGTCCAAGCCTTAAACCGCGATGTCAATGGTTAGTCCAAGCCTACAACCATTACATCCCCCAAGTCCCCTGGCAAGTCCAAGCCTTAAACCATGCACAGTAGCCGTCGCTACTAAAATTCTCAAACAACGAGGAGCTTACTCCGGCATGAATTTGTATAAAACCCCCCTTTGACCCACATAGACAACTCAACGTGCTCGTGTAAATTTAGACATACTTTTCACAATTTAGCGCGTGCATAATTAACGGGCTTACATATAATACATGGATTGTGCCCGGATCTCAATTTTGTCGTCGAAATATAAAATATGTATTTATCTATATTTCACAAGTTAGAACTTCATACCTCGTACGATTTCCCCCAAACTTTGAAGGATCGACTAGGAGGCTAATTAATCGTCGGATTTCGAATTTGAGACAATTCCTACAAGTTTATACCTGTTTTTCCCAAAATCCTAGAAATTAGCTTTTTATAAACATTAGCCAAACATGTCCTAAGTAGTATCAAAACGTAGATCTTACCTCCACGAGTTCAAATCTTGAATTTGGTGAAAAACTGACGGACGAAAGGTCGCCGATTGTCGTCGCAAAGCCCGTGGCAACAATCTCCCTTCTCTCTCCTCTCTCTCTAGATATTTTTCCAACTTTTGGAGAATGAAATCTTATCCTCCACTATTTATAGAAAATCTTCTCGGAAATTGTGTTTACCTCCCCGCAAGTTTATCAAAACTTCTAATTAACTCGTGAAACGTCGCACACGCCCATTTTATCACTTTACGAGTGAAAATTATAATTTACAAAAGTTTTCGACTAAGCCTCGTTTGGGTCCAAAATAACGTCCGAAAACTAAATTATGTAGAATCTCTACACCACCTACCTTTTTATTTAACGTGTCACTCACGTTCTCACCAGAGTTCTCAAAACGATATATAACAATATTGAGATTACCAGAAATTATACTACACATGTATAATTCACTATTCATAAAATACCAGATATTTCAAATAACATTTAAATAATGTAAATGTCATTTAACCATGCCAATGCAACATGAAATACCATGTTTCTGTGTCCTCTCTGACACCTCACCGTTGACCCACAGTCAACCTCATTCAAATTTTCAAATGACATTGAAACCCTTGAAATTAAATTTATGCATTAAAAACCAATGATTTTCCGGAACGGGTGTGACAACTCTCCCCTCCAAAAAGGAAGTTTGTCCCCAAACTTATATCTCATACGTCAAACAGGTACGGATACTCATTCCTCATGTCTTCCTCATTTTTCCACGTAGCCTCTTCAACAGTGTGACTACGCCATAATACCTTCACCATCGGAATCGTTTTAGTTCTCAAGACTTGTTCCTTTCGATCTAGAATCTCTACCAGTTGTTCCACATAAGTCAAGTCTCCCTGAATTTGCAACGGTTCTGGCACTATGATCTTATTCGCATCTGTCATACATCGTCTCAACATTGATACGTGAAATACATTGTGGACATGTTCCAATTCTAACGAAAATGCTAATCGGTAAGCTACTGGACCTACCCTCTCTAGGATCTCAAAAGGTCCTATGAATCTTGGATTGAGCTTTCCCCTCTTTCCAAATCGTATAATGCCTTTCGAAGGCGATGCTCGCAAGTATACAAAATCTCCAACTTCAAAATTCATCGGTCGTCGTTTAGAGTCCGCATAGCTCTTATAACGGCTCTGAGCTACCTTAAGTCGCTCCTGAATCAACTTCACCTTCTCAGTAGTCACCTGTATTAACTCAGGTCCTAGTAACTTCCTTTCTCCAACCTCAGTCTAACAAACCGGCGATCGACATTTACGCCCATACAAAGCTTCAAATGGTGCCATACCAATACTTGACTGAAATCCGTTGTTATACGCAAATTCAATCAATGGTAGGTGTTTCTCCCAATCACCCCCAAAATCCAATACACACAATCGTAACATATCCTCTAATGTCTGAATCATACGCTCCGACTGTCCATCGGTCTGAGGATGAAATGCAGTACTGAAACTCAACTTCGTACCCATAGTTGTCTGTAGACTTCCCCAAAACCTTGATGTAAAACTACTATCATGGTCCGATATGATCACGGCTGGTAGCCCATGTAGTCTTACAATCTCTCTCACATACAATTCTGCTAACTTGGACGGTTTAGTCGTCTTGATCGGTAGAAAATAAGCTGACTTGGTTAATTGGTCAACTATAACCCAAATCTTATCATTTTTATTGAATGATCGTGGAAATCCTAAAACAAAGTCCATTGTAATCTCATCCCATTTCCATTCTGACACCGGTAATGGTTGTAATAATCCCGTAGGTACTTGTCTCTCTGCTTTGATCTGTTGACATGCCGAACATTCAGATACAAACTTAGCGACTTCACGCTTCATACCCTTCCACCAGAAGTTTTCTCTCAAGTTTCGCTACATTTTGTTGCTTCCCGAATGTACTGAATATCGAGTACTATGTGATTCTTCTAAAATCCTCTCTTTCAAGCCTTTCACATTCAGTACACATAATCGATTTTCCAGTTTCAACGTTCCTTGTTCTAATACGAAATCAGGTCGCTTTTCCAAAGGTATCTCGTCTCTCATTTTGCATAAGTAGACATCGTTAAATTGCTCTTTCTTGATCTCATCAATAATATCTGAGTGTGCTATGATCGCCATCATTAAACCACCACTAGTCTCTGGAATTACATCCAATTCTAATCGTTCCATCTCCTTTACCAATTCTTTTTGTTCAGTTAGTTCGTTGGCTAAGTTCCTTGTCGTTTTTCGGCTTAGGGCATCAGCCACCACGTTAGCCTTCCCCGGGTGATACTCTATCGAAAGATCGTAATCCTTCATCAATTCTAACCATCTTCTTTGTCTCATATTCAAATCCCGTTGGGTGAAAATGTATTTCAAACTCTTGTGCTCTGTAAATATCTCACACTTCTCCCCGTACAAGTAATGTCTCCAAATTTTCAAAGCATGAATTACTGCAGCCAATTCAAGATCATGGGTCAGATATTTTACCTCGTGTGTCTTTAGCTGTCTAGAAGCGTAAGCAATCACCTTGCCACCTTGCATAAGCACACATCCCAAACCTTGATGCGAAGTGTCACTATAGATTACAAATCCTTCGGTTCCGGATGGTATTGTCAGAATAGGTGCCCTTGTCAACCTTGACTTCAACTCTTAAAAACTGTTTTCAAATTCTTGACTCCATTCAAAGGTAATCCTTTTCTTCATCAACTTGGTCATAGGTAAAGAAATCTTCGAGAAGTGCTCAATAAAATGACGGTAATATCCTGTTAATCCCAAGAAACTTCGAATTTCAGGTACAGATGTCGGTCTTTGCCAATTTGATACAGCTTCTACTTTGTGAGGATCAACTGAAACCCCATTCTTGTCAATCACGTGACCAAGAAAAGTAATACTAGGTAACCAAATTTCACATTTCTTATGTTTTCCAAACTGTTGTTTCTCTCGCAATCTCTTAAGTATCAACCTCAAGTGGTTCTCGTGTTCTATCTTACTCGGTGAATAGATAAAAATATCGTCGATGAACAGTATCACAAAGTCATCAAGATAGTCATTAAAGACTCGGTTCATAACATCCATGAACGCGGCTGGTGCATTTGTAACTCCAAACGGCATGACTAAGAACTCACAATGTCCATAGCGCGTTCTGAAAGCAGTTTTCTCGACGTCTTCGGCCTTCACTTTTAACTGCTGGTAACCTGATCTCAAATCTATCTTCGAAAATACTTGAGCCCCACGAAGTTGATCAAATAGATCATCAATTCTCGGCAGTGGATACTTGTTCTTAATTTTTAACTTGTTCAACTCTCGGTAGACGACGCACATACGCATTGAACCATCTTTCTTCCTTACGAACAACACTGGAGCTCCCCACGGCGAAATACTTGGTCGAATAAAACCCTTGTCAAGTAGCTCTTGTAATTGGATTTTCAGCTCTTTCAATTCTATGGGTGCCATTCTATACGGTGCCTTTGATACGGGTCTTGAGTCTGGCATAACCTCAATAGTGAACTCAACCTTTCTCTCAATAAGAACATCTGGTAGATCATCAGGAAATACATCTGGATATTCTCGTACTATTGGAATGTCTTCTACTTTTAATTCGGTCGCTAAGACATCAGTCACTGAACATAGGAATCCTTGACATCCCTTTTTCAATAACCTTCCCGCTCGGATAGCTGAAATCAAATACGGCGGCAGTATAACCCCACTCCCTTGGAAACAAAAGTTCCCATGTACCGGTGATCGAAAATTAACCTCTTTCCGTTCACAGTCTATTGTGGCTTGGTTAAGAGCTAACCAATCCATTCCCAGTATCACATCGAAATGGTTCACCACAATCGGTATAAGGTCTACGGTCATCAACTTCTCGCCTAGTTTGATCTCACAATTCTTATATATAGTAGACATCATTATTGATTTTCTAAGTGGCACAGCAATAAACAATTCATATCCTAACAGTGCCGATTCAACATTCAAATGTTCAACAAAAGCATGCGATACAAATGAATGCGTAGATCCCGAGTCGACAAGTATGCGTGCTAAGTGTGAACATACAAGTACCATACCTGAGACTACTGTCTCTGAAGCAGTCATATCCCTTGGGTTCATCTGATATGCTCTTCCTTGACGTTGTTCCGTCCTTTGTCCCCCGTCATTGGATTGTCTAGGCTTCGACCCACTGGAAGCCATAGAACTAGCTTCTTGCTGAGGATACTTCCTTGGGCAATACTTGGCTTGGTGCCCAAATACTCCACAATCATAACACTTGCCTCTCATGTCGGGTATTGAATTAGTACTAACCCCGCCTTGGTTCCTATTCTGGGGTTTGGTCATGAAACATCGACCTGAGTGTGGTCGGTTGCAAAGTGAACACAACGGTATGTTACTTGGCATTTTCTTGAAATCACTGAAACTAGAACCTGAGCCCCTTTGAAACGGCCTCTTGAAAGATCCGCCTTGGTTCCTATCCCCACTCTCATTGCTTTGTTTACCGTGCTGGTTCTGCCTCGACCTTTCCATTCCGCCCTCGGCCACTAGCATCGTTTGTTGTATTGCTGCCACAGTCGAATGTTCGTAAGTTTCCACCCTTAGACGAATATTTTCCCTTAAACCCTCTTTGAATATCCTTGCCCTATCTTCCTCCTCTTGTACGGAACCCTTTTCAAATCTCAGTAAAGCGTTGTACTTGGAAGTATATTCGGTTATAGTCATATCTCCCTACTTCAAGTTATCAAATTCTCTCTTCTTTGCATTGTAGGCGGCTCGCGGAAAGAACCGGCGATTAAATTCCGCCTTGAACCCTTCTTAAGTAATCGGTGCCCCTTGATCTAGAACATTTACCCACCAGTTCTGGGCTTCGCCTTTTAGCACATCACTTGCATTTTCCATTTTCTCCCCGTCGTTCATCGGAATAGATCGGAAAATTCTCTCCATGTCCATAATCCAATGTTCTGCGAGCATTGGATCAGGTGTCCCATGAAATTCCATTGTTTTCTTTCGAGCGAATTGTTCGGATACGGATCTTATGCCTCTAGTTTCAGGTGCATGCACTACAGTTATTGGTTCCACTTCGATTTGGGGCATGGGAGGCAGTCGCTCCGCTATATTCCGTATCATTGCCCCCATGTTCCCCATCATTTCTGCCATTTCATTCATACGTCGAGTGTGTGGCGATAGATTTCGCTCTTCGTCACTCATGATTACAATCCTGTAGTTCTCAATGCATAAACACTATGCATGTACAACAATAACAATAACATGTATGTAAAACAACATACATATGCATCAAACATCTCTAATATGTATGGATGCAATCTAGAACATGTGTTAAATCACTCAACACTCCACTCGTCGTCGAACGTTCCCAAAGTTTTGTTACCTATAGCTCTGATACCACTAAATGTCACGACCCATCCCGCTACACGCGAAAATAGGACACGAGGCATGCCATCAAGGCTTATCCAGTTTCATTAAAGTCAAACAGTAGCGGAAAAACATTATTAAAATCCATTAAAATCAGAGTTTTAAAAAGTTTTGTTCAATTGAAACCTGTCCAAAGGAACACAGTTTTGAAAACAGAGGTTCAGTCGACTGTGATAGGGTCCAGTCGACTATGGCTGGCAGAAACCAAAACTCACATTTCTCATTAGGTGTCCAGTCGACTGAGCAGGGAATCCAATCGACTGAATTGGTTACTATTTGGATCAGTAGCTAAAATCTACAGTGGTCCAGTCGACTGAAGGATGGTCCAGTCGACTGATCTTGACACTATTTACTTTCAGTGTCTGAACCCCACGAGATTCACTTGACTGATCCAGGGTCCAGTCGACTGCTCCCCTGCTAGGCAGCCCTGTGTGAAATATTACAACTCATGCTTCTCCACCTCAATAACAACTACAACTACCATTGAATTGCAACATTTAAAAACACAACTACATGAGTTCAATTACAAGATTATCATACTACGGAACTAATCCATGATCCTATTACAACGTTTTACAATTTACCAATCCTTACACAAGTTTAGGATTAAAACAAAGACATATACAATTGTGGTTCCCCGGCGTTCCTTGGCCTCACTCATCACGCTTCTTCTTGTCTTTCTTCTTACCTGCAATGGAGTAAATCTCCACTGCTCAGCTATATGCTGAGTGCACAAGTCTAACATATGCAATATATGACAAAACATGCTTTAATCTCATAAATCATATCAATAGTCACTAGGAAGAAAAATACGCCCATCCGGTAGCGGCAAATTCAAGCCTTAAACCACGATGTCAATGGCTAGTCCAAGCCTACAACCATTACATCCCCCAAGTGCCCTGGCAAGTCCAAGCCTTAAACCATGCACAGTAGCCGTCGCTACTAAAATTCTCAAACAACGAGAAGCTTACTCCGACATGAATTTGTATAAAACCTCCCTTTGACCCACATAGACAACTCAACGTTCTCGCGTAAATTTAGACATGCTTTTCACAATTTAGCGCGTGCATAATTAACGGGCCTACAAATAATACATGGATTGTGCCCGGATCTCAATTTTGTTGTCGAAATATAAAACATGTATTTCTCTATATTTCACAAGTTAGAACTTCATACCTCGTGCGATTTTCCCCAAACTTTGAAGGATCGACTAGGAGGCTAATTAATCGCCGGATTTCGAATTTGAGACAATTCCTACAAGTTTATACCTGTTTTTCTCAAATTCTTAGAAATTAGCTTTTTGTAAACATTAGCCAAACATGGCCTAAGTAGTATCAAAACGTAGATCTTACCTCCACGAGTTCAAATCTTGAATTTGGTGAAAAACAGACGGGCGAAAGGTCGCCGATCGTCGTCGCAAAGCCCGTGGCAACAATCTCCCTTCTCTCTCCTCTCTCTCTAGATATTTTTCCAACTTTTGGAGAATGAAATCTTATCCTCCACTATTTATAGAAAATCTTCTCAAAAATTGTGTTTACCTCCTCGCAAGTTTCTCAAAACTTCTAATTAACTCGTGAAACGTCGCACACGTCCATTTTATCACTTTACGAGTGAAAATTATAATTTACAAAAGTTTTCGACTAAGCCTCGTTTGGGTCCAAAATAGCATCCGAAAACTAAATTATGTGGAATCTCTACACCACCTACCTGTTAGGGATATATACTAAAAGCCATGCTTTATGTAGTTGATTTATTATTCATTTAATAAAATCAGTTAATCCATTTTTTTTTAGAATCTGTGTGAGCAATGTTTGTATTATATTATTTATTTAATATTATGCATGTGTGTCTCTCATTCTATATATTAGGTGGTTTGGTGTGTGGAGTTTGGCTTACACACGGAAGATCAGGCCATCAGATATTATAGAATGTAAGATTTTGATTTACAGTCTTAAATGGGATTGGACATACCATCGGTAGGACTGCAGCATGGTGTTGTAGTAGGTTTGTCTTGACTACGAAAAACGGTATAGTTTCAACTCACTATGCTGGTACACTTTGTGTATTAAACGGGACTGACTTGGGGTAATTATCTTTATACTGACTTATAAGATAATTAATACCTCATGGCTATTATGAGTGTTTATGCTCTAAATCCTAAGTTAATTTGTAGACACGTACATTTGATATTTACACTTGGATCCCTAAAAGGGTGAGATCCTTAAATGGGTCAATATCTCATTGGATTGGGTGGCAATATTAATTGTGTGGTGGATATTAATTAATGATGGAATCCATGTGTCAATTTTTGGGATTGATGATATCCCCTTGAGAAAGCTTATAAGTTTTGATTATGTCAAACCCTGCAGGTGGATTTTGTATCCGACATATGAGATAAGTTAAGCAGAGGATCTCAAGGAATTTTAAGAAATTAATTAAATATGATTGTCAGTAATTATAGTTAATTAATGGATATCTGTAATCTTAATATGGGGAGATAGTAAGCATTTAATAACATGGAGCTCGAAATATATTTCTGAGATAAGGGTAGGAATGCAATTATAATTCTTTAGTGGTATGAATTATAATTTATGGAAATAGGAATCTGATTCAGTTTGAATTAGGGTTTCCTAATTCCATAAGGAAGCCTATTCCTTATTGACTTCTTATGGTCCCTATCGTAGCCTATATATATGCTGCTTTGGCTCTCTCATCAGTTAGCGTTTTTCCATTAAGAGTATTATAACTCGGAATAGAAAAGAGAGCGTAAAAGAGGGAGAGCAGAAAACAAAAAGGATTTCGAAAGAGCCCACACTCAGTTCGATATTCTGGCAGCAAAGGAATACGGTAGAAGATCGTGAGCTGTCATCGAGCCCGTGTTCTCGATTCGTCTACTACAGCAATCCGTTTTGCAGTTCAAGGTAACCCTAGTTCCGCCCTTGTAGGGTTATTATAGATTTGACGAAATTTTTTGCAGTACCAACTTATACGCACTGTCAACGGATTCTGGGAACGCAGTTTCCTAACACTACCTTTTTATTTAACGTATCACTCACGTTCTCACCACAGTTCTCAAAACGATATATAACAATATTGAGATTACCAGAAATTATACTACACAGGTATAATTCACTATTCACGAAATACCAGATATTTCAAATAACATTTAAATCATGTAAATATCATTTAACCATGCCAATGCAACATGAAATACCATGTTCCTGTGTCCTCTCTGACACCTCACCGTTGACCCACAGTCAACCTCATTCAAAATTTCAAATGACATTGAAACCCTTGAAATTAAATTTATGCATTAAAAACCAATGATTTTCCAGAACAGATGTGACATTAGTTATATGCTAATTACCTTAATAAGGAGTTTAAAAGAGAGTTTAAACTTGCTTAAGTTATACGTGTTAGGGTTGTGTCTCGGCGACATTATTACACGTGTTCTAATCCGCTCGAGGCAGGTTGTGGTGTGACAAGAGCACTCGAACCCCGAGCGCTCGAGCTAGGCTGTGTTTTGCCTATGTATAAAAATCCCTCATATAAACATTATCATTTTGATACGTTTTAAAAACAGAGTTTTGAGAGAGACATTCTAGAGAGATCAGTCTAGAGAGTATGTGAGTCTTCATTTCATACCCAATCACATCCATACACCCATACACACTCCATATACACCTTGTATACTTGAATCCACACACACACACATACACACATACATACACACATAATTGCATACATTGTTGCTAAGATTTCAAGAGGAGCTTGTAGAGGGAGCCTAGAGGATGATCTCTTCCTTGATCAAGCTCTAGAGGAGAAGGATGGAAGCTCTACTAGTTGAATTTCAAGTTCTTTCTCAACAAAATTGCATTTTGACCACCATCTAAGTACTTGTGAGTATCAATTCTCACTTAGAAGCTTGTAGAAATGCTCTTTACATGATTTTACTTCCATGCATGTGATTTACATGTAGTTATAGCTCTTTTTTTGTAAAGTATAACTAATGATCAAGCCCTTTCTCAATGAATTAGTAGTTTAATTATCATCCAAACAACACCTAAGAAATTGTGAGTATAGATTCTCACTTAGATATCTTTAGAAACTGTTTTCACAATGTTTTTATGTACATGCAAGAAGATCTAACTTACTTTTCGTACATGCATGTGACTTTAGCTCAGAATCTATTTTTTGCAGAACCCAAGCGCTCAAGCCTAATGGGAGCGCTCGAGCTCCTTGAGCTCTCAAGCCTGCCAGTTTTGTTATGTTTCTTGTTTTGTTATCATCTAAACAACACCTAATAAATTATGAATATAGATTCTTGAGCGCTCAAGCTTGCCAGTTTTGTTATGTTTCTTGTTTTCTTATGCTTGAACAGAAGATTGTCGATATTTATATATGGGATAACTTCATCTTTAACTTTTCATGTTCACTTGGACATACACGCACTTAAGATAATTGTTGAGTTGTTAATTATGCATATGTGTTGGCTTGAGCTTTGGTCTCGAACTGTGAATCAACGACGACTTTCGTAATACGACTCTGATAATGGGAATAATTTATGCGTAATAAGATCGAAACTTATAAATAACATTACGTCTTCTTCGTTGTGCTATACACGTTATTCATTGGTTAACTTCCTTGACTTTGATCTAATCGTTTGTTGTGAGTCTTCGAAATATCCTTCATATCATGGGAATCCTGTTGAACGTTGGTGTCGGTATCAAATGTCAGTTTGGGAGTTGCTGGATGAATACGGTTATGGTATCCATCTGTGATAGGAAGGATGGTTGATAATTGTGGGATTGGAATCCGAAAATGAATGTATCTTGATTGAGTCGGTTATTAAAGCACTTTACCATGATCTTGCGGCCGTTAAGGCACGATGGTTATTCATCAAGCGGTCATTAAGCCACTTTTATATTCATGTTATGAGCAGGTCATGGACCTTGGATATCTTGGTTGAGTAGGCTGTTACAGCACTTTACCATGATCTTGGGGCCGTTAAAGCACGATGATTACTCACCAAGCGGCTGTTAAAGCACTATTGTCCTAAACCAACAACTTATGGCTTATGCCGGATACGAGGAAGGAGTTGTAGTAGATGAACTTGGGTTTTGGAGAAGTGGTTATCGATCGGTCTTTTCAATTATAAAGCGTGAAACGTTTTGAGTTTGGGTTTTCATATCGTGGTCCAGTTATAAGACATTGATAAGCCGATTAAGGATAATGAACCTAAGTGATTTCGTAACTATTTTTAACAGTGCTTTGTAAGAAATTATGCTCACTCAGCTTGTATTCAAGCTAACGGCACTTTATGTCTCTGGACCTTCCACGTCCAGCGATGCCAGGTTTAGCAGGTGAGGTCCAGCCCGGAGGCACCAACGAGAATGGCAAGAATTCGGATGAGGGCCATTATGATGATGGGTTTTTAAGAGAGGACTACTATGATGATCTCTATGGTTTTGCTAGCTGAAGATGGGATCTTTAGTCCTCTGTTATCTTTTATATTATATGTAATAACTAGTTTGCTATTAGACCTTGTGACACTGGATGTCACCAGACTATTTTCTTTTATTTCTTTTCATGTGGGTCTGTAATCTGTATTATAAATGTCGACTTAAGACTGCTAATGTTTAATATTATTATGCTGTGTTTGAATTAGATATTATGCATTTTGTTAATAACTTTTGTTAAGGACAATCAGGATCATCTCAAACCAGTCGCGTGTCTACGGGTCCAAAGGCAGGAAATTTATTTTTCCCTACTTTGCCACTCTGGGGTGTGACAGAAGGTGATATTGGTAAACCACAACATCACATATGTACACAACGAAGCCTGACATGCAGTTCCAGCTTTCCCAAACATATAACCGAAATCCTACACGTCTGATTATCTCAACTCATTACGATCCCACACCCAACATCGTACGATATTCGCGATCGTATTCATGCGTACCAATATAAATAGTATCAACCTCTGTGGTAGATAGAACCACTACCATGTATGTCGGCTTCTCATTTGGTTAACAACATCACATCATTATCATAGAAATGGTTCCACTATTTAATGCATTAAGCCCATTATTCACGTGTGTATTATTCTAATACCGCATCCCAACATCAACACATGATAATAAACAGTTTAACAGTCTATCAGATATAAACAAACTAGACATTTGCAATTCTAACATGTTTAATCGTTTTTTTTTCAATCTATTGAAGTAAAGCTAAGTTCGATCGATTGAAGTCAGTTTGATCGATTGAAGAAAGTAAAGTTTGATCAATTGAAGAACGTTCGATCGATTGAGACTGTCTGTGTTCAATCGATCGAAATCGGTTCGATCGATTGAGAAATGGTTTTCTTCTCAAACTGAACTAGACCTTTCTCGCACGTTCAAGATCTATTCTTTCTTGGCGAAACACATATATACCTAGGTATTTACGCTACTAAGTGAGTATAGGCATTCACCGTAAGACTCGGTGATGCTGGCGACGTGTGGGGTGGCCACGGGTGCTCAAGGTGTTCTCTTTCTCTCTTCTTTCTCTTCTTCGTTCTCTTTTCAATCTCTCTCTCTCTCTGTCCTCTATGTTCTTCTTCTTCTCCTTCTAGCCGATAGGGGGTGTGTGTTTGTGTGTATGTATATATATGTATCCGGGTATGTGTGTATATATATATGAGTGTGTGTATATAAGTATATCTCTCTCTCTCTAATTCTCTCTCAAATTATCAGTAAGGGTGTGTGTATATGGTACATATATATAGAGCGATAAGAGTGAATGAAATAAACTTGACGTTCAAGTTCTGTCGTGTTCGATCGATCGAAGTGGGGTCGATTGATTGAAAGTGAGTCCACGTCATGATTCAGGTCGACATCTTTTCAAGCGATCGAAGTGGGTTCGATCGATTGAGGAAACACAAGTTCGATCGCTTGAAGTAAATTCGATCGATTGAGAAGAGAATTTCTCAATCGCTTTAGTAGACTTCAATCGATTGAAAATGGTATTACAGGAAAGGTAAATGCAGACATATTGAATCTTATTTATATATATATCAGGAATACCAAAGTACAAAAATGCAACAAAAATAGCGGGCATTACAAAAGTGCTCGTGAAAAAGCTCGCGATCATTGAAATTAAGGCTAGTAAAAAAAAACTCTCGATACTTTAAAACGTTCGTGAAAAAGCTCGCGATCAACTCGACTTGGTTCACATACTCTCCTACTCGCATGTGGAGAATCCGTTTTCGAATTTGGACGACAATGGAGGAACATTATTGTTAGTACTCGCTCTCAAACTATTATCTATGCAATTTACCCAAAAATCAAAAGGAATATTTAATTTAGTACTCTTCTTATATTTTGTCATGTTCTAAGATATTATTACTCCATCTCATGCCACACATATAATATACATATATATATATATGTTACATAGACACACTTCTACATGTAGACTGACTACACGTTAAAATTGTTGAAAAGTACCAAAATCTTTTCTCTATGCGAATGTCTAGGTTTCAATAACCATTGGTCAATGTACAATTAATATGAGAAAATATTCGTTACAATAGTTGTTTTGCTGACGTGGTATCACAGACAATAATAAATCATTATAATTAAAAGGGTAATGCCAGGTACACCTAAATGGGTCACCTAAATTATCCACCTGCTAATGTGGATTTCCAAATTTATTCATCAATTACCAAAAAAAAGTTTGAATTAATTTCAATACTGCCACGACACATCAACATGTAGATAGTTTAGGTATCTCGTTTATGTGTACCTAGCATTACTCTAATTAAAAACATGCCAGTTCTAAATTTAGGAACAAGATGTGTCCACACCATGGTTTGAAAACCGAACCGAGGTTCGACTGGTTGGACTGTTGACCGGTCAGTTTTCCGGTCCGGTTTGACTCAGTTACGGTTATTGGCACCAAAATCGGCCAGAATCGATAGGAACCATTCGAAAACCGTTCAAAACAGTTAAAAACCTTTGACCAAAACAGCTCAAAATCGTTTTTTGCCAACAAAAGTTATTTTTATTTTTATTTCTCCTACATTTTTTTGATATTATGAATCCTTAATAATTTATACTTATGATATGAAAGTGTAAAAATAAAAGTTGAGTTTTTGTGTATTTTTTTTGTTTATATTTACTTATTAAAACTTATGTATAATATAAATAATTAAATGTTACATAATTATGATATCACAGGTTGATTACGGTTCAATTGATGGTTGAATCTTTAATCCGTGACCCGGTCAATTTTCCGATTCAATGAATGATTCGGTTTTCAAAACATTGATCCACACAGGCAGTGTACTCATATATATGACGTGATAGAGAGGAAAGTCTCAATCTCTTACTGTGGAGTGGATGCACATGATTAGAGCTCCAACTGAGATTTTGGGAGGTTTGGACTTTTTCGTAGAAATTCAAACCGAGGACATCATTTCCATTCCAATGATTCCATCGCGCATTAAGTGGGTCCACCTCTGCTTACTTTTGTGGACCTTTGTCGGCTCTCCTCTCACTCATGTTTGTTTTTTCTTTTCTCACTCTCATATATATATATATATATATATATTTTCTCACTCATTGTTTTTCACTTACTAATTGGGGGCACATCTTTAACAACCATCTGGTGCTGTTGGGGGAGTATCACTCATGTGGTATTAATAAGATCACACATTTTTTTTTTTTAAGTATTATACTTCTGCCAGTACCACATAATTAATGTCCATCCAATAACACCCCCATCATAATACGGCAGGCAATCCTTAGGCTCCTAATAGTACATGAGTAACATAACAAATACTCCCTTCGTTCCATATTTAGAGTCTCTTTTGGGAATTCCAACTTATTAAGGGGACAACCTTAATTTTGGTGAGATTTTTAACTTTTTAATATTGTCCTTTTTGAAATTCAAAATTATAGTGTCACATCAAACAAAAGAGAGGGAAGAGTTGGATATAATAAAAGACAAATTTAAAAAGTGTGTATTAAAGTACTTTGACTTTTCAAAGAGGACTCTTAAAATGGGACATCAAAAAATGACATCAAAGACTTTTAATATGGGACAGAGGGAGTAATTATTTTAAACTTTATTTATATTTTACAGAGTGACAACTTCGATACAAGAACCGATTTTCATGCTTGTTAAACGGAAATTTTATCATTATCAATCGAAAACTGTTCTAATAAATGGTTTTTTAGATTGTGATATCTAAGCGTACAAAAAAATTACTTACTGAGATGAACGTATCAAAGTAGTTTGACACAGACTCTAAAGTTAAATAGTTTCACCGTAATTATATTGTATTAATTTCAATTAGGTAGAAAAATCTTTCTTCCTCCAATTAAAGTGTCCCTTTGGGAGTTCCGAGCAGAAGTGATTTTCTCTGTATGCATAGTTTAAAAAGCTTTTAGCATTTGATGGTGTAATAGAAATTAGAAATTCTTATTTTTTTATTATTTTATTATTATTATTATTATTATTATTATTATTATTATTATTATTATTTTTTTGAGAAACCTTCAATTTGCTCATTGAAAATTAATTTCTTTTTCAAATTGTTTAAAAATTAAATTTTGAAAAGCGGTAAAAAGTTGGTTGTTAAACGGACTCATTTTTTTTTTTTTTGGTCAAGCAAAATCTTAAATATCTCAAATAGTTGATTACTGAACGAGCAATTAGTAATGTTTAATTTTCTGATTTGCTTTTTATTTTTGGGTTAGCAATTTTATGATTTACTTGTAGGGTGGGAAAGTATTGCTGAAAAATAGTACCCCCATCTCTGAAATCAGGGGTGTATAGGAGCCGAGCCAAGCTTGCTTACGAACTTAAATGAGTCGACCTTTTAAGTGTTCGCATTTCTCGCGAGTTTTCTACCAAGCGCGCGCCTTTTTAAACTATATAGTTTAATAATAAAATAATCATTTATCAAACTTATTTAAGAGATATGTCATATTTTTTTAAAAATTATATAATTTTATAATAAAATATATATATATATATATATACATATATTAGTCCTTATACAAACTTTTTATCAAATTTATTAAAAAGCTTTTTGCACAAATCTGCTCACGAGTCTTAATCGATCGTGTTCATAAACTCAAATAAGCCATAGTCTGAAGGTAATGTCATGCATCAAAATCATGCAAAGATGAACTTAAGCCACTATATATAGTTGATCATTTCCAAGTGTCAATTTAGAGCGTGGCACTATGGGGGTGGCGCGCATTTGGCAATGAGTCTTATTCGAGGAAGTGAATATAGCCAAATCAAATTATACCATGCACGACTCACAACTGACACCACACTAATGTTGTACTAAAATTAACACCAATTATAAGGATGACCTAGTGCTAAATTTGGCATAAGACACATCTTTGCTATAGTTTGATGCAGGTGGAGCTAAAAATTTACATGTGGGATAAGATTGAATGGATTTGCATATAGTGGCCGGCAGAATTAAACAGGGGTTTGTGTGGGTAGCGTCTTCAGGTGATTTTTTTGGGTAAGATTTTTTATCTATTATATATATATATATATATATATATATTTGATATTAAGGGTTGATCGCTTCGTATATAAACATTTTGAAGTTTTTAAAGATTTTGGAATGGTTGTTTAAAGTTCACATGTACATATCAAAAGTTTTTCAAAATTTTGTAAGGCCCAGGGTTTAAATTTTCAAAAATCACATATAGAAATAAAACTTTCTAAAATGTTGCATGATATTGTGATCCACTCCTCGCTCCATCGTAGGTCTACTCCCGGTTTGACATGCGTGCTATAGCACACCATTAATAGAGTGGTGCTTCAGGGTCTTATGCTATAATTTGCATGCCAACACAACAAATATATACATTTTTTTAATTTTTATTATACAAAGAGAGGTATATATGTGCTAAAAATATACTCCTTTTGTCCCAAATTAATTGACAAATTTTTTTGTTATTTTGTTTTTTGTTTTTTTTTTTTTGTTTTTTTTTTGAAACTTCAACTATTTAAAGAAGTTAATTTGTTTTATTATGGTTAATTTTCTTTTTTCCTTTCCATTTTTTCCTTTCTTTTAAGTTGAATTTTCAGTGTCCCATCAGATTAAAAATTGAGGGAGTTTTAAATAATAAAGATTAAACTTGAAAATTATACATTGCCTTTCACTTTTAAAACAGGACATACCAAATTAATTAGAATAAAAAATGTATTAAATTGGAAAGAAAAAAAAGGCATATAACATGAGTAATACAAAGTACACCTCAAATTAACACTTAAAAAATACGTACACCTATTGATGTGGCAATGAATTGCAATGACAATTTTGAAATTAAATATATTTAAAAGTTCTTATATTTGGTAACTAAAGTTAAGAGAACTTTTAGTGATCCACGTCTGCAAGTGTATGTTTTACTCAACATATATAACATTATAACAATACTGAAATATGAATTTGACACGAAGGATCAAGCGGGTTTAGCCCAATTGGTATAACATCTTTCTTCTCAGTGGAGAGATTGAGGGTTCGAATCTCCTTAGAGGGATTCATTTGTTTGTCCCATGTTATTTGTCAATCAGCATGAGTAGCTCTTTTTGGGCTTTATTGTGGGGCTTTGGGATTGGGTTGGGACTGAGATGAGTACTGTGTCATGTGTGTGTATGTCGTGCAAGGGCTTTTGGATTGGGGTGGAATGAGTGTGTACGTATGTGGTGTGTGTGTGTAATTTTATAATATAGAAGAAAAATATGTGTAATTTCGCCAAACTTCAAGAGCGTCTGTGTAATTAATCCAAAAAAAAATAAACATTTTTGACCAAAAAAAAAAAAAAAACACCTACCATTAAATTTAAAGATGCTTTTAGATTAAGACTGTTCAAGACCCAAATTAGAGTAGGAATCAAGTCTTCCCTCATGATAGAGTCAATAAAGTGAAACCCACCAAAAGGCGTTACACTCATAATTCCACAAACAGAATAAAATAAATTAAAATGCACCATTTTAAAAATGAAATCAGACCCCAAAAAAAAAAAAAAAACCAAAAAAAAAAAACAAAAAAAGCAGACACAAAAACACTATCATATGTGCAGTCAAAACAAACCCATCTCACTTTTTTTTTTTTTTGTTTCTTCCATTATTCATGATTCATAAAGGAAGCTGCCAACACATGTACACAAAACAACTCTAAACATTCTCTCTCTCTTAGCATTAAAAAGGGAAGTTGCAGACAAAGGAGCTGAATTTTCTTTCTCTGAATACTTACATCACTTGCTTTTCTTTACCTTTTACTTCTTATCAATTCATGGATACAGCTAAATGGCCACAGGTTTGTCAAATAAGCTTTAACTTTATTTTCTACATAGTAAATTTTAGTTTCTTTCTTTTTTTTTCCTTCTGGCTATATATGGGCTACTATGGGTATTTTAATTCTCTGGTTTTGAAAATGGATTTTGTTTTGTATCATGTATTAATCTTCCATGAGATGTTGTTCAAGGGAAGTCCAAATCATGTTCATTTTCTACTTTCTTTCTTTTTATTTTTTATTTTTCCTTTCTCCCATATCCAAGTTATGTTCTTGAACATGAAACCACTAGTACTAAACTTTTTCTTTTATCCCCTTTTTGCTTATGCATGTGATGGCTATAAAAAATGAATCAGATAAAAAGGTATTAGTACTTGATATTATCAACTCTTTTCTTTTTTTTCTTTTTATCCAATAATACTCGAAGTGAAAGCTGTTTTGTTAGTCTGCTAGGTTGCTATCTATTCATCCCTAGACCTCGGTATTAATCTCTCTTGAGCTTCAAAGTTGTGATCTATTCATCTCATGTTCTCTCTCTCTCTCTCTCTCTCTCTCTCTCTCTCTCTCTCTCTCTCTCTCTCTCTCTCTCTGTATGTATGTATGTATATATGTCAGGAGGTTGGACTGGGGGGGAAATCCATGGAAGAAGTTGATCAAATTGGAAGCTCAAAGCCTATGTTAGAGAGGAAACTAGTGAGGCCACAGAAAGATCAAGCCCTAAATTGTCCAAGATGTAATTCAACAAACACAAAGTTTTGTTACTACAACAACTATAGTCTCACTCAGCCTAGATTCTTTTGCAAAACTTGCAAAAGGTATTGGACTCAAGGTGGTTCTCTAAGAAATATTCCTGTGGGTGGAGGTTCTAGGAAGAACAAGAGATCATCATCATCATCATCATCCTCTAAAGTTCCTGATCTGAACCCACCAAGCTTTTCACAATTTTCTTCTCAAAACCCTAAAACCCATGAAGGTCAAGATCTTAACCTAGCTCTCCAACCTACACAAGATCATCGCTATCAAGGTCATGTCTCTCAATTTCTTGAGGTACTTCCCAAAGTTGAAATCAACAACATTTCTAAGGATTTGAATTCTTTTGTCTCAACAACAATGGGGGATTCGAATATGCTATATGCATCGGTGTTTTCTTTACAAGAATTCAAACCAACATTAGGGTTTTCTGGTGATGGGCTTGGGAATAGGTATGGGAGTGTTTATGGGGTTCAAGAGAATGGTGGGAGGCTAGTGTTTCCTTTTGGAGGAATGAAAGAGTTTTCAAGTACCAGTGCAAGTGATCTCGTTGATGAGAATAAGGGACAAGGGAATGCAAGTGGATATTGGAATGGAATTGTAGGTGGGGGATCATGGTAAAAAGAAGAAGAAGAAAGAAGAAGAAGAAATTAAAGGTTAGGGGAGAGAGATAAGGGTGTAATATTATTTCATCTTTTTCTTTTTCTTTTTTTGTTTTTTTAGAGAAATTTTTGGATACATAAAGGGTATATACCACGTGGTATGTTTAGCTAGGTGGTACGTACCCTGCAACTAATTAAAGTGGATCTTTTGACTGGGACACATACCCAAAAGTGATCCTCTGAGTACGGGTGTGAGTCCTACTTAAAAGATCCACTACTATTAATTGTAAAGTACCACATAGACATGCCACGTGCATTGTACCCTTAAGATACCCAAAACATCTTTTTTTTTTTTCTTATGCATGGTTGGTTTTTGCTTGTTTGGAGTGGTTCACAACTAATACATAGGAGAGATATGGCTTCTCTTATTTGTACTTTTGAGGCTTAACTTAAGCTATCTTCCAAGGAGGTTGTTTTAAGTTTTCCTTTTTCCCATGTAATCACAATGTGAGTAATTATTTACATGAAATATTTTCTGTTTGCCTTGTATTCCTCTCGTACCATAACTCTAATTTCAAAATGTGAGGGATTGTATGAATGTCTATCGAAGCTAGCTAGCATGCATAAGCAGGGATTCCCCATCGGAAGTTGTTTCAAGCGGTGTCATTGTCATATCATGAACTCGAAATAACCAATTTTGAGTTACAAAATGAAATTTTAGATCCATTTTAGTTATTTTAATTGATTGCAACATAGCATTTGTTCCATGACATAGGCAATAGCTTTTTATTGCACTAGACTTTGGATGGGCAAATTTTGGAACCGAGGACTTCACTTTAATTAGAGCAAACGGTAAATGCTATTTTCTTCATGTTAATTTTATATTTTAGCATTTCTGTAGTGCTAAAATGCTATATTTGAGTATATGTGCTCTAATGGTACATGCTAAATGAAGTGCTATTCCTTTCTTTGTATTGGAAAAGTTAAGATATTGCCTAGCTTGTTGATGTGCCAAATTATAGCATGACCCTTCAAAAACACATCTCCAATGGTATGCCAAAGGTCATGCCAAATTAATAAATTATAGCAATGCCAAAGGTCATGCCAAATTTGGCATGGGATATAGCATTGGTATAATTTGGCATGAATTTTGACATGCCATTGGAGAGAGATTTTACAAAGCTATGCAATAATTTGACAAAATAGCATGAAATATAACATGCCTATTGGAGATGGTCTTAGCTAGTAATATCGTTGGCATTAAAGCCAAAGGAACCAGCAGGTCAGAGCTTAGATTCTCAGAGCATCTCCAATGTGAAATTGTAATTTGAGAGCCTGAATACTGTTGGATTTAATCCATGTCACTTGGGTTACTTAATTTTGATTTTGAGATATAATATTTTAAATTCACTTAATTGGGCCTTGGGTCTTTTTATGTCAAAAATGCAAACAAAATTTTTATCTTTGATTTGACATGTATCCCATATTGTTTAAATATGAGGTTTTTTCTACTCCCTATATTTGGTTTTACTTGATAAGTTTATAAGTTAGTGTAGTGGAAATCTCAAATTTAGACTGCTCGATTTGGCTTGAAAATTGTTCTTTAAAGATGATCTTTCCTTCCATTTTATATACACACAGAAATATAACTTTCTCTATCGTGTGCATCATTGACTCTGAGGGATGAAATTGTTCTTAAGGACAGTACAAACTGTTGTACACTTCAATTAAAGTTTATAACTTTACCCTCCTATTATTTCTCACAATTAGTATTTATACTCTTTACCAGTACATGTGCACTCCAACTATAGATAGCAAAGTAGTTGTCATTTTAACAATTCGATACATTACAACTATTGATGCACTATTAGTTGACAATTTTTTCTTTTAAATTTGGCACCCAGTATCAATGGAGTGGCATTTTGCCACCTTTTTTTTACCCCCATGAGAGAGACTCTTGTGTATACGCCGGCGGCGCTTAGTTGCTCAATCTCCACTCGACAAATCCGGGATTTTATTGGGCCAGTAAATTTTCAAGATTTGTATCCGTATTACTACAACTAGGCTTATTATTTGATTCTTGAATTTGAAAAGGTGATATAAAGGAATGTATAGAGGAAAACGTTTAAGGTTGTTTGGTTAATAAAACAAACTTAAGCATATGAAGGAAAACACAAAAAAAAAACAAGAGAAGCTAATTTTTTTTTTTTTTGTTATTTTCTTTTTCTTCATGAAATCTATGAACCATAACATTACATCGAGTTTGGAGAGTGAATTTAGCAATTGGGATCAACTTCCAAACACGACAGCACCTCATAAAAGTTTTACCAAAAAAAAAAAGGAAAAGAAAAGAAAAGACCTCTTAAAGCAAGAAAGAGCTGTAGACAAGATAAACTAAATAAATTTAATGTATGATTAACTCAAATCTTTGAATGATTGCATCAGTTTGAACGGTAATAGATCCTCCACTGATACAGTTCAATCCAAGATTTCCACTTAAGAGAAGGTCAGATCTGACAAAAAACGTTAAATTTGAATAAGTAAAGCACCAAATATGAAAAAACAAAGACTGCATGTATTTAAAAAGAGGAATAGCAATATCTGACTGCACAAAGAAACCCACACAAAATATTTTATTAGTCCACGCACAAACTTCTATAGAAAAACATCACGTATCAAATACTTGAATATTTAGAATCAGTTCCCTTTTGCACAATAAAACTGATTCTCTTCCTTTAAAAAAATGAGTGCTTATGCGCGCGCGCGCACACACCAAAAAAAAAAAAAAAATTATAGTTTTAACAACTTGTAGATCTAGAAAACCAGTTTACCTGCCCGGCTGCCCCCAATCAAAAGCTTACCTAATCCTTTTTCCACATCCACTAACCCTAACACTGTTCAATCTCCATAGCTAATCATTGTTTTTGCATGTTTGTACACACGAGTCTGATATTCAAAGATCATTAGAGGAAAATCTGGCAAACCAACCATTCAAAGACTTTGAGAGGGCCCCTCCAAACATTCCTCTGGACAAGCGTGCTTAGAAATAATCTCCTCCACTACAAGTCAATTATATCCAACACATACCCTCTTTATTTCTTTGTATTTCAACCTATTGTGTATGCCGCTTTCAGTAATTTAGTTGGAAATGGAGGCTAATTAATTATTCCATCATGGGAGTCCCTTTCTTCCGAATTTTGGGCCTACACATGAGGCTCACAATCTATTTGCTTGTCTGAAAGAAGGAAAAATGAAACACCCTTGTTCTAGGAATTATGAGCCCTCAGTGACAATCCTAGAGGATTTGGAGCTCTGTCAATGGTATTACAGGCAATCTTGTCTAGTATGCATTATTCATAATTTCATATAGAGATTCATTATTCCAACATGAACTCTTACTTTACATGCACAATTGATGCTTTTAAAGCTTTGGTACAAGCACAATATATGCTTATATACATGCTTTAAGAATCTCACAATCATGCAAAATGACTAGCAGTGTATCATGAAGGACATATGCTAGAACATATGCATTTTATGATAGAAAAAAAAAAAAAAAACACCCCATGTCATCTCAGGGCAATTTTACAATATGCGCGTTGATTAAAGGAAGGGAAGGTACTAATTACACCCACATAATTACTTTTCACACCTAATCCTTTGATTGCATTGTGGGAGTTGCACATTCAATATCATTAATTTTGTCTAGTTAGATGTAGAAAGCCATTACATGTGTACAACTTTCAAAGGAAAACTACACCTCAGTGTCCTCATCAAAAATTTACTCAAATGCCCTCCATTTTAATATGGTGGCAAATACTTCTCTTGTCTATTTAAAATTGAACACAATACTACCATACTACCTTTAGTAGGATGGCAAGCCCACATATATATATATATATATATATGTGTGTGTGTGTGTGCATATATATATATATATATGCTTATATATATGCGTGTGTACATAAAGCAATGATACTGTATCAATGGTTCATATCACTCACCAACAGTCCTCACTCAATCTAGATAAATAAAAGTCAACTCACCATAGAAATTCCATTCCTAATGCACCAACCACTACAAGTGAGAAACATGTGGCATGCCTAGAAACATTGAACTTCAAAGGTATGCAACTATACATAAATTCAACCACTAAGTTTTCCAAAGAGTATCACAATTCTAATAGTGTCATTGAACTCACATAGTGGATCATTCTCTGTGTTCATACATACCAGAGTACCAATTCCTAATACATGAAACTCTACTGTACAAAATCAACTCAATACAATTGTTCCTTCAACATCTGATGAAGACAAGCCTTAGAAACAGTTGGCATAAAAGCATTTACATACCCAAATATTCTTTCCTCTTCCGACTTTTATACAGAGGAGTATGACCTTTCATCGGAACAAAGGACCAGAGGCTTCCATACCTGTGAAATAAAATTGTTCAAGTTGTCACTGATCTCCATTGATTCCAAAGATTCGGACTTTGTGCATGTTGGGGAACTTAGCAATGACTAGCACAATCACTGCAACAGTGTTGAAGAAGAGCATTGGGTGCTCGTAGTCTGTTGTGTGCGAGGCTATCAAATACCTGCCACCATAATGAATGATAATTAAGTAGTGGTTAATCCGTCAACGCTTCAAAGAAATCCTAGATCCAATTAAATACATCATAGACATTTACAACCGTTACGAAACATCATTCTGAACCATGCAGGGGATTCTCTGACCCACAATGCAAGTACAAACCACATCACAAGCCGCTATATATATCATATATGTATTTATGTATTGGTCTACTGGTCGGGCCCAAAAAATGGGGGGAAGCCCACCTGTAAATCCCCAATATGGATGAAGGTAGTATTTGGTTAAGGGTCCTTTGTATGACTACTTAGGTATATACAAGTTATGTTGGAAACACTTTCCCCATAAACAACTTAAAGAGTACGCAAAAACATAAAAAGATAGAAAAAGGAAACAAGAAACACTGGACTATTTTCCGAAAAGGAAAAAAAGAAACACTGGACCCTCTTTTTTTTTTTAACCAACAAATTTTTTTTAGGTATGCCATTTCAAATGGATCACTTCTTAAATAGCAGTAGTGTTTGTCTTTAAGACAAAATCTATCATCCTCATCTAATAGCTTTGGGCGTGTGCTCAGTGGCAGAGCCAGGAAGTTCAGGGGCAGTGTTCTCGAGGCGAAAATTTATACGTAATCCACCGTTGCATGTAGATTATCATTATTTTTTATAATAAGTGTTCATTTGTAAAATTTACAATGATGCTAAAACAATTTGGGTTAGGTTCAAATGGTAAGTGTGAAGGAAGAGAGCAATGATGGTAAAATATTTTGAGGGCTGGGTTCAAATAGTAAGTGGAAAGAAAGATTATTAGTCTAAATATTTAGCATGTGTTAGATTACAATTTGGCCAATATAACATATATATATATACATACATATATAAAAAGGGCCAGCCCAGTGCACGAGGCTCCCGCCATTGCGTATAAATATAAACTCTTATTTCAATTTTTGGGTGGTTCGATTACAATTAGGCGAACACACTAAATATAAACTCTTATTTTGAGCCTAGTCAATATTTTTAGTGCAGTTATGAAAATTTTCTAAAACTATACATACTAAAGTGAAATTTTAAAAAATCTTGGGGGGGCAGCAATCTAAAAAAAGTTTGAAAATTTCTAAAACTATACATACTAAAAGTGAAAATTTAAAAAATCTTCCCTCCGCCCCTGCGTGTGTACCAAACTGACACTCATCACCATCATAAAGATATTAAAATACATTTATCTCGTATTAATTCAACCGACATATGAAGTATAAAGACAACCCTATGCTCCTCAGAGCACAAATGTGACCAACAGCAAGCAGTGTCAAAATGCCTATAGATTAATCATTGCCAGCGCATTCAAAACTACAGCATACGCCTTCTGAATCCCATAGTGAAGACTGAAGAGTGAGACTAAAAAGTAACGAAGCTCCCAAAATAACTATTCTCAAGCAAATGCACTTCAATTCAACGAAAGTGAGACAAAAACAATAGTGCCAAGTTATCAACCAAAGATTCACGTAATTCGAGTGGGCCAACTCCAGGAAGAAGCCAGCCATCTGCATTTGGATAGCCCAGAGTAAATGGTGCATGACCAAATTGGGTTGGCAACATTGTAATGTTGGAACATACTGTTGCACCCTTTTTATTGCTTAATGCTAAGAACGTACGGTTGAGCATTAGGGAGATTGATGAGTTGTATTCAAGAGATTACATGGAAATGATTACTTCTTATGATGTGAGGCTGTTTGGGATGGAAGTGAATTTACAGAAGTAGGTCATGCTGGTGGTATTTTGTTGACATAGGACAAGAGCCTAATTAAAAAGGACGAGAAGTTGATAGGGAAGCATTTTGTTTCTTGGTAGTTCTCAATTATTGTGATGGCTTGGAATGGAGTTTTTGTGGGGTCTATAGCTTGATTCTCGATGCTACGAAAATTGAGCTATGGATCTAGTGTCCGAGGGGAAAAAAGGGCTGAGTGATACTTTAGTGATGAAGCAGGAGTTTTCAGACTTTATTGAGCTCATGGATCATCTCCTTGAAAGGAAGGAGACTTACTTGGGTTAATAGTAGGAAGGCCCATTCTACTTGAGGATTGCACATGTACTTGTTATGTCCATATTGGGAGGAGCACTCGACGGGGACGGTGCAATCGGCTTTTCCTAGACCAATTCTAACCATGTCCCCTCTATTACTTAACTGTGGTGATCCTCGAAATGACAGAAGGCATTTAGGTGTTAAAACATATGGCTCAAAGATCCCAAGTTTATGGATAGCATTAAGGAAGGATGGCAGAGGGTGGAAGGGTGCCCCAGCTTTGTCCTTGCTGATAACCTCAAGATCTTGTAAAATAATTTGTGAAAATGGATGAGGAATTTGGCAATTTGAATGTCCAGAAAGCTAGGGGCTCAAGGATATTAGACTACTGGATTCTACATACGGGGAAAGCAAGGGCAATCGATTGAGGCGGCAAATAGGAGGGTGGAGAGAGGATGTGGGCAGGCTTGCTCTTATAGAGGAGATTTGTTGGAGGTAAAGTAAAAAAAGTTGTGGCTTAAAGAGGGGAGGGAAAAATTCTTACATTGTATGGCCAATGCTCACAGGAGATCTAGTCACATCAATGGGTTATGGTCCTTATGGATAGAGATTGTGGACAAGAATCGGGAGTAAGAGATACGAGAGGGTATTGTTCAGTTTATAAACAGTTGTATACAAACTTGGTAATAGGCGTCCTTTTATTGACAGCCCGGCTTTGACCATAGGGAGGAGGATAGATTGTGGCTTGAGAGAACCTTCTCTAAGGAAGAGGTGTTGAAGATCCTTAATTATTGTGGAGGTAAGGAATGGGGATCAGATGGTACTATGGCATTTATTCGAAATTGTTGGAGTGCGGTTCAGGACACTGATCATTTTTCAAACATTTCCATTCTCATGGTACCTCTGAGCATAACCTCAATGATTACTTTGTCGCTTTGATTCCGAAAATAGGTAGGGGCACAGGTCTGAAATATTTTACACCCATTACTTTAGTGGGTGCATCGACAAGCTTTTGCCAATTCTTTAGCGGCCTCTAGGCTTAAGTATCTGATGTATAACTTGATTTCCAAGTCTCAATATACTTTTGTGGAGAGGCTATTTGAAAGAGTGTACCTTGATTATTCTTTAAACACGGATGAGATTCAGTGTGGTACTTGACGCGTATTCTCTTTTGCTTCGAGGCAGCATTAGGGTTGAGAAATAATTCAACTAAGAGAGAGAGAGAACTACAATGAGGAAAGTGAATGATACTTGGGTTTAGCAGTTAATTTGGGTAGTAAAATACGCTTTCTTCCTTCTTTGTTGGTCAGCCTCTCAATGCTTCATTTAAATATACTTCGGGCTTCAATTGTGGAGAGATCTGAGAGGAGATTGAAGGGCTAGAAACGACATTATCTTGACATTATCCCTTCCTTCATACAAATGTTTTGGTTAACTATAAAGAAGGACACTTGAAGTGGGATGGGATCCCACAGACTCCTATGACATCTTCACTGAAATATAAACAGCATAATCAAAGCAAATACATGGCTAACCACCGCCATATTGTGTAACTCTAGTGACTAGTGAATGGTTGTAAACTTGTAATCACAACTAAGCAAATACCAATTACAGAGTCGTTACTCAACATGAATCCATGTGTACAGAATTAAGAAGTGTTCCAACTCAGATAAAATTAAGCAACTTAATGCATAAAACGTTAGAAATGAAAATAGCCTAGCAGAATGCACCAATAGCCAGATTAAAAGGATAATACGGCCAAAGTAAACTTACAACACCACGGGCACAACAGTTAGAAACTTTCTGTTGCGCGTAAGCTGCTTTCCATTGTCAATCTGCTCCCACCAAGTCAACCCATTATATATCCCCTGGTCATCAGCAAATGGAGTTCCCTTCTTCCAATGGAAGAAATGATATGTGACCTAAATAGAGGAGCATAGTGATCAATCGTGCAATACAGTGTCAAGAAGCATGTTAAGCTGGTGCAGAAAAAGAAGAGCTAACACCCAATCAAATAAGCATTAACGTAAACAAATCTCAATTTATTGTTTTCATAATGAGCATTATAAAAGATAAGTGGGGCACATATTACGATCTTTCCGAATTCGGCTATACAATATACACCTAGGGTTATGATATCAGTACAATTTAGGGGTGACTGAGATTGGCATAAGATGGTTTAAAAAGTTTAGAATTATGGTTTATTAGACTGCCTGAATGGTTCCACCGTGACAGCAGAAGTGTACTAACAAGAGAAAAATTAGAAGAGAAAATCTGAAGCCGCATATGCTAAATAGCTTGTTTGATTCAGAATATTTTAGCTAAGTTATCACCAAAATTGATGAGTCAGTTTTCTGCTTCTCAAAGTACAGTTTTTGTTAGCCAGATCAAAGCAATTTGCTTAGGATCACCAAAAAAAGGCTGTTAGCCAGATCAAAGTGATTTGCTTTTGCTTAGGATCACCACCCCCCCAAAAAAAGAAAAAGGCTCAATTGCATTGAAGTACCTTCCATTCACAAGGTGGGGGGGGGGGGGGGGGGGGGGGGGAGGGAATTTTCAAATTTTATTTAGATTGCCACAACCCGCCCCCACCCCAAAAAAAAAATAGTATGATTATTACATAACCCCCAAAAAATATAGGTAAGGCTCAAATTAAGAAGGGTTAAATACATTTTACACCCTTATAGTTTGTCACATGTGTCAGTTTGGTCTCTGTAATTTAGAAAGTGTCACTTTAGTTCCTGTAGTTTCATAAGTGTGTCAAATAAGTCCAATAAGTCCTTTAGTGACGAATAATTTTGTCACTTAAAGTAAAACATTTGTCACAAAAAAGTGTTTTGAGGGACTAAAATGACACACTTGTTAAAATACAAGGACTAAAATGACACTTTCTAAACTACAGGGATCAAATTGACACAAAAGGCAAACTAATAGGGTATAAAATGTAGTTAAGCCAAATAATAATTTAGATTTAGTATGTTGGCCTAATTGTAATCGAACCACCAAAAAATTAAAATAAAGTATGTTATATGTTATATATATTGGCTAAATTGTAATCTAACACATCCTAAATATTTAAACCAATAATCTTTCTTCTCACTTACTAATTGAATTCAACCTAAAGTATTTTTCTGTTAGAGGATAATATTGTAAAAAGTGTAATGTTATAGTGTCCCACATCGGTTAGATTGTAAAAGTGTAGCTTGTAGCTAAGCCTATATATATTAGGCTCTTGTAATCTTTTTTAGTATCAATCAAATATATTATTTCTCCACTTTTACATGGTATCAGAGCAACCGATCTTAGGGTTCGCTCCTCTTCTTGTTGCCGATCAAAGTTGATCGAGAGTGTTTCTCGTGTTTAATCAATTGCCGGATCTTTATCCAAGATCCGAGAAGACCAGCAGCCCCTCAAACCCTAGCCGTTACCCCTCAAGTACTGTTCATCGCAAGTTACTGTTCATCCGAGGGTACTGTTCATACGAAAGTTATTGTTCATCGCAAGTTACTGTTCATCCGAAAGCCCTGTTCATCCGAGGGTACTGTTCATCGAAAGTTACTGTTCATTCGAAAGTTACTGTTCATTGGCAGCCCTTTAGTTTGTCCAGATCTGTTTCGATTTGGTCCTTTCTCAATCTATTTTGCTCCCAATCCGTTTTTTCTCTTTTCTCTTATTCTTCATGGAGTCTAAGGCTCTCCCACAACTCACTACCCGAAAGTTGAATGGTTCCAACTTTCTTCAATGGTCTAGGGCTATCACCATTGCCCTTACTGGCTTGGGTTTCGATGCTCACCTTACCGAGTCTTCTCCCACCACCGACGATAAGGCCATCAAGACATGGAAACAAATGGATGCCCAAATCGTTGCCCTCCTTTGGAACTCTATGGAACCACACGTTGGGGATATGTGTGGTCATTTGGGCACCTGTAAGGATATTTGGGATTATGCTCATCTCTTATTCTCCAGCGATCTCACTCGGATGTATGATCTCTCCACTCAGTATTTTCAGTTGCAGCAAAGTGATCTCTCAGTTACTGAGTATTTTGCCTCCTTCAAACGATTAGTTGAAGAACTGAACAGTGTTATTCCTATTACTACTGATGCAAAGAAATAGCAGGAACAGCGGGAGCAAATGGCAGTGATGAAATTTCTTGCCGGTCTGAAGCCCGAGCATGAGCCAGTTTGACCTTAGATTCTTGGTGGTGCCTCTCTTCCTTCCCTTGCCGAGACCTATCAGCGTGTTCTTCGCAGCACTTCTCGGGATTCCTCTGCCCTTGCTCCTCCCGTTACCGATCATTCAGCCCTTGTTACTCAGGCTTCACAGCATCCTATTGGTCGGGGTGGTGGTCCTCCTTGTCGTGGAGGGGGTTATCGTGGTGGACGAGGAGGTCGTGGTTGCGGCCCCACACGTCATTGTGATAATTGTAACAAGGATGGTCATACTCGGGAGACTTGCTGGAACTTATTGGTCGTCCTGCACGGTTTGCCAATGTTGTTGTTACTACTCCTAGTGATACTCATCCTCCAGTTGTGGCTGATCATTTTTCGGTTTCTCGGGACGAGTATACTCAGTTCCTACAGTTCCAGGCATCTCAGCAGCCATCTTCTCCTAGTACTTCTCTTGTTTAGAAAGGTACATCCACTGCTTGTCTCACCTCTCGTTCTGCTCCTTGTGTAATTGATTCTGGAGCAACTGATCATCTCACAGGCATATCGACCCTGTTTTCATCTCTTCAAAAATCATCCTCATTGCCCCCGGTTACATTAGCTGATGGTTCCTCTATTCCTGTTGAAGGAATAGGGACTGTCTCATTGTCTTCATCCTGGTCCTTATCTTCTATTCTTTACATACCCCGGTCTCCTTTTAATTTAATTTCTATTAGCAAATTGACAAAGAATCTTAATGCTTGTGTCTCTTTTTTTCCTGATTCTGTTCTTATTCAGGATTTGACGACTCGGAAGACGATTGGCATAGGGCATGAATCCAATGGTCTCTACTATTTTGATGGTTCATCTCCACCACCCACTTCTCCCACTGCTTGTCCTGCTACAGTGTCTCCTCACCAGATTCATTGCCGCCTTGGACATCTTTCCTTGGCCAACTTGAAGCTACTAGTACCTAGTTTAAGTCATTTGTCTGTTTTAGAGTGTGAGTCGTGTCAGTTGGGGAAGCATAACCGTGTCCAATTTGCTCCCCGAGTCAATAAAAGAGTGTCTTGTCCATTTCAATTAGTACATTAAGATGTTTGGGGTCCACACCGTATAACCTCTATTAAGGGGTATCGATACTTTGTTAGCTTTGTTGATGATTTTTCCATAATAACGTGGATTTATTTAATGGAAGATCGTTCCGAGTTATTTTCAATATTTTGTGCATTTTGTAATGAAGTTAAAACTCAATTTAATGTTCCTATTCAGATTCTTCGTAGTGATAATGCACAGGAATATTTCTATCATCCTTTCACCACCTACATGAGCAAATGTGGGATGCTCCACCAATCATTGTGTGTGCACACACCTCAACAAAATGGTGTTGCTGAAAGAAAAAATCGTCACTTGTTAGAAGTCACCCGCACTTTGTTGTTTAAAATGTTACTGGGGGGATGCAGTTCTTATAACCTCTATTAAGGGGATGCAGTTCTAGATGGGTGCACTCCTCATGCTACATTATTTCCGACTGAGTCTCTGTTTTCAGTTGTCCATCAGCTTACCCCGGGCACTGACAAGTTAGACCCACGTGCTATTAAGTGTGTTTTCTTAGGGTATTCTCGTGTTCAGAAAGGCTATCGTTGTTATAGCCGTTTCTTTGTATCAGCTGATGTTACCTTTTTTGAGTCCACTCCATACTATTCAGAGTCCCACTCTATGAATGATCCTGATTTCATGCTTCCCTTACCTCTTGCATTACCTCCCACATCCCCTGTCCTTCCTACCTCAGAGGTTTCCTCCCGCCTGGATCGCCCACACTTGCAAACATATACTCGTCGTCATCGGACTATTCCGGATTCTGCTACTCCGCCAACCGCCTCCGCGTCTTCAGATCCGCCTCCATCAGAATCTGACCTTCCCATTGCTCTTCGTAAGGGTAAGCGCTCTTGTACTTCTCATCCTATTTCCAACTTTATCTCTTATAATCGTCTATCTCCTGTTTTTTCTTCGTTTGTTACCTCTTTGGCTTCTGTGTCGGTTCCTAACACTGTTGCAGAGGCTCTTACCCACTCCGGATGGAGACAGGCAATGGAAGATGAGATGTCTGCCTTACGAGATACTGGTACTTGGGACTTAGTTCCTCTTCCTCCAGGCAAGACAGTAGTGGAATGTCGTTGGGTTTATACTATTAAAGCGCATCCTGACGGCACGATAGATCGCCTGAAAGCCCGCCTTGTTGCCAAGGGCTATACACAGGTTTATGGCCTTGACTATTCCGAGACGTTCTCTCCTGTGGCTAAGATCACCTCTGTTCGTCTCCTCATTTCTCTTGCTGCCATATTTCACTGGCCCTTACATCAGCTTGATGTCAAGAATGCCTTCCTTTATGGCACTTTGGTGGAAGAGGTCTATATGGAGCAACCACTTGGGTTTGTTGCTCAGGGGGAGTCGAATATGGTATGTAGATTAAGAAGATCTTTGTATGGCCTGAAACAGTCTCCTCGTGCCTGGTTTGGTAGGTTTAGTGATGTAGTTGCTGAATTTGGACTCCAGAGATGCGGTGTCGATCATTCAGTCTTCTATCGACATACTAAAGCGGGTAAAATCTTCTTGCTTGTGTATGTTGATGACATTGTTATTACCGGAGATGATTCCATGGGTATTTTGGAGTTGAGGTTATTTCTACAAAGTAAATTTCAAACCAAGGACCTCGGGCAGCTTAGATATTTCTTCGGTATTGAGGTTGCTAGGTCAAGTGAAGGGATTTGCTTATCTCAAAGGAAGTACGTACTTGATCTCCTATCAGAATCAGGGATGTTAGGATCCAAACCTGTGGAGTCTCCTATGGATCCTAACACCAAGTTACTATCAGATCAAGGGGAGTTATTGGAGGATCCTGAGCAGTACAGACGTCTGGTTGGTAAGCTTAATTATCTTACTGTTACTAGACCCGACATTGCCTTTTCAGTGAGTGTCATTAGCCAGTTCATGAGTTCTTCTCGTACCACACATTGGGAGGCAGTGATACGTATTTTGAAGTATCTCAAAGGAGCTCCAGGCCGTGGTTTATTGTACCAGGATCGCGGTCATATGCGGATTGAGAGCTACAGTGATGCTGATTGGGCAGGATCTCCTGGTGATAGGAGATCTAGGAGATCCACTACAGGATACTGTGTTTTGGTTGATGGTAATCTTGTGTCTTGGAAGAGCAAGAAGCAGACAGTAGTTGCTAGGTCGAGTGCTGAGTCTGAATACAGGGCTATGGCACATACTACGTGTGAATTAGTGTGGATGAAGCATCTACTAGAAGAGCTTGGGTTTACTCAGTCTTGTCCTATGAATTTACTTTGTGACAATCAAGCTGCCGTTCATATAGCCTCCAATCCAGTATTCCATGAAAGGACAAAACACATCGAGGTTGATTGTCATTTTGTTCGAGAAAAGCTTCTAGAGAAAGTAATCAATACCGTTCACGTGAAATCCGCGGATCAGTTAGCCGATTTGTTCACAAAAGCATTAGTTGAGACTCAGGTTAAATATATATGTGACAAGCTTGGTGCATATGATATGTATGCTCCAGCTTGAGGGGGAGTGTTAGAGGATAATATTGTAAAAAGTGTAATGTTATAGTGTCCCACGTCGGTTAGATTGTAAAAGTGTAGCTTGTAGCTAAGCCTATATATATTAGGCTCTTGTAATCTTTTTTAGTATCAATCAAATATATTATTTCTCCACTTTTACATTTTCCATCATTGCTCTCTTCCTTCTAACATACCATTTGAATTCAACCCAAATTGTTTTACCGTCATTAAATTTTACATGCAACGGTGGATTTACGAATAGACCCAAAATTTTTTGCCTCAGGGGCGCTGTCCTTGAACCCCTGTATAATTCTAAGCCCCTGTACACGCCCCCCCCCCCCCCCCCCCCCCCCCCCCCCCTCCCCAAACTTTTATTCCTGGCCCCGCCACTGCTTCTATTTTTCCCAGTTAGGCTCTCTATGACGATTTGCATCTTTTAAGGCCATTAATTTTCATCGGTTTCAGTTGAGGACAATTGAGCAATTTGCATCACTTAAGGACCTTGGTTTTCATCGGTTTCAGTTAAGGACAATTTAGGCCAATCAGCTACAACTAAGCACAAATATTTAAGGCCTCCAATAGTCATAGTTGAAGTCAACTATATTTGAGGGCCGTAAGCTATGAAGCACGTACACGGATACGGTGACACGGACACGACACGACACGACACTAGTACGACGACACGACAAATCCTAAAATTGAGGACACGACACGGCGGGGATACGCAAATTTTTTTTAAAAAAAATTGTTTAATTTTAAGTTCATTTCTTATGTTTTTTAGAAATGTTATTCAAATATTATCTACAGGATGTTCTTTTCACATTTTTCGAACGTTATTGTTTAATATTAACAAAATGAAGAGAGGGAGACGGTCAAAGAAGAGGCAGAGAGAGATGAGATTGGACAAAACGGGTCTTAAGACTAATGTAGGGAGAACGTGAGGAGAATATAAGTGATGTAATGCTTGTCAAAGTCAACTTTGTTTAGGTTTTGAACATGTTAAAAAAAACTAACAAAATGCAGCTTTTGGGCCAAGACAGAGTTTTCCTCCATGTCCTTTGAAGTGTCTCGCCGTGTGTCGGTGATGTGTCCGCCTCTAAAAATTGCATAATAGAAACAAGACACGTATTTACCGAGTCTGATACGTGTCGGAGGTGTATCGGGTGAGTGTCGGTGTCCGGTACATGTCGGACATGGGTATGAAGCCCTTTAATTGTCGGCGCTTCCAAGGCTTAAGTGATACAATCGGTAGTCTGATAATAGAGGGCCAAAATGAAATTTTGAAAAATAGAGCGTATAGAAATGTATTTGAGTCCAAAAAAATTTGACAAATACTTGATCAGGTCTGAAGCTGGTTTTTATAATCCGGATCCTACGAGGATCTTTATAATCAGGTATGAAGTTGGTTTTCATAATCGGGAACCAACGTGGGATCTTTTTCGAGTTTCGTAGGATCGAGATTGTAGGACCATATCAGCATAAAATCCTACAGAAATTCTAAAACTTTTGCATATGCAAACCTAATTTCAATGCACAACACCAAAATAGGTTAGAAAACATAAAACAACATTCCTAAGACAAATTAGTCTAACTTCCAATTATCAACAACGCAAATAAAGCAACAGATTCCATAATACAAACAAAATAGTCCGTCAATTAAGTTTCAGAGTTCACAGTCATCACTCAAAAAAGAAAAAAGAATTAGAGAAAAAACTAAAATAGATCATCATCATTTCCAAATTCTAATCCAAGTTATGATCAACATAGTTGCCATCATCACCATCACCGCCAGTGTCATTTTCATCTTCACCATCAATATCATTGTCACGCATAAAACACAAATTCATTAGGTTTGGCAAATTGCCGACGTCGACGGAGGAGAGGGAGAACAACTAGTCTATTGAGGAATTTGCACAAATACATTCAACTCTCACATTCTCTGCATTTCTATTCTTATGTTCTTCCTTCTCTATGTTTTTTCCACTCTTTTTCTCACCTTTGAACAGAAGTGTGATGCACATCTAAGAAGCACCGACATGAATACAACAACACATTCACAACACGAAATGAAACGGCAATACGGCATATCCTAAATAAACCGCAACACGATACGGCAGCGACACGGAAATTTTAATTATATAATATATGTAAATATATATATAAACCCATGTAACATAAAAATAACGATATTCTTAAGATAACTAAGAACGAAGATGCTAAGTAAATTACCTCCAAACAACAATATTTTAACATCAAAATATAATAACAATACTAACACGACTGATTATAAGTCCTTCAACTCTCTAGTATTCCTTCTATTTATCATAAAATGTTTTAACTTTTCAAAAAAAAAACCCTTCTTTGTAACCTTATTTTACATACTAGAGGTTTCGCCTCAATATTCAAGAATTCACTTAAAAAATAAAAAAAATAATAATAAAAAAACCAAACCGTGTCGGGAAAGTGTCAGAGCCGTGTTGATGGTGTGCCGGGAAAATGTCGGAGATGTGTCGATGGCGTGTCGGATTTCAAAAATAAATTAAAAAAGTCCAAACAGGTTTTGGGTGTGTTCGACACGTGTCGGAGGGGCGTTGCATGCGTGTCGGTGTCGGAGGTGTGTCGGACACAAATACGACATTCCATTTGAAGTGTTGGTGCTACCTAGATGCACATACATCTCCCTTTTTTTATTCCACTACTTTTTCTCACCATCGAATTGAAGTCTGAGGCACATACATCTTCACACAGAGAATTAATGACGGGTCAAGAGACGAGGGGTGGCTTCCCTCTCCCAATTTTCAAACTTGTTGTCGATGGATGAGACAACTACTATTCACAACACTCATAAGTGTGCATTGTATATGTTAGAGCATCCACAATGGTATAGTAGAATTTAAGATAAATTTAGGCTAAGTTGTGGTATGAGTTTCGAGTGTCTCGCAGCGGTGTAGAAGAGGACGGTAGAGCCATAGCCATTAGGAGACCAAACGGCAAAGGCAAAGCCGTTTGGAAACCAAATGGCCAAGCCTTAGCCGTTTTGTTCCAAACAGTTATGTCTTTTCCGTTTGGCTCCCAACGCATATGGCTTTGCCCATATTGTTTTAAGCGGCTACACTCAACCGTTTGGTGACATCTGTTTGATTCCCAACAGATTTCCCTTGGCCGTTTGGCAAAACGACTTTCCCTCAACCGTTTGCTTGTACCACAAACTTAAGTTCCACTATCCTAAATTCTCCTAAGTTGTATGCCCCATACCACTGCGTGGCCACAAAACCTAAGTTGTGATATGGCAGAGCACCACTGTGGATGCTCTTAGACATCACCAATACCACTAGCTAGTTTTGGTTAGCTATGTTAGATAAGAACTCCACTCTCCTATTTCATCAAGCACTTTTCGACAATAATTTTTGACGGTTAACTGCTCCACTACCCTCGAGGCTAGCTAGCTAGCTACTCTACCCAATTATTTTTTGACAGTTGAGATTTGTGTCAATTGACATTTGAAAACAATCTGACACTTAAGATATGGAGCGTGAATTTGAAGACAAATGGGCTAGCCATTTGGAGAGTCCACAAAATGATTCGTGTAATAGCTAGCCAGGTGGTGGTTTATGAGCTCCGACAGGCTAGCCATTTGAATAGCCATTTTAACTTTTCTCTTTTTGACTAGCCAGATTTATCTAGCTAGAAATGGCTTCTATATTCTCACTCCAAATCTCAATCTTGGATCTCCTTCCAATATCAATTGCCAGAAATCTCAACCATACAAAATTTAATAAAGCAAGATGGGAAGTTTAAATGAAGAGCACTGTTAGAATAGAAGGTCAAAAAATGGATAGCTAAAATCGTTTTTGGCCAAAGTAGCTAGCTAAAAATAATGTCACTGCAGGAGATGCTCTGACCCATTAATCTTGTTTCACCCCAAACTCACCACTAATCACTTCTTCGAATATTTCAACCTGGCCAATCGTGAAATTCTATATTTAACATTTCACAAGTCCAATCAATCCAAAAGCTGCCTCAGAACCCTAAATACAATCCATGTTCCCCATTAATCTTCAAGAGCATAACCCTAAGCTGTATCCGCCCCCAAAATGGTATACTAATTAGAATCCCCATATAAAAAAATTCCAATCCCAATCAGTAATTAAATACATACAATTCACAAAAAATACAATTTGGAATAAGCTCAAACCCTAAACCCAAAACAGACAAACCTCCAATTGATATATACAAATTTCTGCCTATATACTATTGAGATCAGAAAACCCTTATCAAAACATATCCAAATCCAAGAATAAACAGACATAAAATTATCATAAACAACCATTAATTAACAAAAAGAAAATAGTACAATAATTTCAAACCCTAAATCCAAAACAGATAAATCCCCCAATAATTGATGTGAATGTAAGAATATACATACATGCATATATAATTTAGAGAGAGAAAGATTTACCAGAAAGTGAGAGATATTGACTGTGGTCCAGGCCATACCAGGAGTGCAGCCAAAGATGGAGAGTACGAGGAGCCAAGACAAGAACAGAATCAATATGTAGGTGGTCCAAACACCTGGGTACGTGAACCATTCCGTGTTCTTGTTCAGATCCACCGGCGGCGCCGCCTTCACGTACAGATTCGCCATTCCCCCACCTCTCTCTCTCTCTCTCTCTCTCTCTCTCTGATTTTGATATTTAATTCTGGATTTTTCTTATCAGTGCGACTAATGATGTTGTTGTGACGGTGACGATGATTATTACTCCGTATTGTCTTTGTCGCTAAAACCCAGATTAGAAGTTCACCGCAATCTTCATCGTGTATTTATTTAAATTTTTTTTTTTTTTTTTTTGACAAGAAATATGTGCATTTATTTGTCATAGTAATTTGGGATAATAAGTTTTGTATGACAAGTTTTGTATGAAAATTAGAAGTCAGTTTATCACTTTTTTAAAAGTAAAAAAACATCAATAATAATAATTATTTTTTTTAAATCATCAATAAAATTTTAAAAAATATCAACTTTTGAATATTTTATTTTGTGTTTTAGTTTAATTTTTATTTTTAACGATGTGGTGTGTGAATTTGCACCAAAATGTTGTGATGATTGATTTCAACGTTGTGAAGACTTATGCCAGACTTTGAAACGAATTGCTCCCATACATTACATTTTGAGAGGTACTCTCAAACGTTTTACAGAGTTGGTCCATAACGTCATGTAAATTTTGATGACTTTAAAATTTTACAAAAAAATTGATACAATTTTTTAGGAAAAGAAATAGATTGGCTTTTAAATTTTATACAAAAGTGGACTTAAGTTAGTTATCCCTTGTAATTTTTTGCAAATATATATATATATATATATATATATATGTGTGTTTAGATGTTCAAAGGGCAACCACCATATGCTCTCGCCACAACTGAGGGCCTGTTTGGAAATTCAGTCAACTCTCAAAACAGATTCAACGTAGTTCTTATTCTCTATATCTGGTTTTTATGAAAATGAATATTTTCTTAATCTTACCTTAATTTTGTAAAGAACATGTTTGAACTTTTAAGGATGATTTGAAATTTAGTCGAGACTCATTTACAATTAAAAAAAAAAAAAAAAAACTTATGTTAATCATTGGAAAATATGGAATCAATTTTGTGAACCAAATAGCCAATTCTCAGTCTCTCATCAGAGCATTAGTTGTACGCATTGTAGCGATAATACCATAGTCCAAAACTTTACAAAACCAAGGATCTCAAAAAAGGGTAGTACTTGGGGCACAACCTTCATACAACTTTCATACAACCTCCCCAAAAGATGTGTCTATCTCTTTCCTGTGTCACTGTGGGGTTCAGTGACATCACAGGAGAGAGATAGACACATCTTTTAGGGAAGTTGTATGAAAATTGTATAAAAGTTGTGTCCCAAATATTACTCCTCAAAAAACTCACTTTAAAATACAAACCAGGAAAGAGATTGTACTGACAATCAGAAACTTTGGAATGGAAGGTAGGGAGGTTCAAGAGGTAAGTCGGTGGAATTTCTTCTACGTTTTGTGTAGATGCATAGATATATATTTTCACCATGTCTACTGTTAGAAAAATAAGACAAAGACTTGTCTATGTACTTGTACTCTTGTACCTAACCACACATTGACTAGGTGTATTTTGTGCTACCTGTTGTACTCCTTGTTGTATTACTTAGAGGTGACAATCGGATCATGTCGGATTATAATTATGTCAGATCATAATCGTGTCGGGTTATTGTCGTGTCAGTCTTAACGTGCCATAATCGTGTCAGGTTATAATCGTGTCGGATCATACACGGGTCACCCGTTTAACTCGTCTAACTCTTGTAGGGTTGTCACACCCCGATTTTTGGAAAGCCAAATAATCAGTATAGAACTAAATCTAGACTACTATTCGACTGGCAAACTATCGGAGTGAATACAACGAAGCCCATCTGTCACACTCCGATTTTTGGACAACCAAATATTCAATCCAGAGCCTGTATCCGGACTAATATTCAATTAACAAAAATCACGAGAGCGACACCCTCCCATATGCTAACAGAAAATTTATTGAAAACAGTATTTAATACTCCTTAAATAAGGACATGTGATCTTGTGTTTAAAGAAAAACTCTTTATTATTAAACATGTATTCCCAAACATCCATTTCATTGTAAAAGAAATAAGGTTCCATTATAAATATTATATCACTTTTCAATTTAAAAAAAAAAACATCATTTTCATAAATAAAATGTCCACATAAAGAGTTCAGCGGAAATAAAAATAAATAAGAATAAAATCTATACATCCATTGGTCAGAGAAACTACAATAATAAACAGAAGCTCCAACGAAAATCTCCAAAAACTAAACCTGCACAAATACATTCGACTACGTTTCATATAGAAACGCCCCCGAATGTATAACACACTCGGGTCAGTCACATGACTGGTATGAGTTAAACAAAACAACAAGTCTTAGGGATCCAATTTGAACCCGTAGATAACAAATTACACTACAATACTCTTGGGTCAAGACAGGTAGTTCCACACACATATCTGGACAATAGAGTAGTTTTCATTTATGTGGTGGCAAGTAGTTTCTTGCCCAAAATCCAAAGTTACTACGAGTTTCATACTTACCCATTACTTATGGTGAGCCAAACCTGTAATATGTTAGTGGGCACACCATCCTGCAAATTGAATGATTATAAACCAAGCAAACAATTCTGTATACAAACCGTCCACATTCTAACTCAAACGTCGCATTCATTTTTCCACGCTTATCAGTCTTATGAAATAATTCATGTTCATTACTTATTAACTTTAAATTTATCTTTGCATTCCCTAGCTTCACCACTTGGCCACCCTCCATGGTACGCCCCACACATATATCCCATGTGTGCCCGGACATACTACCAACATCTACTCCGGTGCCAGTTTGGTTGGGGTATCAACCAAACCAGGTATACACAACGGACGGCTGGTCAATATGCCTAGACGTCTATACAATATAAGCCGAGCATAAGGCTTAGGCTAGCTTGATCACGAAGCCACTGGCAAAAAGTACGCTCAACAAGTCTTAAGCCAGCTTGATCATGAAGTCACTGGCAAAAGAGTGCGAGCTACCAAAACACATATCACACAACGGGGAGCAGTGAACACTAAGGAATTATGTTGCAATTATCACTTATCGTTCGTATTAACCCAATAATTGTGAATTTCACGTTTATCAAATAGTTCCGTCTCATCATAGTCTAATTACATCTCTAACTTTTAGATGCATTCCGATTTCTTACAATAAAGGGTTCTATCAATTAACCCATAACAATCTTCCCTCAATAATTTCCAATCAAATTACAAGATCCCCAATATACTATTCAACGAATCTAATTTACTCCTTTTTATCAAAATGACCACAAAATAAGGTCAGTTATTTCAGGTACAATAATCTCAACCCAACATTTAATATTAGCATACATAAAGCACATAATAAGAAATCATATTATCCAATTTGCACGTTGAACTATATTGAAAACTGCTACTGTAATCTTAAATTTCTGTCCAAACGGTGCAGAATCAGGAAAAAACTTAAAACACGAAAAGTGTGCAGAATCACGTTTTACATAAGACACGCGGACAGAATGTTCAAATTCAAAGCCACGATTTTCTAATAATTTTCTGAAGTTTCTGCAACTGTATGAATTACAAAAAAAAAAAAAAAAAAAACGAATTTCACATATCTTTTTTTTTATTGCGATGAATATTTCACATATGATTTTATCAAACTAACTATTCACTTAACCCTTTCGAATACCCTAATGTCATAATCACAAAGTCACACGAAGGGAAAAAATGTATCTAAATTACTGCAACAATAGCAACGTGTATCGATCCATTACAAAGATTTAACCCTAACAATTAAATTTAACATGCACTAATTTATTCCCATACACATACATATATATACATACGTGTATATATATATATACTTGGATACACAAAGTTTAACTCACCTAGTTCGATCTAAAATTGACAACCACAAATGCTCCGCGATTCCCCACGTGACCACGAACCCGGAATCCTTCTCCTTTCTCCTCCCTTTTCTTCTTTTTTTTTTTTCTTCTCTCTCTCTCTCTCTCTCTGGCGGCTGAGCAATAGGAACTAATATTCCTTTGAGTACTATGTAACCTAATATTATAATATATGTTATATGTTTATATGTATGATGCACACACACAATATAACTATACTACACACACACACAATATAACTATACCACACACACGCCACATCCACCACACACCGTGCACTTACACAATTTTTTTATTTATTTATTTTTATTTTTATTTGATGAGATTCCCTATGGTGTAAATTTTTTTTTTTTTTATTTATTTATATTATCCACATTAATAATGCAAAAAAATTAAATCATGAAAATATCTAATAAATTTATTATGAACTTATTAAAATAAATTGGAATATTACATTATTCACATAGTCCAATTCCAACTAAGTCTCACAATCGTAACTTTCCTACCTTTATTCAATTGGGAATCTTTTTAAATCATATAAAATTTCAACCATTAAATTAAATCGATTTAATAAGACGACTATAATATTTACATAACCAATATAAATTAATAACAATGTAACACCCAATTTAAATGAGCTCACTAATATTATAATCCGGTGCCTTCCAAACTTAAAATTTTTAAACACGTGTCTTACTTAGGTACACTCATATATCATTGCTAACTGAAAAAATATTAATTAAAATAATTATTTACACACTTAAATATTTTAGGGTTGTTACACCATCCTAATAAAACTTTTTAATGGAAATAGATGTTCTTAAAAACCTGGTTAAAACATTTGTAATAAATCTCCATTTATGTTTTTAAAACAAAACCACCACATTTCCATTTTAAAAAAAAACACTCATGCGGTTCCGAATATACTCAAATATATATATATATATATGATTAAAGCTACAACTACTAAATCACTTATATTGAAAAGCTGAAGCTGAATAAATATTTTTCAATTCTCATTAAGAATAAAAATCTTTTCATTTACAATTAAAGCTTTGAAAGAATAACCTCTATTACAACCTTTGGTCAGAGCTACCAAACGTCCCAATACCAACTACAATAATGGCCCACAATGCCAAATAAATGAAAATAGCAAATGAACAGTAAAGGTCTTCATGCCCTCAAGCAAATCCATGCAATCCAATAGTCATACCGACCTACTCCTTAATCTGCAAAACGGCTGCGTTTCCCGAGAAACGCCCCCGTATGATAAACATCACACGGTTCAGCATTGTATAACAACACTGGTATGAGTAAACACGCTCCAGTCTCAAGGATCACTCGTGGTCCCCTCAACTCCAACTCAACAATAATCAATTAACATAATAATACCCAATAAATTTCCCGGAGGTTGGGAATCCGCTGGACTCCCTCCCTCTCTAGACCACAATCACATACAAAGTTGTAGGCAGAATTGTAGTTCCACACGTGAGTGAGGACAAGCGGTAGTTTCCTCGAGTCACGCGGCAGTTTGTTCCACCCACAAAGTAAAAGAAACACTTACTCTTAAATGACATGGTGAGCCAAAGCCTGCATACAATGGTTAGTGGGCCCACCATCCTGCAACTCGAGAGTTAGCACAAATCCTTAGTATCATAATAAACAATTCTTCAATACCAAATCATTTAATCAATTTTCTTCGCATTATACCACGGTAACCATTTCGGGTTTTCAATTTCATGTTTCGCAATAGTTTATCCATTTGCATTTAACGATCTACAATCACTGTCATTTTTTTCTTGCCCCAGGTTCACCACTAAGGTCACCCTACTCATGGTCAACTTATTTTTTTTATGAATGACTCATTATTCAATTTCCTAGGTTCGCCACTTGGCCACCCTCCATGGTACACCCACACATATATCCCATGTGTGCCCGGACATACTACCAACATCCACCCTGGTGCTAGTTTGGTTGGGGTATCAACCAAACCAGGTATACACACAGAAGGCCAGTCAATATGCCTAGACGTCTAACAAATAAGCCGGGCATAAGGCTTAGGCCAGCTTGATCACGAAGCCACTGGCAAAAGGGTACACTCAGCAAGTCGAGCTACCAAAAAAAAAACATATCACACAACGGGGAGCGGTGAACACTAAGGAACTTGAAACCACTTATTTTTTTTATCATCTATGTTAATTCACACAAGTACCATTCATGAGGATTTAATCACATCATTAACCACTTTGGAAATTTATCATTTATTACATGGATTATCATTATCCGATTATTCACAATAACGCCATTGCGCCAAACTTCTTTTCACGTCTCTAACGTAGTATTTCCACAATCATCATTTAATACCGCACATAGCATAAGTTATAGCATTTAAATCAGCATTCAACAACACTATTTAAAATTGTCCCAAACAAATCTTATATTAACCAGCCCCAAAACTAGCATGGGTTGAAATTGTTCTTCATAATAATACCGTACAAAGAAACATCTCTAACAATTTTCATAAACATAATTCAAAATTCGGAGTTAACATTTACTGCTACTGTAATATGAATTTTCTGCCCAAACGGTGCAGAATTGAGAAAAATACTATTAGACGAAAAATGTGCAGAATCGCGTTTTACATTGACTCACGCGAACAGGTTTACTAAAAACAAAATGTATGAATTAATACGAATTATTTTCTAAAACAGAACTGAGAGTTTTCTTCAATTTTACCCAAATCCGAATTTGTGTTAGTCTTCTTTTTTTTTTTTTCTTCAATTTTCTAAATAACTTATATCTAACCTTTGATATATATATATATATATATGTATATGTATATATCACTATAGATCCGTATTATATAAACACTCATCCATACGATTTATTCAAACTATAATGAACACAAATCAAAAATCAATCAAACTACGAATTAACCCTACAAATCTAAATGTTTACTCACCAAATTGGGAAAAGCAAGATGATGTTGATGATGGTGAACTCCCTTCTTTTCTCTTCTCTTTTTCTTCTCCTTCTAGGTGACTAGGGTTGCCTCTTCTCTCTTTGTCTCTTGTTCTCTCTCTCTCTCTCTCTCTCTCTCTCTCTCTCTCTCTCTCTTGAGGCTGCTCTTTTTTTTTTTTTTTTCTTTCTAACCCTAAGATATGTTAGCTATCTATATACATATAATACACACACAATACATATATTACTCACACAAATATTAATAATCCCGTTTTTCTTTTTATGGGCTAATAAAAGAGACCCATATGAGCCCAGAATGTAACACAAACCACTAAAATGGCTAGCCCAAATGGTACTCATACCCCGGGTACTTAATTTTCATGTTAAATTCACTACTTAACTTACTAGTGGGCCCCGAAACACTACCCGACACTAAACTCGTCATTCTACAAAAATTGTAACTCAGTCAGAAAATAATCTATCATACAATTTAATTAAAGCTCAAAATGTCATGTCATAATAATAATGAGACATTAGAAATTTTAATACAAAAACAAACGGGGAAATATTACTGGTATTACTAACAAATTAAATATGGACAAATTAAATATGCTTACTAGCAATTTAATTTATGAGTTCTTCAAACTTAAATTTTTTTAAACACATGTCTTACCTAGGTACATTCATATATCATTGCTAATTGAAAAAAATTATTTAAAATAATTATTTACACACTTAAAAATTTAGGGTTGTTACAAGGGTGTTATCAGTTTGGTTCGAATTTTTATTTTATTTTATTTTTTCACTTTTTTCTATGTTTTGAAAACCAACCGAAATGGTTGGTTCGGTCAATTTTTTCACCTTTTGGTCGATTTTGCCAATTTGGGCGGTCGGATATATTTTTTAGTTGTAGGTAATTTTAAGAAAACCAATCGGTTAGTTCGGTTCGGTTATTCGAAAAAAACTTACTGTCCTACTAAGAACACAAACAAGTCTTCCATCAAAATGTATCAATTATTAACACGTATATCTTAAATACCAAAATACTAAAAATATAACAATATCTAACTATTATAAACTTAACACCCAAGCACTTCCAAATAAAATGAATAAGAAGAAATGTTTTTTTTTACTAATTGTATTAAGAATTTTTTCGCTTGCCATCCATCAAGAATCAAGATTAACAGTTGTATTTGTCTAATTGACTAATTTGTTTCTCTCCCAATCCAGCAATCCTGACGGGCTTCCTCCCTTTTTATTTTTATTTATTTTTAATTATTTTTTTATGCAATACTTGATGCATGAATGTTTCCAGGCTCCAGCTTCCTCCCCCCTTTAGTAGTTATTAATTATTATTATTTATTACAATAGTTATTAATTATTATATATAAATTTACTTGTTTGGTAAGTTGGTAACAGCTTTTTTTTTTTTTTTTTTGTGAGAAAAAAAAAAAAACAATTTTAGTTTATTTATAAATATATTTTTAAAATAAATATTTTTAAAAAATATATATATATATATATTTTAATTCTTATTTATATTATTTGTATTTTAGACTTCCAGTTTATTAAAAATTATTTTTAGAACTTAAAAAAAAATGCTCCAAATGTACTTAAATACTTAATCGGGTCGAACGGGTTAGACAGGTTGATCTGCTTCAACCCGTTTATTAATCGTGTCAAATGGGTGAACTCTTTTATGACCCGTGCCCTTATACAGGTCACCAAAACCCGTTTATTTTCGTGTCAAATTACCGTGTCTGGTCGAAAATTGCCACCCCTAGTACTACCTTCTTCCTTATCTTTTTTCTCTTTTAGTCTTTATAAACGCCGTCAACTCAATACAATACATTGTATTCTACCAATCTCCCTTCTAACATCTACTATTTGGGTGTGCATACATACATAAATAAATTTTCTTTTTTTGATAGCATTAATGTATATATAATTATATATTACTGGCTAGGAATTCAGCATCTTCGTGGAATAAAGATGTGATTCTTAACATATATAGCAGTGAACCTGAACACATGTTTAAGTTACAAAATTTGAAAAATACAACGGACTATTGTGATCAGTCCAATACACATTAGCTGACTAATAATGTTCACTTCATGTGTATTTGACAATTGTACAAAGTGGATGAACTATTTGGGTCATGTGAATTTGACAATTTCCTTCGAATTACCCTATGCTTGTCAAAGTTTAAATTCCAAATATTTTAATATATGTATCTCACGTTGTGACAGTGATCAATAGTATAATATCTTTTTGTATTTGATACTACTGTTAGAGCATTTTGAGAGTCAAAGTTGATACTACTAAATTTGGGAAGCATATCAACGATAACACTAATCATTTTCCTATGCTGTTTGGGTATAATGAAAATGATACTTTTAACTTCTATGTTACTGTTGATATTATTCTTTGCAAATTATTTTTAATTCGTTAAATTTAGATATATATAACATACACAATATGTTGCACACGAAAAAAAAAAAACATTTAGACTAAAGTCAATAATAAAAAGAGTAATGCTACAAATGCTTTGAAAAACACACCAAAATGCACAACCTTACTTAAAAAATTGGACATTGTGCTAAAAAGCTTACGCACACAAAATATATTTATTTATGGGCCAATCTTTTTTGGTCCCAAAAAAAAGGAAAGAAAAGATGGGCCTAAATTAAGAAACCACAAGTAGGTAGGTGTCCAGTAACATTTTGTTTTTCTAATTTTTGGGGTTGTAGGTAGACCCCTGGCAATACAGGCCCATGCCATTGAGCCCAGCAATTAAAGACTGAACAAAAGTGAAATCGGGGTTAATGAGTTTCAAAAATGGGGGCCTGAGGAAGTTTGCAAATTTTCAGTAAATCGGGCTTAGAGGGTAAAGCTAGGCCCGCGAGCTTCAAGGTAAAATTGGATTTTGGGTCGTAGTCTCGTGGGTCTTGAATTTAAAGTTCGTAAGAGCAACTCCAATTACATTATTTATAGTCATGTTCTAGCTATTTCAGAGAATTAAAGTGTATTTTTGGAGTTCCACGGGTTCTCCAAATGGTTCTTTATTTTGAGGAATCCCTCTTTCGTTCTCCACATTTGAGGAGAGAGAGTGTGGATATAGGTAACTACCCATAAGTCAAATAATAAAGAATAATGCACACCATATTCATTTAGGTTAATTAATATAAAATCCTATTTAGTCTAACTTTGTTGTAATAGGTCTAACTCTAAAAAAATTTAGTTGATATGTCTATATTTTTTATTTAGTGACCAAACTACCCCTAAAGTCCATCAGATGAGTCATTCATTTTCAAACCTATTTATCTAATTTGGAAACACCAAAAATCAAGGGTTTTCAAATTTTAAAGTCCATATATATATATATATATATATATATGGGGGCTGCTATCCGACAACATGAAGGTTGTAGAATATCATAGTATACCAGCTTTTAGCGACGAAACAAACTTTTAGTGACAAATCTTTTTGAAATATTTCGTCACTAAAGGTGAAACAAATTTGTTACTAAAGGTGAAAATTTTCGTTACTACAAGAGTTTTTTTCGTCGCTAAAGGACTATGTGTTGTAAGTTAGCAATCCCTATATATATATATATATAAGATTTTCGCCTCTCTATCTTTCTTTCTTTCTCTCTCTCTCTCTCTCTCTCTCTCTCTCTCTGTGTAGGATGAACCGGAGACTCCATTCAATGAGAAAAAAGCTTCCGACGGTCTTCTCCGGCGAAGTGGTGAATGTTTTGGGTGTTGCAGTTGGGATCGAGCTTGTTGTCATGCGCGGGTTTGCGGGAGGGGTTGTTGTTAGGGGTGGGCATTCGGTCGGTTTGGTTTAGACTATTTCGGTTCGATTTTATTCGGTTCGGTTTAGAGAAATAGGAACTGAAACTGAACTGAATTATAAATTGGTTATTTCGGTTTGGAGATTAAAATTGTCAATTCGGTTCGGTTTTGTAATTTGGTTAACTGAAATATTTTTACAATTCCACAACAATCATTTGAGATGTACGAAATGAACTCATGTTTAAAAAGAAAAAATGAAATAGAAAAACCATCTCTCAATTCTGCAATAGCATCACAAAATCTAAAGTTTTTTCTCCATTAGGCAAGAGAAATATGATTATATTACTCAAAAGAGCCAAAATCAAAATAAATAAAAATAAAATAAAACTCAAGAAAACATTAAACCCCTAGAAAATTAGAAATTGTAAATTTCAAGTTTGAGCAGAAATAATCAAATCATACCCTTAAATGCTTTAAGCTTGAGCAGAACTAATCAAATCATACCTTAAAGGCTTAAATGCTTGAAGTTTGAGCAGAAGTTTGAAGTTCGGGAGTGTATGTGTAGATCGACCGATCGATTCATCCATCCATCCTCATTCCTCGTGAGTCGTGCCGTCGTTGGCCTCTCGGCTGAGAAAGGAGGAGAGGAGGCTAGAGGGATAGAAGTGGAGCCGGAGGGAGAGAAGTGGAGCCAGAGGGGGTTGTAGGAGCCACCGAGGAAGTTGAGTGTTGGCGCCTTTGGTTTCTTTCATCTCAAGTCTCTCTGTGAATCTGTCTAATAATCTTAGAGAAATTAGGGCGTGTATATAGTGAATATATATGTATAGCGTGTGTGTATGTATTTGGAAATTCAGTTTTTTGGTTTGGTTCGGTTTAGCTTTGTGCTTTCGAAAACCGAACTGATATAATTATTTTAGTTCGGTTAGAAACCAAACTGAATAAAAAAGCTGAATTAAAAATTTCAGTTCGGTAAGGTTTGAATTTCGGTAAACTGAACTATTTTCCCACCCCTAGTTCTTATCGTCTTCGTGATGTTACTTTGGCTTTTCAATTTTCTCTTTTCAGTGGTGTTTGTTGGCTTTTTGTGGTTTTTCTTTTGTTTTAGTTGTATTGGATGCTAGTATTTAATTTGGGGTGTTTCACTGGGTGCTTTTTTTAGTCTTTGGATGGGGTGCTTAGTTGAGTCCATTTAATTGTGTTTTGGAAGTTGTTTGGATCTGGGCGTGGCTTTGGAGGTCAGTAATAGTTGTTTGGGGTGTTGGAATCTTTTGGGTGTTTCTGCCATCCTTTTTGATCATTTTTATTAGTGAAATGATAATCTTACTGTTCAAAAAAAAAAAAAAAGAACAAAAAAAGAAAAAGAAAAAAGAAAAAGATTGGTGGCTTTTAAGTACAGGGCTTCTAGGTTTGATCGATTCATCAAGAAATATGAGACTGATGAGAACGAATATGAGTGAAATTTAATTATTCTAGTGTGAAATTGAATACTCATGTTCATTCTAGTATGAAATTTAACACTCATGCTATTGGTTCCTATGCTGCGATGCGAAATTGTATACTGCTAGTATGTACTATAATTTGTTATTTGAGACAATAAAATATAGGTATTAAATTATCATTTCACACTTTTCCATTCGTTGAATAACTCGAATAAAATGTAGGTGTTAAATTTAACATTTCACACTTTTCTATTTGTTGAATAACATTTCACACTTTAATTTTTTTTTTTTTTTTGTTATTTGACACAATAAAATGTAGGTGTTAAATTTAACATTTCACACTTTTTTATTTGTATACTGCTAGTATGTACTAAAATTTCTACAATTTCTAATCTTCAAGATAAATTTATTGCAAAAATTCTCACTCTAAAAAATCATGTTCATTCTAGTGTGAAATTTAACTCTCATGTTCATTCTAGTGTGAAATTTAACACCAAACATAATTGCAACACATCATGAAAAATCCTAAATCACAAAACACTAGTAAGATTTTATGAATTTATAGTGATGAATGGAGAAAATGAATGAACAACTAATGGCTACTTGACAAGGCTAAAAGATCCCTCTGAAATTTGAAAACCCTTCTAATGTATAGACCCATACTAATTGGGACTAGTTGTTTCCATAATTATCTCCACATTCAATGGGTTTGTTTGTAACTGAAAATCCTGATATAATCCTTAATTATATACTATGTATATCCGAATGTATCTATATATAACTATATATAATTCTGTACATAACACTTGTGGGTAAAAAGGTACAATTATTTACCTCAATTTGGGGATTTCATTATTTTTGGACCTGTTGTCAACATCGTTTTTAAGTTAGGCCTAATTAAAAAATCTTAGGTAGGGAGGGATTTATGGCTAGTTTCCTAATTCATTTAAGGAGTGAGTGCATTTAAAATTTAAACTTTTGTATAAAAAATTAATATAATAATACAAACCACCCTATAATGGGGAACATGGTTGGAGTTGAGGACTTAAAAATAATTAAGCTAAAATTAGAGAAATTTTAGGTAATGTAGTTGGCGATGCTCTAATGTTTCAAGGTGTTTCACAAGTACATTTAGTGGGATTTGTTTTGGGGCAATTTGTGGGTCTAAGGCTTAGTTCGGCCCCCACGTGGCTTTTTAAAAGTAGCTTATGAAATTTATTATTAAGTTATTTGATAATTTTTACAAGTGATACATTATTCTTCAAAAAAAACATCATGAACCAAAAAGTAACCTTGGAGCTTTTAAAAGCTCCTCCCAAAAAAGCCCTGAGTTCAATTTTTGCAAAGCTCATAAACTAGTTATGAAATGAATTAACATGAAATTGTACTTAAAAAAAGGAGAAATACCAAAATAAGAGCCAAACTAAGCATAAGACCATAGCTCAACAGATTTAAGAACAACCTGTAAATTTTTTTTTTTTTGGCCCCTAGAAAACTTGTCATTGATTTTTTTTAGGTAATCGTGTCATTGATTCTTACTCTGTACCATTTTGAGTTGCCCTCTTCCACCCTTTATGTTCGTTATAAAAGGGGGTTATAATATTATGTTTTCTAAACTTAAAATCTAAATACACATCCCAAATGATGTGACAGGGGCCCATTGGATTAGAATTACAGGATGTTGAAGTAATCCTACAGTGATCTCACTGCCACATCAATTGAGATGCGAATTTAAATTTTAATTTTAGGAAGCATAGCATTACTCTTATAAAATGGATGTTAGAGATGACACATCACTTTTGACCTCTTGGTTGAAGATGCTCTTAGAAGATAAATAAGCATAACTCTAATATTAATATTAATGCTATGCTTCTCAAATATCTATACCAAAAGTGCTTTACAAATGATGTAGCAGTGGGGAAAGTAAACAACTTCCAATTAAAATTCAACTGGTCCCACTTGTTAGAGAAATAAAGTTGTATTATGCCTAAATGGTAGAATAGTCTTTTACTCTCTTATGTTAACCCTACTATGAAAGGGGTATTATGTTCTATTGTTATTGACTATTTTATTCAGTAGTATAATAGTATTATCTTTTTTTGTATTTCTTCTATTTTTTCAAAGTTCACATGGTATCAAAGCTGGTTGATGCTTGAATCTAGAGACTGTCAAAGGGCAAAAGGAAGATGCAAGATGCTTAACCTATGCAAGAGGGTTTCATCAGTGGTGGTCATGGCAATTTTGGAGGATGAGTAATTGGAGGACCAGAAAGAGTGTTAGAGACAGATACATCACTAAGATAGGAATCAGAAGGGATGTCATCAAGAAAAGGATCGAGATAAACAAGATCAGATTTGTTCAAAGTATGTGGAGCAGAAAGAAAGGAGAAAAAAATGAATGTGTTCCATAAAAACCACATGGTGAGAGATATAAAGTTTGTTCGCTACTAGATCATAGCACCGGTAACCTTTCTGTCCTTCACCATAACCAAGAAAAACACACATCGCAGAACGAGCAGAGAGTTTACTACGAGCAACTTTAGATAGCAAGACAAAACTGGTGGATCCAAACACACGTAAAGAAAAGTAATCAGGAGATTTACCACTCAACCGCTCGAAAGGAGAGACACCAAAAGTAATAGTAGAGGGAATGCGGTTAATTAGATGAACGGCAGTAAGTACAACTTTCCCCCCAAAATGTACTAGGAACACTAACTGATAAAAAAAGAGATTGTGCAGTCTTCATAATATGTCTATGCTTACATTCAGCTACACCATTCTGTTCAAGGGTATATGTACAAGAGGATTGCTGAATAGAGCCATCAGAAGTGAGTAAATCAATAAAGGCATTAGAAGAATACTCTCCACCTAAATCACATCTAAAACATTTTACAGTAGAAGAATACTGAGTACGAATCATGGCCCAAAAAGTAGTAAAGATAGAGAAAAATTCAGAGCGACACTTCATAAGATAAACTCAGCAGTACTTAGAATAGTCATCAATAAATGAAACATAATATTTAGACCCTCCTTTAGTAGAGACTGCAGGTTCGGATTCACCTCTCTTGGCTGACTCTCAACCAGATTCTGCAAACGTGGATCCTATCATTTCTCGCTATCCTAAACGTACTCATAAATGTCCTGATAGGTTTGGATTTTCTAACCCTTGTTATTCTCTTGATTTCTATTCTTTCTTAACTTCTGTCCACTCTTTCTCTAAACTAACCTCCTATAAGGAGCCTTCATTTGATCATTACAGGCTATGGCTGAAGAGCTTTCTGCATTGCCTAAGACAAACACTTGGGACTTTGTGCCTGTACCTCCTGAAAAACGTGTAGTTGGGTGTAGGTGGGTTTACAAGATTAAGACCCGATCTGATGGTTCTATAGAGCGGTACAAATCTAGATTAGTGGCAAAGGGATTTACTCAAGAATACGGTATTGACTATGAGGAGACCTTCGCTCCTGTGGCTAAGATGAATACAATTCGGGCCGTGATAACGGCCGCAGCAGCCCGTGCATGGAGTCTTTCCCAAATGGATATGAAGATGCTTTTCTTAATGGGGACTTAACTGAAGAAGTTTACATGGTTCCTCCTCCTGGTTTCCATCATAATAAGGGTGAGGTGTGCAAACGTAGAAAGGCTCTATATGGCCTTAAACAGGCGCCCCTTGGGCTTGGTTTGACAAATTCTCTACAGTTATATGTGATTTGGGCTTTCGTCCCAATGATCATGACTCGACATTATTCATTCGCTCTACATCTATAAGATGCACTTTTCTCTTGCTCAATGTGGACGATATGATCATTACTAGTGAAGATATGGCTAGCATATCGTTGTTGAAATCACAGCTGCAAAATTACTTTGAAATGAAGGATTTGGGTCCCCTTCATTATTTTCTTGGGTATTGAGGTAGCTTTTTTTTTCCTAAAGGTTATCTTCTCTCGTAGTCTAAGTATGCCTCTAATGTCATTGAGAGAGCTCATCTCACAAATTCCCGGACAGCTGACAAGCGAGGGTATTTGTAAAATACAACCGCGCTAAAATAAAGAAATATACTGATTTAGTCTACAACTCCCTATTATTTTTGCAATTCATTTTACACTTCTAGCTTTTATACAATTTAACATATCTATGATAAGTTGTGTTGTTTTAGCTATCATTTGTGCAGATCACTCTTTTGCTATGTGAAGAAATGAATAACAGGATAAAGGGAATGCTGGATTATAAGCAAGACAATTCAAAAATGCAAAGTAGACTTCGAGCGATCAAAGAACCCTTAAGCGATCGACATTTTGATCAAACGAAGACAGTTCAAGCGCTCGAATATTTCAAAAGCTCAAGCTATCAAATTATGTTCGATCGATCGAACATGCCTTTTATCAGAAACTTACGCGCACGCAGCAGAAGTGTTGTAATTAACCCTAGTCCTAGGATTGTCTATATATATATATATATATATATTAGTTTTAAACTCATCCATAGGGATGCCTACATTATTTTTCTGCAGTTTTATAGAGAGAGAGAATGAGTGTTTGCTTACTTTTGTAGGTTAATATTGGATTCTACATTGATTGCTTGGTGATTTCAGCTTTAATACAAGTATTCCTTTCATTTAGGTTTCGTTTTATTGTTTTATTTACATTCTGCTAATACTTTTTTGTAGTATAATCTGTTAGAATCATAGTCTTGCATGTTAGTTATTGTTAAACCCATAGTTTTCGTAAAGTTTTATGTTAAAAGCACAAACAAACGCAACCTTTATGAACTTTTACGTTAAAAACATATTTGAGACACTCCAGACCATGTCTAAGTAGTCCTAGAGTTGGGAGATTATGATGAAATAGTGATCTCCAGCCTCTGCCATGCAGCAGTGTAAAACCTGTGTTCGATCGATCGAAGTAAGTTCGATCGATTAGACCAGATATACAGTCAAGTGATCGAAGAATTTTCGATCGATCGAGAGATGACGATGTTCGATTGATCAAAAGTGCGTTGATCAATCGAATCTTCAGATTCTTGAGAAAGTCCTATGCAGTATTCCTAGACTTTTTGTTTTTGAGATTCGTTATCAAACTGTCCCCAAATGTTCAGTTTGTCAAAACAGTTTCTGAACTTTAAGCCTTAAGACATTTTTCTTCAATAACTTTTGCAAACCACTTTGAATGCTAACACCATTCAGAGTGCGAGTCTTAACTATTATTTTAAACCACTTTCTTGTATTTTGAATCAACTATGATGATATAGTCCCATGAAAGGGCTATGGATTCTTTATTTTAAGAGAAATACGGAATACTGTTGAAGATGCATTCCATTGATGGTAGATGGTTAGGTCACTGTGGATTCGTGTGATCCCAACGCTCCCTTTTTATAAACTAAAAACCCGTTTTAAATTCGCTTTAGTTAAGTAGTTAGTTCATAGTTAGTTTAATTGCTTTACTTTTAGTAGTTGTTAATTGTGGAACTTCGTGTTCTACACTCTTTAAAATATTGGATTTTTTATTTTCTTTTTAGAGTTTAATCTAGGTATTTAGTTTTCAACCTTCTCTGTGGGATTGACCTGGTCTTAACCAAAATACTACTTGCACGTCTACCTACACTTGGGTATAGCACACAAGCGCACACAAAAGATTCTTGTGCTAAGTTTTTTGGCGCCGTTGCTGGGGAAGCGACCAGTTTGTACTTAGATTACCTCGCTCTTTCTTTATCTATTTCTGTTTTTCTTTTTCATTTTCTTTAGGTTTAAAATCTTCTTAGTCTCTTCTCTTTTATGTCCGATAATTCCATTAAAGGAATTTTCAAAAATCCATTCTACCTATCTGAATCTTCTAGTTCTATTAATCCTGAAGTCACGCCCACCGATTCAATGGGTGACAATCAAAGTGAAAATGGTGAGAATGTGGTTGTACTTGTTGATGATTCGCTGCGTCCCTTGTGCGATCTCATACAACCTGAACACGCACCTATGCCTTCTTGTATTCTTATTCCACCCATGCAGGCGAATTCCAATTTCGCAACGAGATGATTCAATTCCTTCCAACCTTTTACGGAATGGAGAGCGAGAAGGCATATCTGCATGTCAAGGATTTTGAGGATGTTTGTAAAATATTCTCACAAAATTGTCCTATAGATGTGACACGCGTGATGTTGTTTCCCTTCACTCTGAAGGATAAAGCAAAAGCGTGGCTACTCACCCTTAAGCCAAATTCAATCTTTACCTGGCATGCGATGAACACTGCATTCTTACAGAAATTCTTTCCACCTCGCATGACCACTGAACTAAAACGTCAAATAAATTCCTACAAATAAAAGAGCAATGAAACCTTCACTCAAACTTGGGAGTGTTTCAAAAATTTGCTTCTTTCATGCCCACACCACGGGTACGAGAATGGCAAACCATTAGCTACTTTTATGAAGGACTAAATGGTGAAACAAAAAAACTGGTTGAAACCATGAGCACAGGTCCATTTCTATGCAAAAACACCGAAGAGGCTGAAGCCCACTTTGAGTGGTTATCCGAACATGCTCATGAATGGTCTAATTCTGACGACATTCCACGCAACTAGTTAGTAGATGCAAAGGAGAAAAACATCTATCAGTTAAAAATTGAAGATCATCTAATGACCAAATACGAAGAACTAACAAGAAAAGTAGAGGAATTAGGGATGAAAGGAGAGAGTTCTAGACAGGTTTTGTCTGAAGAACCTTATGGCATATGCAATATGTTGGGACACACAACTCAATACTATCCCAATGTACCGTACTTTCAAGCACAACCCCCCATGGAAATGAACGCCATGCAAGGATACAGAGGGGCGGGGAATTCCTACAATAACAACAACAATTTCCAAAACAATAACCGATGGAATTACCCAGGTTTTGATTGGAAGAATGATGAATGATGCTGGGACGCAAAATCAATATCAACAGCAACCCTACAATAACAATCAATATCAAAGGCAAAATAATAGACAGTCCCAACAGTTCAATCAGAATCAATAATTCAACTAAAATAGATCGAATAACTACAACTAAGCTCAATCCTCTAATAATCAACAGTCGAGTGTGTACGTGCCACCACATAAAAAGGTGCAAGAGGAAGATCAACTCTCTAATGCAAACTTAACACAACAGTTAATCCAAATGATGAGCAAGATGTCTGCAACGTTAGAGAGAATGGATACACGATAAGAGGGATCGGGTGGGACATTTCCTGCCCAACCACTTCAAAACCCTAAGGGATACAACAACGGTCCCAATAATCAAGAACATGCTAAAGCCGTGACTACTCTGAGAAGTGGCAAGATTATAGGGAAAAACATGCCTCATTCTACTCTGGAAGAGTACGAAGAGGATGAATTGGTATATAAAAAGAACCATCCACTCAGGAAGAGGAACCATCTGCTAATAACGAACCATTAGATTCAAATGATGACACTCCCATAGAAGTAGAAGAATTTGAGAGAAGGCCTAGAAAAGAGCCCATTAATGACGCATTACCTAAATGCCATTTCCCCGCACCTTACCCTCAAAGGCTAAAGAAGCCTAAAAATTAATAAAGAATCAGGAGTTTTTGGAACTGTTTAAACAAGTTAAAATAAATCTTCCACTCCTTTATGCTATTAAACAAGTACCGGCCTATGCTAAATATCTTAAAGACTTATGTACGGTCAAGAGGAGGCAAAGTATGAAGAAACACGCTTATGTCGCTTGCCAAGCAAGTGTGATTATCCAAAATAAATTACCTCCGAAACTCAAAGACCCCTGTACTCCCACTGTCTCATGCTAAATTGGGAATCAAAGAATAGACAACGCACTCCTGGATCTAGGAGCGAGCGTAAACCTACTACCATACTCTGTTTATAAACAGCTAGGGTTGGGTGAACTTAAACCTACTCAAGTTATATTACAACTAGCAGATAAGTCTGTGAAATACCTTAGAGGAATACTGGAAGACGTCCTCATTCAAATAGACTCACTTTTCTTCTCGGTTGATTTCGTGATCTTAGATATTAAACCTGTGTCCAATCCATGTGCACAAATCTTGGTGATTTTCGGACGTCCATTCCTCAACACAATCGATGGCACAATAAAAATAAGAAGTGGTATAATGACCATCGTATTCGGGAATATGACGAAGTGAATTACATTGAGACGGTCCTTGAAGATGAGGCTGTTTTGTTGATTATAAAGATCCTTTGGAGGTAGTTTTGTCACAATTCAATGCTATCTATCAACCTAAAGATTCTACTCCATTGGACGCTGCTTTAAATCACACTTGCCTCATGATGGAAATAAAAGAGAAAGATAGAGCTGAATGCATGTGGGTAACACCATATGAACCACTGCCTCCAAAAATGAAGTTAGTCATGCCCTTAAACTTTTAGTTTCCTGATTTAGAATTAAAGGAGCTTCCAACGGAGCTCAAATGCACCTTCCTAGGGACCGAAAAGACTTACCCTGCTATCATATCATCTATTCTAAGTCCTGAACCAGAGGATAAACTAGTCCAAATGCTGAAACAACATAAAGGAGCTTTGGGATGGACAATTGCCGACCTTAAAGGCATAAGTCCGTCTATTTGCACCCACAAAATATATTTGGAGGAAGGCGCTAAACCATCACGACAAATGCAAAGGTGTCTAAATCCCAACATACAAGAAGTAGTAAAAAAGGAAGTCTTAAACTACTTGACGTTGGGATTATATACCCAATATCTGACAGGCTTTGGGTCAGTCCAACCCAAGTGGTACCAAATAAGGCAGGCCTAATAGTTATCCCTAATAAAAATGGCAAATTAGTACCAACATGCGTCCTGACCGGATGGTGGATGTGTATCGATTACCAAAAATTGAATACTGTGACTGGGAAAGACCACTTTTCTTTGTCGTTCATGGATCAAATGCTAGAATAAGTGACGGACCATAAGTACTATTGTTTCTTGGACAGATACAGTGGGTATAACCAGATCGAAATCGCTCCTGAAGATTAGGAGAAAACAACTTTCACGTGTCTGTTCGGTACTTTCGCTTACCGTCGTATGCCCTTCGGTTTATGCAATGCACCTGCTACTTTGCAGAGGTGTATGTTAAGTAACTTCAGCGATATGGTCGAGCAAATACTTGAAGTCTTTATGGACTATTTTTCTGTGTTCGGCTATAGTTTTGAAAACTACCTTGAAAATCTTGAACGTGTGTTAGCACGATGTGAGGACAAACACCTGGTATTAAACTGGAAAAAGTGTCATTTCATGGTAACCAGTGGAATAGTCCTCGGCCACATTATTTTTGACAAAGGTATCCAAGTGGATAAAACAAAAATTGACATAATCTCGAATCTACTTGTCTGCCGTACAGTCAAGGAAATTCGTTCTTTCTTGGGGTATGCGGGATTCTATCGTCGATTTATCCAAAATTTTAGTGCGATCTCCCAACCACTATGTTAATTACTCGCTAAAGACATACCGTTCGAATGGTTAGAAAGCTGTCAAATATCTTTTGATGCACTGAAAAATCACCTTACCTCCGCACCCATAATACAGGCACCCGACTGGGGTTTGCCATTCAAACTAATGTGCGATGCTAGTGACTACACTATTGGCGCAGTTCTAGGACAGATGAAGGATAATAAGCCATACATTATCTACTATGCCAGTCGAATGCAGAATAAGGCTCAAATGAATTATACAACTACTGAAAAAGAGCTACTGGCTATAGTTTTCACCTTGGATAAATTCAGGTCTTATCTGATAGGATCCCTAATCGTCTGTTTTATAGACTACTCGGCCCTCAAATACTTGTTATCTAAGAAAGACGTGAAATAAAGGCTGATTCGTTAGATACTCCTACTCCAAGAGTTTGATATCACAATCAAGGATAAGAAAGGAGTAGAGAATGTGGTCGCAGACCATTTATCTCGGTTAACGTTTATTGACAATACTGACCCGCTACCTATCAAGGATGAATTCCCAGATGAGCAACTGATGACTGTTTCTAGTTTACCCTAGTATGTGGATATAGTAAATTACCTAGTCACTGGAGAGACCCCGAGTCATTGGTCAAAATAGGATAAAACAAGATTCCTCTCTTTCGCACTTCACTTCTTCTTCGATGACCGTACTTATTTAAGTATTGTGCCGATCAGGTCATCATATGATGCGTTCCAAATGAGGATATAACTGTGATCTTAGCTTTATGCCATTCTGAAGCTTGCGGTGGCCACTTTGCTTCACAAAAGACTGCACAAAAAGTCCTATACAACGGTTTTTACTAGCCCACCGTATTTAAAGATGCCTATTCCTTTTGCAAATCCTACCAACGCTGTCAAAAGCTTGGTACAATTTTAAAAAGGAACTCTATGCACTTAATTCCTATTATCATAATTGAAATATTCGATTATTGGGGCATAGACGTCATGGGCCCGTCCCAGAATTGAACAACTACGAATACATACTTCTAGCTGTGGAATATGTATCAAAATGGGTTAGAAGCGATACTGACAAGATGCAAGGACGAACAGTAAGTCCTTTCTTAAGGAACACATTCTGTCGCGTTTTGGAACCCCGAGGGCATTAATAAGTGACCAAGGCCAGCATTTTTGCAATAGGCCCTTGGAGTTACTCCTCAAGAAATACGGGGTCAATCATAAGATTGCTTTAGCCTATCATCCACAAACTAATGGACAGGCAGAATTGGCTAATCGAGAAATAAAACATATTCTCGAGAAAATTGTTAGTTCAAACAGAAAAGACTGGGCATACAAGCTGACCGATGTGCTATGGGCATACCGTACCGCTTACAAAACAAACCTGGGAATGTCCCCATATAGGCTAGTGTACGGAAAGGCATGTCACCTCCCTATCAAAATTGAGCACAAAGCATATTAGGCGATACGCTCATTAAACATCAATATTAAAGAGGGTTGATAGTTAAGAAAATTTTAACTCGCAGAGCTAAAGGAAATCCATAGAGATGCGCATGACTCTGCAAAGTTGCAGAAGGAAAGGTTGAAGGCTCATCACGATATCGTTCATAAATCATTCGAGCTAAGGCAAAAAGTCTTATTGTACGACTCTCGCCTTCACCTGTTCCCAAGAAAACTCTGTTCCCGGTGGACAGGTCCATTCATAGTCAAATCTATTTTTCCACATGGGGCCGTCGAGCTTATAAATCCAAAGAACGACAAGATCTTCAAGGTCAATGGCCAACGATTAAAGTCATTCTTAGAGAATTTTGAAACGGAAGTTGAGCACATCCAGCTGGAGGAGCCCAACTATTTTTCTACTTAAGACGCCAAAGTGTGTTCGCACACTATTGTTGTATTCTTTACTTTTACTGCTTTTTATTTTATTATCTTTTCATCTATTTCTGCTTTATTTCTTCTTTTTGAGTGTGACTTTGATTTATATCCTCTATTCCATATTATCTCTCCCCTGCAGGCTGTTAAAAATGAGAGACAACGACGTCCATTCGATCGGGTCATGGGCTGATTCAGAATACCAGAACCATCCCTAGACTGCCGAGGAGATTGCATTCTGCCTTTCTCCTTATCAATGGCCCGGGGCAAGCAATGTAATCGACCTGCCCCAAGGGTACATCCCTTACCCCCTGCCCTCCTTAACATTAACCCTTTTAAAAATATGGATTTTCCCAGAGAGGAAGGAGATCCGGAAGGGTATTTCATCGGGGAAGTAGATGATGCACTCTTGGAATAGTGGGAGAACGACTCGATGTGGGAACCATGGGATGAAGATGATTTACAAAATGTGGTGCCCGAACGCCATAATGCTATCTTCACATATGTGGATGACTTCATCGTCATCGCTTCGGTTTGATACATCTTTGTGCACATTAGCTATTGTTGTTCCGGCTTCAATGCCCCTTACCTGCTAGTGCACATGGTTTTATCACGCCAATAGTGAGGTTAATTCATTGTCACATCTCATTTTTATTTTCATCTTTCTTTGTTTGTTCCTTTCACTGTTAGTTCTTTCATTTGTTTTATTTAATTTCTTTCCTTTTGGTTCTCTTTTGTTTTCCTTGTCCAGAATTATCACTATATACCACAACAGTCTACCAGTGTTCCTTTCGCACCTACTGTTTTATGGACCTTACATAGGGTCTCCTGGTACTCCGCCGCAAGAGAACAACTAGCTGAAGAGTTATACTCCTCTATCTATGACGCCGTCATGCCCACCAGGATCACCTCTTGCTTGTGCTTTCAATTCTTTGGAGATTTCAGATGCATTTGATGATATTCTTGATGATTTCAGATCCTTCTGGAATCATGAACTATCGCATTTGGACGCCATTTTTGAAGATTTGGCGGAGTATGAAGCGGTTGTGGAAGAAGAAATTTTCATGTTCAAAGCATAGTGTTGCACTTCAGTTGTTTTTATTCATCTGTCCATCTTTTAGCAATTGAAGTGTATTCTTGGACAACAACTTTGTTATCTTTAGTTTAAAATTTTAGTTTTTTTGTTTAATAAGGTCGTAGGTACAAATTTGGGGGTTATAATTTGGCAAAATGGATGCTATTAAAAGTTATATTTATAAAATTTGCAACTTTATATTACTATGTTAATGGTGATTTCTGGCTTACATGTCTGTGTTTGCACTGTTGTTAGACTATTCTTGTATGTCCAGAATAGTTTGTATCAGTTGGGGGTACACAGATGCTCTGCTTATAGTTTTTGGAAAATTTCATGTTCGACCGATTGAACCTTTTTCGATCGATCGAGAACTTGGACCTCTCAAGCGATTGAAGTACCTTCAAGCGATCGAATATTCGATCGATCAACGTATCTCGAGCGCTTGAGAGTTGTTTTTAAATGAGGCGTCTCCAACACTCTTCTTTAGTTTCTCTCTCTCACTCTCACTCTCACTCTCACTCTCACTCTCACTCTCGAGCAATTCCACAATGAGAGAGAGAGCTTATGGGGATTCCCTTGTCCCTCTATTCACACACAATTTGAGGAGTCCAAATCACCCTCATCATACAAATCTAGTGGGGGGTGCCCCCCATTGGTTCTGAGACCAATTAGTTATTGTTTTGATCCTTTTTGTCTTGTGTTTTTTTTTTCTTTTCTGCTTAATTTTTCTATCCCCACATTTTTTTCTATTCTCGATCGATCGAGATGGGCTTGAGCGCTTGAGCCTAGCCCTTTTTCAATCGATTGAGAAAAGTTCGATTGATCGAACTCAAGCAGTAACAGTTTTTTTTTCTTCCCTTTCCTCTCTGATTTGATTTCCTTCTTCTTTTCTATTTTCAGAGACATCTAGCCATGAACCCTATCATAGGGTACCACAAGTCCAAACCCCTTGATCTCACTATACCTGATCCGGTACCCGCACATGGGTTTCGGAACGATGAGGATCGAGTTTGGTTCACCCGCTACTTTCAAGCGCGAAAGGTGATGTTGGAGCGACCGCTTGAGTCTATATGGTTATCTGCTCCTTGGTTTCTGGCATTGATCAGACATGCCCCTTTGGTATGACATGCTGATTCAGGCAAAGTGCATCAACATTTCTTGGGTTCGTGAAGCGTGTGCGACGATGATCAAAGATCCCACGGCTCCGTTACATACCGTTCTTTCTTCCATGGACAACACTTCTGAATAAGATTTGATTCATAGCTGTTAACTTTTACACACACATACACATACACACACACACACACACACGAATACATGACTTCAATACACATGTTATATCTCTCTTGGTAAAATGAGGAGCATGTGGATTTCTTTCATGGTTTGCTTAAGGTTAATATGTCCTTGTAGAGCTAAGTTAATAGTTGAATGGGAGGAAGTGTTTAAAAGTTTTTCTATTTCTTTTCGAACTTAAAATTGAGAATTTTGTGGGTACATTCACTGTAAACCCTCACGAGACAACACTCATCCACTAGGGGGAACCTAGGGGTTTAACGGCTTGTTGCATTCACTAAATGCAACCGCGAATCCTGTGAAAGTGAGTTAGGAGTTATCTCTTTTTCTACTTAGGTTAGTTTGTTTTTATTTTTGTTATTTTCCTTTAATCGTTGTAGTATTAGTTTAGTTTGTTTTTCTTATCGCTTTATCGCTAGGGACTAGCAATAAGCTAGTTGGGGGTTGTGACAAGCGGGGGTATTTGTAAAATACAACCACGCTAAAATAAAGAAATATGCTGATTTAGTTTACAACTCCCTGTTATTTTTGCAATTCATTTTACACTGCTAGCTTTTATACAATTTAACATATTAATGATAAGTTGTGTTGTTTTAGCTATCATTTGTACAGATCACTCTTTTGCTGTGTGAAGAAATGAATAACAAGATAAAGGGAATGCTGGATTATACGCAAGACAATTCAAAAATAAAAAGTAGACTTCGAGCGATCGAAGAACCCTCAAGCGATCAACGTTTCGATCGATCGAAGACAGTTCAAGCGCTCAAATATTTCAAAAGCTCAAGCGATCAAATTATGTTCGATCGATCGATCATGCCTTTTATGAGAAACTTACGCGCACACAATAGAAGTGTTGTAATTAACCCTAGCCCTAGGATTGTCTATATTTATTAGTTTTAAACTCGTCCATAGGGACGCCCACATTGTTTGTTTACAGTTTTATAGAGAGAGAAGGAGTGCTTGCTTATTTTTGTAGGTTAATATTGGATTCTACATTGATTGCTTGGTGATTTCAGCTTTAATGCAAGTATTCCTTTCATTCAGGTTTCATTTTTATTATTTTGTTTACATTCTACTAATAGTTTTTTGTAGTATAATCTGTTAGAATCTTAGTCTTGCATGTTAGTTATTGTTAAACCCATAGTTTTCGTAAAGTTTTATGTTAAAAGCACAAACAAATGCAGCCTTAATGAACTTTTACGTTAAAAACAGATCTGAGACACTCCAGACCATGTCTGAGTAGTCCTAGAGTTGGGAGATCATGATGAAACAGTGATCTCCAGCTTCTGCCATGCAGCAGTGTAAAACCTGTGTTCGATCGATCGAAGTAAGTTCGATCGATCGGACTAGAGATACAGTCAAGCGATCGAAGAATTTTTGATCGATTGAGAGATGACGATGTTCGATAGATCGAAGCGCGTCGATCGATCTAACCTTCAGATTCTTGAGAAAGTCCTATGCAGTATTCCTAGACTTTTTGTTTTTGAGATTCATTATCAAACTGTCCCCAAATGCTTAGTTTGTCAAAACAGTTTCTGAACTTTAAGCCTTAAGGCATTTTTCTTCAATAACTTTTGCAAACCACTTTGAATGCTAACACCATTCAGAGTGCAAGTCTTAACTATTGTTTTAAACTGCTTTCTTGTATTTTGAATTAAATGTGATGATATAGTCCCGGTCATGAAAGGGATATGGATTCTTTATTTTAAGAGAAATACGGAATACTGTTGAAGATGTACTCCATTGAGCTTTAATGTAATTGCATGGTAGATGGCTAGGTCACTGTGGATTCGTGTGATCCCAACGCTCCCCTTTTATAAAGTAAAAACCCATTTTAAATTCGCTTTAGTTAAGTAGTTAGTTTAATTGCTTTACTTTTAGTAGTTGTTAATTGTGGAACTTCGTGTTCTACACTCTTTAAAATATTGTATTTTCATTTTCTTTTTAGAGTTTAATCTAAGTATTTAGTTTTCAACCTTCTCTGTGGGATCGACTTGGTCTTAACCAGAATACTACTTGCACGTCTACGTACACTTGGGTATAGAACACAAGCGCACACAAAAGATTCTCGTGCCAACAGCCAAGACCCCTTTGAGCAATGTTCGTTACTTTTCCTCCGATGGTGTTTTATTATCAAATCCTACCTTGAATCAGACTATTTTGGGAAGTTTAGTCTATCTCATTGTGACATGACTAGATATTGCATATGCTGTTCATATCGTCAGTCAGTTTGTTTTTTCCCCTACCACGATTCATTGGGCTGCTATTGTTAGTATCCTTCGTTATCTTCGTGGTACCTTATATCAGAGTTTATTGTTCCCTTCACCCTCCTCTTTGAAGCTTCGAGCCTTTTCTGATGCTGATTGGGCTGGGAACTCTACAGACAGAAAATTCACCACTGGCTTCTGTGTATTTCTCGGTGATTCACTTATTTCTTGAAAAAGCAAGAAGCAATCCGTTGTGTCTCGCTCTTCTGCTGAGGCTGAGTATCGTGTGATGGCTACAACTACTGCTGAGATCGTTTGGTTATGTTGGTTGCTTGCTGAACTTGTTGTCTCTTTATCTGCTCCTACTCCTATGTATTATGATAATAAGAGTGCCATTCAGATTGCGCACAACTCTATTTTTCACTAGCGTATGATGCATATTGAGATTGATTGCCACTTTGTGCGTCATCATCTTCAACTTGGCATCATCTCCCTTCCATTTCTTCGTTCTACCATGCAACTGGCTGACTTCTTTATGAGGTCCCGTACTATTACACACTTCTACTTGACAAACTTATGATGCTTCTTGCTGCCACATCATAAGTTTGAGGGGGGGGGGGGGGGGAGGTGTTAGAGAAATAAAGTTGTATTATGCCTAAAGGGTAGAATAATCTTTTATTCTCTTATGTTAACCCTACTATAAAAGGGGTATTATGTTCTATTGTTATTGACTGTTTTATTTAGTGATATAATAATATTATCTTTTTTTTGTATTTTTTCTCTTTGTTCAAAGTTCACACCACTGTATTAGACTTGACTCTACTGCCACATCATTTGAGAATGACTTTAGGATAGAAATTTGGAAAGCATAGTATTACTCGTTTATCAATGGTGTAGTTGCAACTTGAAATAAATAAGTCCACCCATGTCAGAAGTATCAAGGGCTTGTTTGGAATCACTCTTCAAACACACAATTGGAGATGGAGACCAATAAAGCATATCTTGGCGTGTGCGGATTAATTTTTATGATGCATTTTAGAGCCATAAAAACATGATTATGTTGAAGCAGACACGTGGTGATATAGAAGACATGTAGGAGTTTGAATGACTTTTTCCCTTACTTTTCACCTTACCCTTATATGGTCAAGGACGGATCTGGGAATCAAGCTTAACAACCAAACTTAGGGGACAAGCCTAATAAATTTTAATTAAAGTTGGGGGGAGAGTCTATATACTTCAAAACATATATATTTATATAAAATGCTAGTAACAATATAAGCTTTTTTTCAAATCCATGGGTGCCCTTGCTTGCCCCCGTTAGTTCCATCATTGCTTATTTTTTGAATCCATCTAAACGCAAAGTTTATAGCCAATTCAAACCAACCCTTAAAGTCAACTTAAAATTTGGCCAATTGAGGTCAAAATTTTCATCATTTTGTTTTCAATGTGACATAGATCGCATTAACAATGAAAAGATTTTAGGACACCTTGTGAACAATCTAAACCCCCTTCTTTCAAAAGTTTTATAAACATCGATCATTTTCAAATGAAACTCTATGCAAAAGTTAGGTAAGAGATATCAATGAGGGACTAACACATTTTCTGTGATATCATGAGCGTTACTGAGATCTATCTCAATCAAATTGTACTTCACCAATGCACCTAAAGGTTAATGCATTTTGGATCATCAACACATCAATATTTCTAGGGTGGGATTAAATACACCATTTTACTCACAAATTTTTCATCAACTTTTAACATTACATGGTGGTGTACTTAGCAGAAAAGTTAGTGTATTCCACGTCTCCTTATTTCTATTATAGCATCTATAATTGGTGTAGCCACTTTAGTTTGAGTAGCTAAAACAGTGTGTTTATTTTATTTTATTATTTTATTTTTATGATCTGGTGTAATGGTCTCGTATGAATACATAATTATTAGGGTTTGGGGGAAGGGGGCAAGGTCCGAACCCTGGTATGAGCTTAACATGAAGAACCTTTTTACTAACTAGACTAAATTGTTGCTTAGCTAAAATGGTGTTTGACACTACTCGAACAACGCTTTGCCTATTAAATAGATCTGTGTACTCCAACCATAGAAGCCAAAGATACTGCCCATTTAATTACTTATGTGCTGTGATGCAGACAAATCGTAATGTGCAATAAATATTATTTCGCTAAATATCACCTAGTCCCCCTGAGGTTTGCTCTAATTACACTCGTCACTCCTCATGTTTTAGTAATTTCACCTAGACCCCCTGAGGTTTGAAGCGTGTATAAGATGCCCCCTTTCGTTAAACAACCGTTAAAAAAGTGACAAATTAACTATGATGTCATCAAATTTATTATTATTATTATTTTTATACAGCTAATGCCTTAACTACCCTTGCTTACATTTTGAAGCAACAACAAAAAAAAAAAACCATGATGTCATCAATTTTTTAACACCTGATGCCTTAACTAGCCTTGTTTATATTTCACAGCAAAAAAAAAAAAAAAAATGAGAGCATTTTTCGCTCACCCCATTTTGCTCACCCAGACCTCTTACTGGGTGACATGTGTCTTATTTCATTCCCATATTACCCATGTATTATCCACAAATTTACTAGAATGTGACACATCTCACCCAGTGGAGGCTTGGATGAGCAAAAATTCTCTACATGCAAAAAATATACCACTTTGCCATAGTATACGTGTAATTATAAAAAAAACAAAGTTATCCAAAATATCGGTATAATAGTTCCTTTACAAAAGACATATTTAACTCCCAAAAAACAAAAGTGTGCATCTGAAGTGTAGTTAAGGGTCTTAAGGCATTAGGTGAAAAAATTGATCATGACATTATGGTCAATCCGTCACTTTTTTTAACGATTGTTTAACGGAAGGGGGCATTTGATATTCGTTTCAAACCTCAGGGGGGTCTAGGTGATATTACTGAAATTTGCATGAGGGGTGGCATGTGTCCTCAGGGGGTCTAGATGATATTTGCCCGTATTATTTTTATGGCAATTCAATGGTTAAGATCTTGAGCAATGCAATGCTTCTCAAATTTTGAAGTCCAAATTAATGCTTCCCAAATACATGTGACAGTGGGTAGGGGTGGGCAATTGGTCGGTTCGATCTCGAACCGAAAAGTTCAGGTCTGGTTGTTCAAGTTTAGGTTGGGAATTTCGATATTCAAGTCCGAACTGAAGTAAACTTCAAAAATATAGTTAGGTTTCGAAATGTAAGTTCGGGTTCAGTTCAAAAATTCAGGTTGAAATTCAACCGAAGTTCAAGGTTGTTTTCAAAATCTTAATCACAGTCCAATTAATAACCTAACTTAATTTCTTTAACAAAATAATCACAGTCTCATGAAATTATGCAGTCAACATGAATTGGGGTAAAATTTGAACAATTTGAAATCATATAATCAACATAAAGGGGCAAAAGCTCAGGAAGGGAAAAATGGGCATGACCCAAACCAAATGTATGCATATGAGCATATATGTATCAACAGTAGATTCTAATGACAATGCTGTACATACATCTAAACCTAGATTCCACTCTCAATTTTAAATCAATCAACAAGCAAAAAAGCACCAAACCTAGATTTCACATCTACAATCACAATCTCATGAAAAAACAACAAATAACCTTTTCCTCCCTCAATTTCACATCTACAATTGTGTTTTCACATACCAGTATCAACCTTTTTTTATAAAACAAACACTAACTTAAGCAAAGCTATCTTTAAGCTCTGATCTAATGATGAATTCTTATTTCTCTACCGACCGAGGGTTTGAGAGAGAGAGAGAGAGAGAGAGAGAGAGAGAGAGAGAGAGAGAGATAGACAGACAGAGCGAGATATCTGAGACAGTGAGATCTGTGCACCTCGTGCCGTGTGGAGTCGTGGTCGTTTGTGACATAGAAAGATCTGATATATGAGGCAGCGCACCTCAGAGAAGTCGCCGGCTCGTCGCCGCCGGAAGGAGTGAGGTCTTGGCTTGCCACCATCGGAAGGAGTGAGGAGGTGAGGCCGAGGGTGAGTTCAGCCGTAGGGGTCTGAGAGAATGGGATGAGTGAATATGAGAATGAGATGAGAGTTTGATTTTGTGTTGAGCCCTAATTTGATAATTTCTAGAACATGTTTTTTTATTTTATTTATTTATTTTTAAAACTTTGGATATTCAGTTTTGAACTGAAATTATTTATCCTTCCAAAAACTGAACCAAACTAGTAAATATAGTTTGGTATCGAATTGAAATAAGTCCAGTTTGGATAATAACCAAACCAAAGTTTCAAAATATTCGGGTTTGGGTTGGTTTTCGGGTTGACCTGAATTATGCCTACCTCTAACAGTGGGACCATTGGATTTTAATTGAAGGATGTTGAAGTGCCTCCCATTATCATTGAAGGTGGTTTTATTGTCACATGTATTTGAGAAGCATTTATTAGAGTATTGATATTTAGATTTAGGGTTTTATTTAGGGTAATATTGTATACCTAATTATATTCTTATTGTCTCTTTTCTTTTTGCTATTATTTCTGATTTTCATGTTATGAGAAACCATAGCTCCCCTTTCTCTTTTCTCTTTTCCCTTTGTTGTTCTATTGATTATATGATATATTCACAGCATTGAGATTCAAAATTTGGGAAGCATAACATTACTCTAAAATCTTACTTTGAAATTTGCTACCCTTCTTTCCTATTCCCATAAGCTATAAAAAGAGTTCCCAAAACCAGATGGACTCATTTTGGCTACTGCTGCTTCATAGTTAATAGCACAAATACTTGTGTAAAAGGAGGCAAAGTATAGATTTGAGAAATGGCTCTTTTTTAGCTCCAGGGTTGGAGATTCATAGGCAAACACCTATGCACGTGTAGAATAATACAAACATGTACATATAGGGTCCGTTTTATAAGTACTGAAAATTAAGCATTTAATTTTTACTGTAGAAAATTTTAAGCATTTGGATTTATAGAACTCAAAATACAATTTCAAATACTGAAATAGACAACATTCAATTATTTTTTCAGTAGAAATTTGCTACTTAAAAATTTCAGTAGGTTTTTGGCCACGTTTTCAGTTAAGTGGTACATTATCAAACGCACTGAAAAAAATAAGTGTTGAAACTTTTTATTTTCAATACTTAATTGAGTTATTAAACACAGCCATATATACATTGTATATGTAGGGGTGCTCACAAGTCGGGTGAGTCGGGTTTGGCCCTCACCCACTCATTCATTCGAGCATAGTCGGGTTCACCGCCTGCCACCCGTCATCCACTCTTTTTGTCGACTGCACCCAACTCATTGGGTGGTCGGGTGAGTTGGGTCGAGCCAGGTGAAACCCGACTGTTTCATTTGTTTCAATCAAACATTTTCTTTACACATGACTTTGTCTACATTTTATTTCTTTATTTATTCTTTCTTTTAATGACTTTGTCTAGATAGTCATGTGCTAACCAAAGCTCTGACCAAACAAAAAATAAAAACATAGTCATGTGCTAGCTAGTTTGATGGTTTTATTATTTTTATATCTCTACTAGTAACATATATATTTTATTGATGTAAGCATATAACACATATATATTTTACAGACTATATAATATATAATACATATACTGATATAAGCATATTACTTATATATATGTACATATTAATGTCACAGCCCGATCCCGTAATAGCAGAATTGGAACCCGTGGCATGCCACCGAGGCTCTTCCTACTCATTTAAAAGTCATAACAGCGGAAATAAAACTTTAAAAATAGTAATGAGTAGTCGCTCTTTTAAAACAACACACCCGAAGTTGGTAAAATTCGTATAAATTTGAAAACGTAATTATATTTTGAAACGAATGAATTTATATTCAAAGGGGTCCCAAAGGTGCCCTAAGAACCAATCAAAACATTTAAATAACTTGTGGAATGGGTATAAAAAGTTTTCATACATGGGTCATTTCGACCGGTCGAGTTGCCCCGTTTGACCGGTCGGATGACCCCTCGGCAATAATCCTTCATAGCAGAGGGCACTTCAACCGGTTAAATGACCCCCTGATAGCAATCCTTCTTGCACTAGGATATTGCCTAAGGTCAAGCGACCCTTGCGATCATTAACTACCTCAACATTAAATCAAGACATGAAGTCGACAAGTAAAATACTTCAAAACGTGAACTTCTAGGTTCAGATTCAAATAACTTAACCAATCCAAACCATGTTCTCCAAGTCAATACAAAACGTAGTTCTAGTTTACTCAAAAGTGATTCCTTACAAAGGTTGGAAACAGAATAAAACATATACAAGACTATTATCCATTTCCGTTACAAGTTCCTTAACAAAACAAATGAAATAGACGATTTGATTACAAAACTACGGGATAAACATGACAAGTCGTCTTCTAAGTGAACTCCCGACATCTCGTGATCACTTTCCCGATTCCTCGCCGGCATTAGCACCTGAAATGGTTATTTGAATAACCACACATTCGATTTGTTTAAGCTAACGCTTAGTGAATAAAACAACATATGCACATGAATGATAAACATGTCCGTATTCACATTTCTACAATTCATACTAGTCTCCGGACCTCACGTGTACGTCTCATACTCCCAATCTGCGACTCCTTGCTAATAAGTCCACGCGAAAGGGTAAGACCCACGATTCTTCTCTTCAATCGTGTGACCTTAATGCCTATATCGGCTCCACAAGATGGCTCAGTAACCACGTGCTCCTTTGACCCAAATAAGCAACTCAACATGCTCAAATACATATCACTATACTCGCGAAAAACAAAACATGTCACCGTGCTATTGGGCCTACTTAACAATGATTGCCCAATATGAACTACACAATATATCTCTATGAATTAATACATTTTATTCACATAAAACATGAATACATGTCAAGAAATCATTCCTAAAACATAGTTGAATCACTCGCCTCCGAATAACTCTCATATAATTCAATCCAACGAAAACCCAAGCACAAAGAACGTGCAGAAGTTCGTCTATTACAATTCCTATGGATCAAAAGTCCGATTATCAACTTTTATGAAAATTTTTAGAAAAAGACTTTTCGAAAAACTTGGCCAAATATGGCCTAATAGGTATCAAAACGATGGCCTTACCTCGAGGAGTACGAATATGGAATTTGGTGAAAAACCAGCGGACGAATTGGTGTCGTTTGGCGTCGAGAAGCTCTAAGCAACTAAAATCTCCATTTGGCCTCTTTTTGAAACTTAGGTTAAGCTTTATGAAAAATATCAAGATCATCTCTATCTATATATAGGCAACACTTTCGGAAATTGTGTTTACCTCCCCACGAGTTTTCAAAACTCTTAATTAGTCTCTGAAACTTTCTACACAGCTAATTCGTAGCTTTACAAGTGAAACCTCGAAATTATAAAAGTTTTCGACTAAGTTCCGTATGGTTGCTAAAATGCAAATTTCTACATGACTTTTCTGAAGTTGCTAATTAGCCTACTAAAATAATAGCGTGTTAATTCGTCCTCTCCAGGATACTAAATCTGACAACAGAAATAAATTCTAAACCAGAAATAATACAGATAGTGAAATACAAAGGTAAACATTTATTTTCTGATAAACATTTAAAGTATTCTACAATGACTGTCTCATACTCGGAGAGACGTCACAACAACAAAATGCTCATCAACACAGTCTTAGAGGGTTCTCTAACACAGACACCCAAATCAACTCGTGAGTCAAAACTCACTCACATGTGTCATAAGATACGCTACATCACATTATCATGCATGACAATGTAATGAAATGTAATAACACACATGCGAGTATTATAATTAAAGAGTATATAATACATAATGCATATATGTGGACACGCGGAATCGGACCACTTTTCTCTTGTTTGAGATTGTTTTGAAATTGATTTGAATCAAGGAAAGAAAACGAAAGGTCTGTTGAAAACAGATACAGAGTCGCCACTTGGTCTTTAAGGAACCAAGAAACCCAATTTTGACTCACCCAAGCGGATAAGGGCACCGGCCCTTCATAACCAAAGGACTTGGTTCGGGGTTTTGGTACGAGAGAGGAAGGAGCCTTTGTCGCGACTAAAACACCCTCAACTCGCCCCGTCTTTCGACGGGCCTCAATTAGCATCCAAATAATCATCTTATACTATGTATGGTTCGACAAATAATACTATGATAGTATATTACATCACATAAGGAGATTTGAAATCGGAAGATCAAAATATAAGATATCATTCATAAGATCTAGGCCAAATATCATGCAATGTAAAGTGAAAGATCACACAAATAAACCTAGGAAAGATCGTCTAATCATGTATCAAATAATCAAGACTTCCTAATCTAAAGGGGGACATGAATTGTTATTGAAACAAATAAGCAAAGAAATCAAAATATGCTTAACAAGGCTAGAATGATGCATGTTATTCTTTGATAAAAGAAGACCTCTCAATCCCCGGGACGGATGAGAAAGGATGAATAGATCAAGGGGAAGCATGAACGAGCGATCGAGTTCATTCCTTATAATCTCCTTAGATTAAGAGTTACAAAAACCCCAAATCTTGCATGAATGCAATGTATGTATCTAAAAATGTGCAAAGGTTGTAGTGTGTTTTGTGTACATGGATTTCTAGAATGGCTTAGAAGTCTAAAATGGGCAAGAATGAATAAATGAAATCAACATGGGATATATACAAATGTAGTATGAACCACTTCCTAGGATATGAACTAATTTGGAATGCATATAAGCCTCAAATCAAAGAATGAAAGTTAAAGTGTACTTGCTGTGAATAGTGGACAGAACAGTAGCATGATCTTTTGGAATTTGAAAAGAGGGGTTAGGAATGTTTTCAATGCATGATTTTTTATGGAGATGTTCCCTATTGTGTCTAGAACACAACCCAAAAAGCCAATCTTGAATAACTATCACATATTGAGAGAAATTACACAAACAATAGAGGTCACTCAGAAACAGAGTTCGTACTGTCGTCTGAAATGTTAGAAAATCTTAGAAAATGAAAAAGAATGATCTAGAGGCCCATTTTATACAGAAAGTTTCCTAAGACATTGAATTTTAAGGGAAAAATAAGTTAGAACCACCCCTTTTGGAAAAGTTTTCTGGAAAAGAGGTCGTAAGTTGACCTAGCTGCTGTGACAGCAAAAAATAGAATGTTTGGAAGGAATGTTGGGACCCAAATGGACCATTTCCAAGTACTTCCAAGTCAAACCAAAAATCATGGGTGTTCTCCAATGAGTTAGGAAGACTTTCCAAGTGGCCTTGTATCCATATGTTGAGTATTGTGTTCTAGAAAAATCTTTGAACTCAACTCACTCACTGTTTTGACTCATTGTTTTGAAGATTTTGGAGAAAACAAAGTTTAGTTTCTTGAAACCAAATGAGAGGGATTGAGAGGGGTTTTGAAATAGATGTTTTGAAAGCATGTTTTCAACACTCAATGAGGATCATAGCCACTTAGAATACCTACATCAAACTCATCATTTAAGAACCTCCAAGATTGTTGGAGAGATTTATTTTATTTTTGGGCATAACTTCAATACATTCCAAGAATACCTTGGAAGTATTGAGGTTATGATCATCATCTATCAAACATGTTTTTGAGGTCAAGAGCTACTATCCATAAGGATTCACTCACCCCAAACTTCATGTCATCACTTAGATGATGATGAACTAGTAAGTAAATAAAGAAAAGAAAAAGAAATGAGATAAGGAGAGATGAACATATATATAATCAAGCAAGTAGATGATAATCAATAGATGATATTCATGAAGCATGAGACTTGTAGATTGGTGTATCACTCATATGTAATGACACTAGACATGGAAGAAGCTTCCACACTCTTGAATGCTCACTAAAATGGTGGTTGGGAGTATTGAATGTTGAAGTAAATGGAAGTAATGAAGTAAAAACAAAGTTAGAAACTCACTTTTGTTTTGAAAAATCAAAGAAGAAAGCTTCTTTTCTCTCCACTCTAACCTTATCTCTACACTTTCTCTCCCAAACTTTCTCTAAACTTGCATTTGACTCCCCCAAAATGAAGAGCAATGGGGGGTTTAAATAGGCCAATTTGGGGTGGTTTTGGGGTTTTAGAAGTACTCCCATTGGTCCCAAACAACTGTGAACATAAAACTATGTCGTTTTGGCTTTCAATTAATCAAATTGGACCCCCAAAAAATTACAAAAATGGACTCTGCGAGGTTTGAGTGCCGCGGCGGTAGTGGGCCAGTACCGCGGCGGCACTGCTCCTCAGAAGCCCAGAAAATTACGTTTAGGCCCCCAGAGGTTCCGGTATTCGCGAAAAGGCCCTATTTCGTCCGAAATTCACAGAAAATGCATACGAACTCCAAATTGAGGTTGTGATATACCGTTGGAAAGGTAATGGAGTCTAATTTACATAAAAAATAGTTCGGGGATAGGTCACTTTGAAAAGTTTTACGGTATTCGCGATAAAAGCCGATTTGATCGCCTTTTTTTGCCCTTGGAAATTCATAATAAATTCGTTTTAAATCCAGAAATTATGTGCGATATACCGTTGGAAAGCTATTGACCTCTAGTATCCATGAAAAATATTTGAAAATTGTTTCGGTGCCCCGATTCCAAAGTCAAATCTTGGTCAAACCGGTCAAACCTGGGATTCTCGGGAAGTTCTAGGAACCTCTGGGAGTTCCCGGGAGCTGATGTTTTCGCTCGATTTTCTTTTGGAACTTGTTTTAATACTTTTCTCATGATTTAGAAAGATTCTGGTGAATTCAGACGATTTCGGTCAAACTTGGTCAAACTTGGTCAAACCTGGTCAAACCTTGGTCAAACCTTGGTCAAACCGGTCAACGGGGACTTTCGGGGAACTTCCGGGACTTCCGGGGGTCTCTGGGAGCTGACGATTTCATCCAGTTTTACTTAAAAGCTCATTTTATCATTTTTCTTATGACATAGCATGTTTTCAGAACTTCGGGACCAAATCTGGGAGTCTTCGGGCTTTTAGGGGCATTTTGGTCATTCTGAGCATTCTGAGAGATAGAGCTGACTTCCAGGAGTCCTTTTGAGTCTTTTACGATCATTGTGAACCACCAAGCTATGGGTCTCCTAAATATGATAGCCGACAAAATGGGGTGTCTACAGTTTGCCCCTCTTTGGCAGGAACTTGCGAGGCAACGCATGTCGCAAGCGAGTGCCAAAGTCTTGAAGAGACAGGTCTTTTGGAGGTTATAGATTTAGGATAAAAAGCGTTGCAAAAGATGAAATGATGATGAGGTTAGTGCTGGTCGTGCTCTGTGTGAGCTGCCTACGTATCCCAAGGGGAATCAGACCAGGACGTAGTTCAGGGCACAAAAAAAACGAATCACATATGCACAACAAGACATGCGGATGCTATGCTATGAGGATGATATGCAATGCATGGATGTGATATGAATTATGTCATGAGTCCTATCATGCCTAGTGTTGTGACCCTAGTATGAGCCGGTGTTGTGGGGCGTGTGCCACTCCAAGTGTACTTATGTTGTGTTGGTATTTCTAACTGTGATGCAGTTATTGACCCGAATAGGGACATCAAGGTTTGAATACTCTAAGTCTTGGAGCAAACTTCTGAATTTTGGGAAGTGTGCTTCGCAAGCGAATGTAATTGGATGTGGGGTCCCGGAGGACTATATTTGGAGATGCCGTTTGACAGTTAACCGACGGACACGGAAGCCCTGGAAATTAAGAGACGGACACAGAAGTCAAGAGACGTCAAGTGATGGACATGAAATCCCGAGTTGTCAAGCGATGAACATGGAAGCCCCATTAATGGACATAGAAGCCTAAGATTTTGAATGAGAATGATGAACACGGCATATTTTGAATGAGAGTGATGGTAAACCAATGATGATTAATGAACTGACGATGTACGAATCGAGATGATGAGTCAATAGTGAACTATTGTGACTATCATGGATTGGATCAACAGTTGGACTAACCGTGACCGGAAGAAGTGATGATGTACGAATCGAGAGGATGAGTCAACAGTGAACTACTGTGACTATCATGGATTGGATCAACAGTTGTACTAACAGTGACTAGAAGAACTGACGATCAAACTAATCGAGAAGACGAGTCGACAGTGAACTAATGTGACTGTCGTGATTGGACTGACGATCAAACTAATCGAGAAGACGAGTCGACAGTGAACTACTGTGACTGTCATGATTGAACTAACGATGTACGAATCGAGATGACGAGTCGATAGTGAACTTACTATGACTGTTATAGATTGAACTGATGATGTACGAATCGAGAAGACGAGTCGACAGTGAACTACTGTGACTGTCATGATTGAACTAACGATGTACGAATCGAGATGACGAGTCGATAGTGAACTTACTATGACTGTTATAGATTGAACTGATGATGTACGAATCGAGAAGACGAGTCGACAGTGAACTACTGTGACTGTCATGATTGAACTGACGATGTACGAATCGAGAAGACGAGTCGATAGTGAACTTACTATGACTGTCATGATTGAACTGACGATGTACGAATCGAGAAGACGAGTCGACAGTGAACTTACTGTGACTGTCATAATTGAACTAACGATGTACGAATCGATATGCGTGCTGGGGATTAAACTGAATCTGTTGGGGATGAAGCGACTCTTTCTGGGATCTCCCTTCAACTACTTCTCTTGACCGGGAACCAGGATTCAAATTCGAATCTCTCATAGTTGATCAAATCTTGCTGGCCCGGAACCGGGATCCATCAATAGCCACTCATGGACTTATGTTGCATGGACGAGGGAAGGTAATCAACAGCCACTCATGGACTTATGTTGCAAGGAGATGATGGTCAACTTTCGATGGTTTGGAAAGGGATGAAATTCGCATTTGCCCTAAGTTTGGACGCTTCTCATGCCGACGCCTTAACCGGTACAGTGATGGTGTTTGGTACTCCTGCTTGTATTGGCATGCTCTTTATAACTTGATTTGAAAATTTTATTAGTCGCTGTTGACTTACACATTTGAGACTACAACAGACTCAAAAACTTGACAGACATTGACGCACGAGGATGACATATTTGACACAAGCTCGTCTTGTCAAAACTTGATGTGCTTTTGTCATAAACGATGTACCATTTCTCGTTTGGTGTTCACCCCTCATCTTAACATGGTAGCACTTTGCTGATAAATCTGATTTTTGAAAATTCCTCCCTTGTGATCTAGTCAATTTTTTTGCTTCTCCCAGGAAGTGCTTTGAATTAGTGCCTTAGCTTTTAGAGTAAAAGATGCTCTATTTCAAAATTTTCAAAACAACTTGGTAACTTGAAAACTCGCCCTTGGTGTGAAGGGATTGTGTTAGGCAAACGGAGTTTGCCCTTAGTTTGAGCTGTACAAAGTGGGATTCATAAGCAAACGAGGTGGGTGACCGAAGTTTGCCCCTAGTTTGGATGATGGTTTATTGGAGGTTTTGGGCAAACGAGGTAGGTGACCGAAGTTTGCCCCTTGTATGAAGGGTAGATAGTAAAAGTCAGGCAAACGAGGCGGGTAGCCGATGTTTGCCCCTAGTGTGGAAGGTGATTTTCTGGCTTGAGGCATGGACCGTGACTTTAATCTCTCAAATGCTCATAACTTTTGCCTAGGCACCAGTGAGGTGACCTAGCAAGCTCTTTTCTCTCTTTTGTTATTGCTCACCTTGGATTTAACTCTAATTTTTGCCTAGGCGTCCTTTCGGATTTTCGACCTAGCGAGCCATCCTTTTTTTTTTTTTTTTTTTTTTTGTAAGTCTGCCTACGTACCCCCAAGTGGGGATCAGGTCCAACGTAGTTCGGGCCATGGTCGGAAAGAAGCGGGTTGATTTTTAGGTAGGTGGGTTGACCGAACCGTTGTGGTTGCCTACGTATCCCCGAGCGGGAATCAGGTCGAGCGTAGTTCAAGGCAAGGCTTGAAATAAGGGGTTTGAGGTATGAGGGTTTTTCAAACCAATCGTCAAAGAAGTTCAAACTTGAGCCACTTGTGGTAGCTTTGAATAAAAAAAAAAAGATTCAGTTTCAATCTCCATTTCTTTTCTTTTTCTTTTTCTTTTTTTCTTTTTCTTTTGTTTTGAGGATTGATCCTTTTCACTTTTGCCTAGCCAGTCAATTCTTGCTTTTCATGTAGTTGATTCTTGCAAGATCCTTTAATCGCAATCTCAGAATTCCAGAATGTGCATGTCAGCTCTCGGAATTTATTTGTGGTCATTCCGTGCCTTTTGAAATGTGATCTTGGCACGTTCTTAAGATGTATCTTGAAGCGTATGATTCTCTTATTTGTTTCATCAAAATTTTCTCCAACATTTTGACTGGCTAGGGTCAGATTTTGGAAATCAACACCTTTTTCAGCTCTAACTTTTGCCTGGGTGCCCTTTCGGGTTTTCAACCTAGCGAGCTTTTTTTCTTTTTCCTTTTTTTTTTTTGAAAGTGGAGATGAAACTCACTGAAATGTTTGGCTACCATCAAGGGCTAAGTTTGCATTGCTTTCAATCGGACAGATTGCGTGGCTCCCAATTGGATCGGGCTTAAGGCTTCGAAATGGTAGAAAAAAGGGTGTTGGGCAAGCCCCAAGTCAGTTTCAAGTATGTCTTTTCAAGATTGAGGCAAAAGCATCTTTAAATTCTTAAAGTAAGACTATTCAATTCCAGCTCTTCATCAGTGTCAGCGTGAAATCGACTTTAACCTTTCAGGATTCTTTTTTGTTTTGTCGTAGAAAAATTATTACCAGAGTAATATCCATGGTAATTCGAAAAGTGACACTTCAGTTTAGTGATTCATGCATTTATGACTGGGCACATTAGATTAAGCAAAATGAGATTTCATTCCATCAATAGAGAAGGTTTACAGACTTATTAACAACTCGATGACAGACAGACTTGATCACAAGACTAGAATTGAAATGGACTCAAAACATAGAACATACTCAACTTGACTCGACCTGGTCTCAAATGGAGTGTCTTTGCGACCCATTTATTAAAAAAATTTTTAGCAGAAATTCCAAACACCATCACTTTACTGCGTAGCTTCAACATTCATTAGCATCGACGGAATGGATCATTCGATCGGTTGGTCCAAGCCAAGATAGTGGATTGGATTAGGATGGGATACATCCTCTATGAGGTTCTGAATGTCATGGCGGAGGCGGATGCATTGATCGGTGGCATGGCCTAGATTTTGATGGTAAGCACATCGTAGGCTCATGTTGTAGTGGGAGGGTATGGGATCCGGTAGCGGTTTGTGAGGGAGGAGCTGTAGGTGGCCCTTTCTGAGTAAGTGGTCCAAGGCTGTGGAAAGAGGAACATCAAGTTTGGAGAATTCGCGAGGGCCTTTTGGGCGATTTGGCGGAATGGACTGGTATGGACGAAGGGCGCAGGCCATTGATTGGTTGCTAAGTGCATTGATATCCGGGGAGTCCAGGGAGTAGTTAGGTCTCTTGGACTGGTGTTGGGGTTCATCCTTTTTGAACTTTCCTTCTCTGATGGCATCCTCTATTCTGGTGCCTATTTCAAATAGCTCTTCGAATGTGGAGATGGACTGGTAGAATAATTTCTCATGATAGAGCGGCTGCAGATTCCGGATGAGCATCCTTACCTGTTCTTTCTCGATTGGCCGGTGGGTCATTTGGGCTACCTTGTTCCTCCATCTGCTCAGAAATGCAGCGAAGGATTCATTGTTGCTTTGCCGGGTTGTTTCCAAATCCCTGACGGTGACGTCCAGCTCTTGATTGTAAGAGTAATGATCGACAAAGACTCGAACAATGTCCTCCCAGGCCCGGGTTTTGGAGGCTTCCAAGGTTAGGAACCACGATAGTGCAGATTTTGCCAGAGTTTGCGGGAATAGCATCGCAATGTGCTCGTGGGTGCAACCCATGGACTGGAAGATACTCATACATAGCTTCACGTGGCTTTTCGGGTTTCCCGTTCCATCAAAGCGATCGATGGCAGGCATTTTGAAATTCTCTGGCAGTTTCAGCTTGACAGGCTCGAAGAGGCCTTCCAGATCCAACATGTAATCGTCGATACCCTTGCTTTTTCTGAGTACGCTTTTCAGTTTATCGACCTTGTCCAATTTTTCTTGGAGCTTTTTCTCATACGTAAGCGGTGGGACCCCTTGAAACCAGTTTTCCTCCCCATTATTCTCATGTAGAGGAGGTTCAAACCCTGGTGGCGGAAACTCGGGCGGAGGTCGCGGCTGTTGCTGCTTCAGTTCTTCCATGAATTTTAGGACCTGGGCTAGACTGTCTGATTGTTGGCTTATAGTCGCTCCCAATTCAGTAACCTTGTTTTCCAACTCTTCCCTATTCATGCTGACGTAAGCTGTCGGACTGATTCTGATTAACCGATTATCCGCACTTTTGACCCACGAATAAGACCCTGACTGCTGACCTTGGGAATCTATACTGACCTGCCAGATTTTGAAAGGGCTAGATTAGATCTTTGACAGTGGTGACTCTAGGCAGACAAAGATAGTGATGTGGACCGACTCGAAACAGTGCGTGCAAATTGATGGGGAATGGTGCATGCAAATGGGACAAACATGCGGATGTAAGCCCTAGTCTATATGATGCTCCTATTTCTAACAGATAGCAGCTAAACAAATAAGGTCCTAGCTATACAGAGTGTGCTAACCTTACTTTCTAGTATGATCACCGAGGGATGACATGGATTTCCGAGATACTCCGGAAATTTTGGACAGAGTTTTTGTGGGAAACTGGTCAATGTGGTTATATCTGGGATATTCGGACAGAGTTTCTGGGAGAAACTGGTTAATGTAGTTATATCTGGGATATTCGGGCAGAGTTTCTGGGAGAAACTGGTCAATATGGTCATATCTGGGATATTCGGACAGAGTTTCTGGGAGAAACTGGTTAATGTAGTTATATCTGGGATATTCGGGCAGAGTTTCTGGGAGAAACTGGTCAATATGGTCATATCTGGGATATTCGGACAGAGTTTCTGGGAGAAACTGGTAAGTACGGTTATAGTGATCATACTTTCTAGCAGGTTTTCATACTCCTATGTCTCAAGACCGACAAACAAGGTTTGCGGTGTATATCTTTGCGAGCATGGAGCAGACATCCTTGTCATGATGCTTAGGCAGGTCAACTCAATGTGACCACATATGAGTGATTGCCTTGGGAATCATAAGAAAGAGGTTCTGTTCTATGTCACACAAGCGTCTACATCGCTCAGGTAATCCCATCAGGGCATACAGCAGTTATATCATGTTGTCCTATCTGAAAAGATAAATGAACAGTCCTATGAAAGGTTCTACAGGAATCTATATGCAAAGGCTGGGTTTAGTCAAAGAGGGTCCGTTGACGAGAGTTCCAATATACCGTCAGGGAGACAGTACGGAGGTTTTTACTCTTTTTGATATACCTTGGAAGGTACAGTATCAACGGTGACTTGTGCCCTGGCACAGCAAGACCTGAACAATGTCAGCGCCGCGTTTCAGATACAGTCGGAGGGGGGAAATGCAAGAGTGCAATGCGGTGAACCAAACACAGTAAAAAGATGATTTTAAGGATGCTTCTTATGAGTCAAACCTCTGTATTATTTTGTTTTAAAATAAAAATCCCCAGTGGAGTCGCCAGATTGTGGACACGCAGAATCGGACCACTTTTCTCTTGTTTGAGATTGTTTTGAAATTGATTTGAATCAAGGAAAGAAAACGAAAGGTCTGTTGAAAACAGATACAGAGTCGCCACTTGGTCTTTAAGGAACCAAGAAACCTAATTTTGACTCACCCAAGCGGATAAGGGCACCGGCCCTTCATAACCAAAGGACTTGGTTCGGGGTTTTGGTACGAGAGAGGAAGGAGCCTTTGTCGCGACTAAAACACCCTCAACTCGCCCCGTCTTTCGACGGGCCTCAATTAGCATCCAAATAATCATCTTGTACTATGTATGGTTCGACAAATAATACTATGATAGTATATTACATCACATAAGGAGATTTGAAATCGGAAGATCAAAATATAAGATATCATTCATAAGATCTAGGCCAAATATCATGCAATGTAAAGTGAAAGATCACACAAATAAACCTAGGAAAGATCGTCTAATCATGTATCAAATAATCAAGACTTCCTAATCTAAAGGGGGACATGAATTGTTATTGAAACAAATAAGCAAAGAAATCAAAATATGCTTAACAAGGCTAGAATGATGCATGTTATTCTTTGATAAAAGAAGACCTCTCAATCCCCGGGACGGATGAGAAAGGATGAATAGATCAAGGGGAAGCATGAACGAGCGATCGAGTTCATTCCTTATAATCTCCTTAGATTAAGAGTTACAAAAACCCCAAATCTTGCATGAATGCAATGTATGTATCTAAAAATGTGCAAAGGTTGTAGTGTGTTTTGTGTACATGGATTTCTAGAATGGCTTAGAAGTCTAAAATGGGCAAGAATGAATAAATGAAATCAACATGGGATATATACAAATGTAGTATGAACCACTTCCTAGGATATGAACTAATTTGGAATGCATATAAGCCTCAAATCAAAGAATGAAAGTTAAAGTGTACTTGCTGTGAATAGTGGACAGAACAGTAGCATGATCTTTTGGAATTTGAAAAGAGGGGTTAGGAATGTTTTCAATGCATGATATTTTATGGAGATGTTCCCTATTGTGTCTAGAACACAACCCAAAAAGCCAATCTTGAATAACTATCACAGATTGAGAGAAATTACACAAACAATAGAGGTCACTCAGAAACAGAGTTCGTACTGTCGTCTGAAATGTTAGAAAATCTTAGAAAATGAAAAAGAATGATATAGAGGCCCATTTTATACAGAAAGTTTCCTAAGACATTGAATATTAAGGGAAAAATAAGTTAGAACCACCCCTTTTGGAAAAGTTTTCTGGAAAAGAGGTCGTAAGTTGACCTAGCTGCTGTGACAGCAAAAAACAGAATGTTTGGAAGGAATGTTGGGACCCAAATGGACCATTTCCAAGTACTTCCAAGTCAAACCAAAAATCATGGGTGTTCTCCAATGAGTTAGGAAGACTTTCCAAGTGGCCTTGTATCCATATGTTGAGTATTGTGTTCTAGAAAAATCTTTGAACTCAACTCACTCACTGTTTTGACTCATTGTTTTGAAGATTTTGGAGAAAACAAAGTTTAGTTTCTTGAAACCAAATGAGAGGGATTGAGAGGGGTTTTGAAATAGATGTTTTGAAAGCATGTTTTCAACACTCAATGAGGATCATAGCCACTTAGAATACCTACATCAAACTCATCATTTAAGAACCTCCAAGATTGTTGGAGAGATTTATTTTATTTTTGGGCATAACTTCAATACATTCCAAGAATACCTTGGAAGTATTGAGGTTATGATCATCATCTATCAAACATGTTTTTGAGGTCAAGAGCTACTATCCATAAGGATTCACTCACCCCAAACTTCATGTCATCACTTAGATGATGATGAACTAGTAAGTAAATAAAGAAAAGAAAAAGAAATGAGATAAGGAGAGATGAACATATATATAATCAAGCAAGTAGATGATAATCAATCGATGATATTCATGAAGCATGAGACTTGTAGATTGGTGTATCACTCATATGTAATGACACTAGACATGGAAGAAGCTTCCACACTCTTGAATGCTCACTAAAATGGTGGTTGGGAGTATTGAATGTTGAAGTAAATGGAAGTAATGAAGTAAAAACAAAGTTAGAAACTCACTTTTGTTTTGAAAAATCAAAGAAGAAAGCTTCTTTTCTCTCCACTCTAACCTTATCTCTACACTTTCTCTCCCAAACTTTCTCTAAACTTGCATTTGACTCCCCCAAAATGAAGAGCAATGTGGGGTTTAAATAGGCCAATTTGGGGTGGTTTTGGGGTTTTAGAAGTACTCCCATTGGTCCCAAACAACTGTGAACATAAAACTATGTCGTTTTGGCTTTCAATTAATCAAATTGGACCCCCAAAAAAATTACAAAAATGGACTCTGCGAGGTTTGAGTGCCGCGGCGGCAGTGGGCCAGTGCCGCGGCGGCACTGCTCCTCAGAAGCCCAGAAAATTACGTTTAGGCCACCAGAGGTTCCGGTATTCGCGAAAAGGCCCTATTTCGTCCGAAATTCACAGAAAATGCATACGAACTCCAAATTGAGGTTGTGATATACCGTTGGAAAGGTAATGGAGTCTAATTTACATAAAAAATAGTTCGGGGATAGGTCACTTTGAAAAGTTTTACGGTATTCGCGATAAAAGCCGATTTGATCGCCTTTTTTTGCCCTTGGAAATTCATAATAAATTCGTTTTAAATCCAGAAATTATGTGCGATATACCGTTGGAAAGCTATTGACCTCTAGTATCCATGAAAAATATTTGAAAATTGTTTCGGTGCCCCGATTCCAAAGTCAAATCTTGGTCAAACCGGTCAAACCTGGGATTCTCGGGAAGTTCTAGGAACCTCTGGGAGTTCCCGGGAGCTGATGTTTTCGCTCGATTTTCTTTTGGAACTTGTTTTAATACTTTTCTCATGATTTAGAAAGATTCTGGTGAATTCAGACGATTTCGGTCAAACTTGGTCAAACTTGGTCAAACCTGGTCAAACCTTGGTCAAACCTTGGTCAAACCGGTCAACGGGGACTTTCGGGGAACTTCCGGGACTTCCGGGGGTCTCTGGGAGCTGACGATTTCATCCAGTTTTACTTAAAAGCTCATTTTATCATTTTTCTTATGACATAGCATGTTTTCAGAACTTCGGGACCAAATCTGGGAGTCTTCGGGCTTTTAGGGGCATTTTGGTCATTCTGAGCATTCTGAGAGATAGAGCTGACTTCCAGGAGTCCTTTTGAGTCTTTTACGATCATTGTGAACCACCAAGCTATGGGTCTCCTAAATATGATAGCCGACAAAATGGGGTGTCTACAATATACTGATATAAGCATATTACATATATATATATATATATATATATATTATTTTTTAAAAAAATTAAGTGTGTTTCGAGTCGGGTCGGGTGAATTTGGTTTCCACCCCCTAGACCTGTTACTCCACCCAAACCTGTCGGGTCTCCACCCCCAAGACTCGTGACTCCACCCACATTGTTTAAAAACCAAAAATAAGGCTATAGGTGAGTTGGGTGGTCAGGTGAGTTAGGTGGACGGGTGGATTTTGAATAACCCTATGTATATGTGTGAAATTCTAACCAACCAAAGTGTATATATATCCAATTTGAAATGCACAAAAAATTTCTTTGCCACCACACTAGATTAAGGACACATAATTTCATTACATGATTAATTTAATAAGGTTACCACTAAGTAGGCCTAGCCCAATTGGAATAACCTCTTTTCCCCAGTGGAGGAGGGGAGGGTCCGAATTCCCTTGAGCATCCACAGATATAGTAAACTTAAGGGGAAAGATGGCTTACGTTTAATGTACAAGCAAGGGCTGGTTGGGTGTTTACAGTAGTGTAGAAATCACATGGCGTAGTGAGTGCCGCAACATGGCCAAACAGCATAAAGAAAGTCGTGAGGGAACCACACAGTGAACACTGAACCGTGTGGTACCAGGCGCCTTAGTGTGTGCCGTGTGGCTCCACACAGCTTTCCTTTTCCCAAGAGACCACACAGCAAAGACAAAGCCGTGGGGTGCCAAAATGGCAAAGCTTGTGCTGCCTGGGGCTCCACACGTCTTTGCCTTTGCCGTGTGTGGTCTCTAATGGCTCTCACTTTTCCGTTTGACCCATACATTAGCTAAACTTAATTGAATAATAAGTTTAGGTTCCCCTATGTTTAACTGTTGTAAACTAATGTACCATCTACACCACTACATAGGTACAACACTAAGTGTCGCGCCCGCCCCAAAGGTGGGGGGCGGTCCCCTCACGGTCCCCTCGAGGGTTATGACCCTAAGTTTGCTTAAGTTTGATGTAAAAATCTGTCCATTGCAGATGCTCTTAGGGAGATTCCTTTGCTTGTCCCCCTGTTTGTTCTCAGTCAAAATGAGTGGCTCCATTAGACTTTATTGTGGACTTTTGAGATTTGATCGGGTTGGGATATGTGTGTATGTGATGTGTGTGTCAGCCATAATTATGTAAGAATTTTTTTTTTAAATAAATAAAGTTAATAAAGACCAAAAGTTTGTCTCCATTTTAAAATGATCAACACAATCTTTGTGCCTCCATTTTAAAATAATAACACAATCCTTTGTACCTTCATGTTATGTGCGATTAATACCATACAATGATGTCATGTTGCACAGCGTATTTCACTCATTAGGACACCTAATACGTTATAGACCACAAAACCACATGCATTTTAGCATGCATGCATAAGCACCCACACTAAAGAGGCTAGCCGGCCATCTCACTTAAACGTTAAAATAAGGTTATTTTTTCGGAGTGTCTTCAACTTTCCAACTTGGGGGGGGGGGAGGTTGTGTGTTTGTGCGTGTGGGTTTGGGGGGTTGTATGGGGTTGTGTGTGTGCGTGTGTGGATGGTTGGGTTAGCACAATTAGTTAACCGCTATCTAATGGAGAATTCTATGATACAACCGATGATAATGCTTGGTTGTATCATACGATCTAAAGAGGTGACCGATAGAAGATCATGTATAAAGCTATCACTATTTAATGCAAAAGCTGTTAGTACAAAACATTATACCCATATTTCAAAATATCTTTCTCAGGTTCCAAACATCATATCCAATCCCAAAATATTGCCTATTTTTGAACATCCTAACCAAACAAATATGATACAATATTCATAATAGTTTACTGCTCAAATTATTGCACTCAGGTCACAAAAATATTACACCCATATATTTAGGTCCCAAAATATTACACTCAGGTTTCAAAATCATTTTAGGTGTATGACACGACTAAATCACTGTGGTCATAGCATAGAATTTTTCCTAATTGCGGAGGTGGCTTTTCTAATTAGTTAATTGATCTAATGACATAAGTGCCTTTGAGCGTACTGATAAAAACAGATACCGAATTAAGTTACATAATGACCATATGTATAAGGAAGAATATCCTATAAAGCTAAATATGTTTTATATCAAATCTAAACCTAATTTAAGCATAAATAAAATATTTAATATTTAAGGACATTAGTACGTACGCCTTAGTCCAATGAGGTCATAACTAAATGGTAATCTCAAATGCTTTTACAATATATACTAAAAGGGCACTTAGTGCTTATATTTGAGAAGAAATTAAATTAAGGACCGCTCATAATCAAAGGACATTGCAATTTAGGCTAAACGCACTATGAACACTAGTGTAGAGCAAGGCCTTTTATGTTTTTAACACTTAAAGAAAAGACCTAAATTTAGGTCTCTCTCTCTGGCAAGTATTAGGCCACGAATTATGGCATAATAGCCACTTATCATTCACATATAGGATACCTCTTATCGTCTCTTTTCCTTCTTGCAATTCCGGTCCTTTTGGGGTATTCCATTTATAAGGGCACATAATTTATAGCTCAGTTAATTGATTTTACAATCTTGTGGTTACCAATGTGTCACATGCACCATGGTAGGCCCTGTTTTGTGGTGTCGCAGTTTTTTTGTTTCCATTTTTGTTCTCAAGTTTGATGAGAATTTACTAAAAAATAAATTGAAAATGGAAACCAAACAACCGCAACGTTATAAAACGGGCACTTAATATGCATATGAATAGAAATATTAGTACTAAAGTAGATGTATACATCATGTGTTTGTAGTTGACAGATATGCTACACATATAATGCTTTGTTTGGTACAAAAGCAATATCTTAATATAATGGATTAATTACATCTTATCCCTCTCTTGTGAGACCCATTTTTGACTTTACACTCCTGTAATTTAAAAGTTGACAATTGAACCCTATGTGGTTGTCATGTGTTTTATGCAAATATCTAATAGTATTAAATTTTGCATTGAAATGACAAATATACCCTTTATTTCAGTCACAATCACATAGAGTTAAGTGTCAGCCTTTGAATTATAGGAGGTAAAGTGAAATTGGGTCGATGTACGTATGTAATATATTACTTTTAACGAAAATTTAACAGTTTATTTTTGTGAGAACCACAGAGAGGTTAGTTGTCAACCTTTGATCAGGGTGACGTGAAAATGAGTCTAATTATAAGGGATATAATGTATTTTACCCTAGTATATATATACATATTTTTTTTTGTATAAGGAGGGAAATAAACCGAAAGAGGGTAGAGTTGGAGGTACAAACATTATAGATATGAAAGTCGAGGATTATGGGATTCTGTCTAACCTGGCTCATGTCTTCATATATATGCAATGTACACATCATTTTCAACATCATTTTCAACTTACAAGCAATATAAATAAGACCTGATTTGTGAAAAAAAAAAAAAAGAGCAAAAAATGCAATATGAAATAAAAGATCTAGAATTCTGTAATTGGAACTAAAGTTATTGTGAGATATAATGCATGTATTCAAACCCTCACAAAGCAACGACGTATCACAAAACTTGGAGTTGGTTTTGGATCATGTTTATTATATCTCTACTTTAAAACGCATTCAAGCAATTGGTAATGCGAAACTTGGTCATTCCATATGTGTCCCTATAACCTATATCTACCTATTAAAAAAATGAGTGTTTGTCATACAAACAACATTTGTCTAAAATACGAATTTGACAAGTAAAACATTCAAAACACGAATTTAAGAGTTTGGATTCGTTTCAAACCTAATCAAAAGAAGTTTTACTATATATTATAACATTTCAAAACCATTCCTAAGTTTCCAAGTTAAGTACATAGTTCTAACTTCTTAAAAACTCATTTTACATCCTTAGAATGGAAAACAATAACATATACAAAACGATCCCCGACATTCCTTTGGCCTCACTCTTCTCGTTCTTTCTTTGCTTTCTTCTTTTCACCGGCAATAGAGTAAATCTTGACTATTCAGCTATATGCTGAGTGTACAATTTTAACAAATGCATATATGACAATTCATGCTTTAAATGTTTCAAACACATCAAATAGTCTCTAGCTAGGGAGACAGATACACATTCATCCGGTAACGGCAAGTCCATGCCTTAAACCGCGATGCCAATGACACGTCCAAGCCTAAAACCATTGCATCCAAGTGCCCTAGCAAGGCCGATTCCCAAACTATGCACAGTAGCCGTCGCTACTAAATTCTCAAACATCGAGAAACGTACTCCAAACAAAATTGTATAAATTCCCCTTTTGACCCACACAATCACTTAGCATGCTCACATAATCATACAAACATGCTTTTTATACGTATTCACGAGTAATATTAACGGACCTAAATTAACACATGAGTTTTGCCCAGATCACAACATCATGCTTGATATTCAAAACATCCAAAATTCTCTACATAACCTAGGTTAGGAATTCATACCTCAAGCTACGATCCTATAACTTCAAGGGAAATACTAGGAGTCCGATTCTACGTCGAATAAATCTTCGATTACAAGTGAATCCTACAAGTTTTACATAGTTTTCCCCAAATTTTCAAAATTAGGATTTCTAAAAATCTATGCCAAACAAGGCCTAGCTAATAAGTAACAAAACGTAGCTCTTACCCCGAGGAGTCTAAAAATATAATTTTGGTTGAAAACCAACGGACGAACGGTCGTCGTGAAGGAATAAATCTCCCTTTAACTCTCAAACTTAGGTTTTGAAAATATTATGAAAAATATCTTGAACTTTCTATATATAGACACAAGTCTCGAAAATTATGTTTAACTTTCCACGAGTTCTCTAATCATCTGATTAACTCTCAAAACATCTTAAATGTTTAAGTTATTGATTCACGAGTGAAAATCTCTAATTCACAAAAGTTTTCGTCTAAGTTCCGTTTGGGTCCGTAATTACGGTCCAAAAATTATTTCCGAGAAATTTCTAAGTAACCTACCTTTTATGCAACGTGTCATAAACGTTAATACTGCAACGCTCAAAATGATCTTAAACAATATCAAAACTATCGATATCAGTAAACATACAAAACAAGTATATTTACTATTCACATAAATAAGGTAAAGCCAAATAACATTTAATCACATAAATGTCATTTAATTCATACCAATTCCTCATGGATTATCAAATCATCATGTCCTCGATTGACACCCACCGTTAACCCACGGTCAACCTCATTCTAATTATTAATCAACATTAATAATTCTCAAAAGTCCATTATGCTTTTAAAATAATTGTATTTTTCGGGACAGGTGTGACAACAGTACTTAAATAACTTTGTAAAAATAAAAAACTTTGTAAAGAAGCTAAGTAAATTACTTTGGTGTCTTCATTACACAATTATTTTTGTGTCCTTAGTTTAATGAGTGAACATTTAGAGGTTGTTTGATAAGGTGCACAATTAGTTCTCTGGTTCACAAGTGAACTGCTTCTACAAATTTAAATGTTCGATAGAAGTCATTTAAATGTGAGATAGATTGAACCATACCCTTAAAAATGACCACAAAATTATCTCACTTTAACTTACCAAAAAAAGATTCTCTCTGTGTGTATATATATAGAGTCATAAGACAGGCATATATTGGACAGGGGAACAGCCTACTAGCCTTCAAAACGAGCTTAAAGAGTTATCATATATCGATCCTCCAAAGTTCTTCAACTTGAGAAATCCAACAGACTTTATGGTGGAAGGGGAACAAATGTCTGGTGGACTGGAATGGAGGATAACTGTACAAAATGGAAAATCAGAGATATTGGTCCCGGAATCGGGGTTTTTCCACAGATTTTGGAAAGGAATAAAGAGTTTAATTATGAGATTTGTAGTGAAAATTGGGAGATTTGTAGAGAAGGCTTGGGAGATAGGAGTTAGTGAGCCAAAGAAGGTTATTCATTGTGTGAAAGTAGGAATAGCTCTTTCTATAGTGTCACTATTCTATTACATGAGACCTTTGTATGAAGGCGTTGGAGGGAATGCTATGTGGGCCATCATGACTGTGGTCGTAGTTTTTGAATACACTGTTGGTAAGTATATATATATATATATATATTCCTACTCCAAAACTAATGTCTTCTCTAACTCTGTTTTATAGACACTATTAATATACGGAGTATATAGTACATGCAAGATCAAGTTAAAAAAATTCATGGGCCAGAGCCTAGCCCCTTCCTACATCCTCTCTTGAGCTGGGGCGTATCCAGAAATCTCATTTAGTGAGTATCAATTAGGAAAGGTTATGCGGGGTTTGGGGGTAGTGGTCTCGAGGCGATTTTTTTTTTTTTTGATTTACTTAACCATAATTATGTGCATAATTGATTTTATGTCCAAAATGTTCTAGTACCATCATAAAATTTTTAATATAACCTTTTTATTAAAAAAATTTAGTAGTTTTTGGGCACATTTTCAGTGAAGTTGTATATTATCAAATGAACTAAAAAAAAAAAATGCAAAGCTAAAACTTTTCATCGATAGAACTTAATTGGGTTATCAAGCAAACCCATAGGTACGTTTGATAAATCTGAAAATTAAGTAATGGAAATTAAGTGTTATATTTTAAGTAATGAAAATTTTAAGCGATTAAATTTGCAAAACTAAAAATAGTATTTCAAGTATTGAAATAGACCGCATTCAACAGTGAATATTTTCAGTGAGCATATATAAAACAAGAGGCCGAAAACCAAATCAATTTTTCAAAAAAAAAAAAACAAAAAAAGGTAGGTGAGAGAGTCGAACCAGGCCCTTTGGGTTGAAACTAATGTAACCAACAACTAGGGTAGCAATCTCTTCCATAACCTAAATGTAGAAAATTTTATAATGTACAAGTTCAGTAGGTACCATGGTACCCACTCATTTCCATATAGCTACGCCCCTGCTCTTGAGTATAGTTTTGAGTTTTACGGTTTACATCGAGTTTCTGTTTAGGAGCTATAAAGCTGAAAACAAAGAGTTAAGTGCTTCATCGAATTGGGAAAATGTAAAAATTATGCAGCTGGTAGGAGTCAAATTCCGGACCTTCTTAAAAGGGTAAAAGCAAACTTTAATTTAGAGTTTTCACTGTGTAGTATGTACTGTTCATAATATTCACTACATGAATGGTAAAAACAGTGTGAAATGACAATTAGCCAAACTGTTTTTTCTGTTCATGTGAGGTGAACATGATAAACTGCAGTCCTATTCTAAAAGAAAATAGAAACAACGTTGTCAAACTCATTTTTGGGTATGTTTTAACAAAACAATAATAAAAAAAGCAAACATGCTGCCAAACAAATCCTAAATTTTCTATGAATTGGGACGCCACAGATCTTGACAGTCTTCTTTCTTTCTGGTGTTCCCTTTGTTGTTTCTCTAGATTCATCCATACTTTGTTTTGTTTTGTTTTGATTTCTTTGGATGTTTTCTGACTTTGATATTTCCTTTTGGATGGTTGGGGATGCGTTTCTCTCTTTGTCTTTGGCTTAAAGAGTCTCTCATCCCAAATTTGTTTTTGTTTTGATGTCTAGTTATCTTGTATATCCTGGGTATGTCCTTGTACTTCTGTACAGCTTCCTTTTTGAAATCTATTTAACATTTTTCAAATTTTTTTTTTCTGGGACTTAACGTTGTCGAATTGATCCTTCTATTGCATAATTTGCATTGCAGGTGCAACACTCTGCAAATGTGTTAACCGAGCATTGGGAACTTTTCTTGCTGGATGTTTGGGCATAGGTGTTCATTGGGTTGCCACTCAACCAGAACAAAAATTTGAACCCATAATTCTTGGAGTCTCAGTTTTCCTTCTTGGTAAGTAGAATATATATATATATATATATTTCTTGATTTTGTTTAAAATAACTATCATCAGACTTTACACGAATCCAAATTTTTATGAGAGTGACCTGACCCATTTTCTTCGATCTTCACAGTTCATGCGTAGTACTAATGAAAGTACGATCTTTTTCTTGAAACACATAAAGAATCTGCACGTACTAACACTCATATCTTGGTTTCGAATTTTTCCCGGAAGGAATCCGTTTTTTTTTTTTTATTTTTTTATTTTTAATTAAATTTATTTTTTTAAGGGAGTTTCTAACAGAATTTTAAAATTTTTGGATCAATTTAAGAAAACTGAGTGTTAGATTACACGCTAAAAGTGTTTTAACAAAAATGCTAAACACACAATCTATTTTACAATTTATTTCACAATTAGGACATCTTGACCATTTATTTTAGTGGGTCCCACGTAGGATCCATGTGAGAGCCTCATGGGGCCTATCGAAATCAATGCCAAGATGTGCAGTTGTGGAATAGATTGTGTGTGTAGCATTCCTCGTGTTTCAAAGCCTTTAGAGTAAGTCTTTGGGCACAAAAAAATCTCATAATAAACACCACGATAATGTGTGTATCTCTCTCCTGGTGGGGATCATTGATTCTGTGGGGTCCAATGACACTGAGGGATCCAAAGAGGAGAGAAATAGACACATTATGGTATTTATAGATTGTGTTTGTGAGATTTGTTTGTGTCCAAAGACTTACTCAAGCCTTGATACTTGTTATTCATGTTTTAGTTACATGAAAAGATCAACATTATGTAGTTGTAGAATAGTTTATAGGAGCTTGCTATCCTACTTCGGAGGATAAGATAGTATCGTGTTTAAATCTAAATGAACCAGAAAAGCATATGCAACATCATTAAAATGATAGCAGTAATTTAAAGTAATTATATTAGCTTGTTTGCAAGATTTTAGTGTTCGTCTCCATTTTGGGATCTTCTATGATACAACCATTTAGTGGTATGACTGTATCACACAGTCTGAGTGGTTTTGGTCCCAACATGTTGTGATTTGGTCCTAACATATATGTTGTAATATAGAAAATCATCTTCGTTTTTGTTTTGTTTTTGTTTTTTTTTTTTTAATTAGCCCAAGTGATTTACAAAAGTACAACATGTTGGGACCAAAAATTGCTATACCACTATGGCTGTATATATCATAGAATTTTTCCGCTAATTTTTCCCTAGAGTTTTTATATGTATATGACTATATAAAAGTATTTTATACTAGTTTGTACCGGAATCAGAAATTTTGAAAAATTGGCAAATCCCTCACACCTGCATCAGTATTTTTTCGCGCATAGTTACATAAATATTTATGTGTACACACACATTTTGTCTTTTGCAGCTTCGGCAGCTACATTCTCTCGATTTATACCATCAGTGAAAGCGAGATTTGATTATGGTGCAGTGATCTTCATTCTCACATTTAGCCTTGTCTCAGTTTCTGGGTACCGAGTGGATGAGTTGTTTGAGTTAGCCCAGTGCAGAGTATCCACAATTGCAATAGGGACCTCAATTTGTCTTCTAATAAGCATGCTCTTCTGTCCCATTTGGGCTGGAAATGAACTCCACTATCTCACCACTCGTAATCTGGACAAACTTGCAGATTCTTTGGATGGTATGTATAGTTCTATATATAATAAGAGCATATATATATATATATATATATAGATGTGTGTGTGTGTGCACATTACACTCTTTCGATCTACTATGTGATTGTAGTAGGATATAACAACATTGTGCACTTCTTCATATGGACACTAAAAGTTCATGTGTTTCATGCCACATATATCATGAGGGTATATATCAGGTCGCATGCTGATGTGGTATCATGTACTCAGCATGAGTGGGTTATTGGGTGGGATCCACGTCTCTACGTATATGGGGTCACACTATTTGTGGGTTCCAATTCAAATAATCGGCTCCCATTGATTGCGGGTATATTACCTCAGCATGTATGTCACGTGGGACCCTAATTAAGAGTACCAAAAAATTACTCATTTCAAAACTCGGGAATTAGGGAGGTACCTCTAACGCACCCGCTAAATTTCACTTTAGAACTGTACTTACAACATGTATTGCCACACATACTTCTCCTCACTGCATGATATGGGTGTACAGATGTTTGATGGGTGTGTCTATAGCACTCCAATAATTAATAAAAAAGTGCTTGAATAATGATATTACCTCAGTACCCGCATTACAAAATTAGCTTAGTATCTTTGATAACGAGGTGACATGGACTTTAAATGTGAATTTATTTACGAACGCAAGACTATGCTTCTACTTTCAGGTAGTTCGATTAGTATTTTCGTATCATTAGGTCTTGTTATCCTATTACATGTCAAAGAGTAATCATTCTTAAATGTTCAAATATATATATATATATATATATCAAAGATTCTCTAAAGAGGACCACCTCTCTTTATTAAAGAGAGGACCTCTGTTTTGGCCGTTGGATTGTGTTTAAAAATGACTTTAATGTCGAGCCAATAAGTTAAATTACTGTAGTGATGTGGCAAAGACTTTTTTTTTTTGTCTATCCTACCACATTTAATGTGATAAAATTACAATTTTGATTTCCTTTATGAACTTGAAATTCAGGATGTGTAGCACTTTACTTCAAATGGGATAAAAAAGGGAACTCAAATGAGGAAGATTGCAGTAAAAAATTGCAAGGCTACAAATGCGTGCTCAACTCAAAGGCAGCAGAGGAATCTATGGTATATTTGTTAGTTCAATCAATCCAAACAGATCATTTAGCAAAATAAACTCAAAAATTTCTTCCCCATTTTTTTTTATTTAAAAGATTTTAACTAGCTTTAGATTTCCACAGGCAAACTTTGCTAGATGGGAGCCCACACATGGGCGCTTTAACTTTGGACATCCATGGAAACAATACCTTAAGATTGGGTCTGCTATTCGGAGCTGTGCCTATTGTATTGAGACTCTTAATGGTTGCTTTAACTCAGAACTTCAGGTAAAGACCGTAAGCCCATAGCTTGAGACAACATTTGAATTTATTGGTATATGAGAGAATCTTTTATTTGGATTAGAACTACATATTTGGGGTGTGGTGGCTCAAATTCAATTCGACACACCCGAAAAGGGACAAATCGTGAGATTTATTGAAGAATTGGTCCGGTTTGTTGAGCCGTCAAATCCGAACCTGCTCCCATTTTAGGATGTACACATATGTGTTTTAGGCTACTACTGCCCTAAGAGTATTTAGACTTGTGAGAGAGATCTACCCATGCCCACAGTACACGTATAACAAGTTTTCTTCCCATTCATAGTGAAACATTGCCATTTTTCTGTGGTGGACGTAGGCTTTACACCAAACAACGTAATTTTGTGTGCATTTAATTTTTTTTGTGTGATTTGTTGTTATTTGAGTCCCATTTCTAACCCTTTCACAATAATATTTTCGCTTGCTAGGTCAATCAAAACTTTTTAGAAATATATGTTCACTATGACCTGAATATCACGAGTTTAAAACTCGAAAAACAGCCTCCCTGCGTATAGATGTGAGGTTGTTTATGTATAACCACCCTCTTCAAATCCCACAGCGACAAGAGTTTCGTGCAATGGATTTTCCCTTCTGTATTTTCTATGAAAATGCTTAAAAATTCATATTATTGCGTGATCACAGGCGCCAGACTTCCTCAAAGAGCATTTTGGTGATGTATGCAAAAAGTTGAGCTCAAACTCTTCCAACGTCTTGAAAGAATTGGCTGTTACAATCAAAACAATGACAAAGTCATCAAAGATGGATTTATCAGTTGGAGAAATGAACTTCGCAGTAGAAGAGCTTCAAAATGCGCTGAAAACTCTTCCCAACCAACTCATTCCTCCACCCTTATCACCATCTAAAGCTTCTAATGATCAAAAAGAAGAGCCAATTATGAAAGGAACCATAGTACCTATAATGGATGTTCTTCCAATGGCCACTTTAGTGTCATTGCTCGTTGAAATTGCTGTGAGAATTGATGGAATTGTCAATGAAGTAGATGACCTTTCAGGGCAAACACAATTTATGCCAGCGAGTGACGAGAAATCGAAACTAACACAGATTATAACAGATGATGAAGATCATGAAGAAAATCGTCAAAAGGTCTGAGTTCAACACAAGACCTGGTTGAGTGTTATTCTCTTTTCATACTTGGGAGAATTCTCTTTGTTTCATAAGGAACTGTATAGTACTAAGAACTCTATACGAGATAGTTCTAAAAATTTTAGATCATGAGAAAGCCAATATGTTCAATAAGAAGTCAAATTCACTAGCTTTCAATCATGTAAAATAACATTTATCCAAAAAAAAAAAAAAAAAAGATGCTTGAAATCTACGAATTTGTCCCCGGATATATTTCAACAAGAAGAGCAAGAATTATGGGCCCATTTGGCTATCCTCGAATTCAATAATTAAACACATATTTTCTCATAGCAATTTAACTAGAATGATAATAATCTTGAATGGTTACATTTATAAATACTGTGTTCATTTATTTAAGAAATGATGCTTACATTCGAGGAAGGATAAAAATTTTCCAAAGATGAAAGGAAACTTCTCAAACTTTAAGAACTCAATTGAACTCCTATTATTTCATGTTGGAACATTTGGATAGAATGGGAACAATATTACCATATCAGTAGTATCTTAACAAATGTTGGGCCAAGTTGCAGATCTCGCTCTCTTTAAGACGTTTCGCGGCTCTACCCAAATTGTGCAAGCAGTTCATACTTGCCGCGCCGTCCCCAAGATAAAACAACCCAGAATCTTCTCTGTCTCCGTTTCTCTTGCACATCAAAAAACTAGTAAACTCACACATTTCAGATCGTGTTGCACGGTAACAGAAATTGGGAAGCTCTCTTTAAATTTGAAAAAAAAAAAGAACTACGTACAAAATGATTTTGCTCTCTTTGATTTACGTGAAAAAACTCACTGGAATTGAAGTACAAAACCTATTGGAAAAAGTAACTCAATATCTTTCTCTCTTTTCCAAAAAAACTTGACTTACCGATATTGGACCTAAAAAAAAAACTGTTGAGGAAAACCACTATTTTAATAGGTGAAAAACTATCTGTTGCTAAACAATCATTAAGTTTGTAACGTTCAAACAAGCATTAAGTTTGGGCTTTGATATGCCCCAAAAATATCGCCCCAATCATCTACCGACACGTGGAGCCCAGGAATGAGTCAACCCCATAACCTCAGTCCATGATCAATCATCAGTAATCATAGAAGGAAAAAATGGTGGGCATAACCCCATGATCATAACCCAAGTAATGGGTAGCTTAGCCCACTACTACATAGTGGGATAGTGGGAATAGTGTTCCTAAAAAAGTATAGACAGTTACTTCTCAAGCCAATATATATAGACAGCTAAAACTCACATAGAGGTACAGAATCCTTCTCCATTTTTCAGTCTGGTACATTAAAATTCTTTCATAATCTAACTTGATCGTCGGAGGAGGCTGAGGGTACACCCTTGGCCTTTTCTTTGCAGGTGTTCAAGGGACATCGACCAATCACCGCTCGGTGCAGATCTTTGCTACATCAGTTGGCGCCGTCTGTGGGAACGACGTAGTCAAGTTCTCATATTTGAAAAAACTCAGGAAGAGCTTCATTTCACTTATGGAAGAAGCCAATTCACCCCGTAATGTGGAGGAGCGAAGAGAGTCCAGAAATTCTGAAGATCAGGAGGTCCAAGTGACGGACCGTACCAGTGAAAGTCAGGCAGTTCCTGGTCAGATGGAAGGTATGATGCGACAGATCAGGTCTCTAACGGAAATCGTGGAGAGATTGGTTAAGCAAGAAGTTGACCAAATGACAGATCCGGGAGCAAAGGACTGGGATCAGAAAGATCAACACTTACAACAAAGTTCTGATATGCGAAGTCATAGAGGGGAAAGGTTAAAGGAAGATGGGGCAGAATCAAAGAGTGAGGCCGTGCAGGAGCCAGATCAGAAATGGAAGATGGTCTTAGGAATAACGGAGCCCCCGTTCGCTGACCACATCATGAGGGAACGGTTGCCTAAAAAGATTACCCTGCCTAAAGTGGAAGCGTATGATGGAAAGGCTGACCCTACTCAGCATCTGTGTCATTATCAGCATGCTATGGCTTTGTATGATTGTAGTGAGGCTTTGTTGTGTAGAGTGTTCTCTAACACCCTGACAGGGGCGGCTCTCACTTGGTTCAGAAGGTTACCCCCAAAATCAATTTATTCTTTTTCTATGTTGGCAACAAAGTTTGTTAACCGTTTTATCACGAGCCGAAAGCTTAAAAAAGGACCAGACCACCTCCTCACCGTAAAGCAACTGAAAGGGGAATCGTTGAGAGAATACATAACCCGATTTAATGCTGAATTGGTTAACGTTGACGGTTGTGAAGGAGGATTTGCTATCGCAGCACTGAGGGCAGGCCTCCAGCCCGGTTTGTTTTGGAAATCTATCACCAAAAGACCACCTCTGGATAACTCGGATCTTTTGGTCAGAGCTCAGAAGTACATAACTCTTGAGGACATGGATATGGCCCGGAGGGATAGTAAGCTATTGATGGAACCAAAAGGTAGTTCTAGAGGAAGAAGAGAAGATTCGAAGAAGAAGGGATCCCTAGACCACTTGGAAAGACGAACGACTCGTAATAGGGAGAGATCACCGAGGTCGGTTCATTATACGCCTCTTAGTGCATTACTATCTCAGATTTTGAGGCAAGTCAAAGGTAAAGAGCACTTGAACTGGCCTGGAAAGTTGAAAGGTGAATCGGGAAATCATGACCAAGGTAAATATTGTGACTTCCACAAAGATCATGGTCACACTACAGATGAATGTCGAATCCTGAAGAGGGAAGTTGAGGAATTAATCCGGAGGGGTCGTCTCAGGGAATACATCGGGAAAAATGGCCGAACAGATCCCGGGAGAGATCAGGCTAGAAAGGAACAGATCAAGGAGAAGCCAGGACAGCGTGAGGCAGATCAACCACCACAGCCTAATGTTATATACGCAATTCATGGTTGTACTAGGGATTCTGGATATTCCAACCGCTTCAGGAAGCGCTTTAGCCGAGAAGTTCAGTGGGGGCCTACCCGAGTGCTCAGTATGGAATAGAGGTTCAGAATCCCGACCCCACAAATCACTTTTGGAGATGAAGACTTGGTGGGGATACTCGTTCCTCACGCAGATGCATTGGTAGTAACTCTTTCCATCGCGCATTACGATGTAAGGAGAATTTTAATTGACAACAGAGGCAACATCAATGTCATTTTTCTTCATGCCTTGGATAAGATGGATATTGATCTTGGTCAGATGAAGAGTTCAACAGGGAAAATCACGGGATTCAGTGGAGAGGTTGCCGAACCAGTTAGTGAGATCAGGTTACCTGTTACCGTGGGAAAGGCCACTAATTACTTGTCTGGATTAGAAGAATTTTCGGTGATAAATGCCCCGTCCCCATATAATGCTATAATGGGACGACAATGGCTCCATGACATAAAGATCATCCCGTCTTCGTACTACCAGTGTATGAAGCTCGTCCTCAGAGGGGAGGTGGTAACTGTCAGAGGAGATCAAAAAGCGTCGCGAGAGTGCCATGCTGCGTCTTTCAAGAATGTCAAGGAGAAATAGCAATTACAGCTTCGGGTAGGTCAAGTAAGTCAAGAGCAAGGGGAAACTGAGAACTCAGAACAGATACTGCCCGAAATTCGAGACGAACGACCTGAATGTCTCAGGCCAGGAGAGGACTTGGAAGAAGTTAACTTGAATAGCGAAGATCGTGAAAGGAGAATAAAAATTGGAGCTAGTCTCACAGGAGTTCTCAGGGAAGAATTAGTTTGGTTCTTGACGAAACATCAGCACGTTTTTGCTTGGTCTATAAAGGATCTAGTGGGAATAGACCCGAATATAATTTCGCACCGTCTTATGGTAGATCCGAGCCACCCACCCATCCGTTAGAAAAGGAGAAATTTCGCGGCTGAAAGGCATGAAGTCATAAATACAGAGGTGAATCGGTTAATGGAAGCTGGGCACATTAAGGAGGTATGTTATCCGGAGTGGTTAGCTAACACTGTGGTAGTTCCCAAGAAAGGAGGGAAGTGGAGAGTTTGTGTAGATTACACGGATCTCAATAAGGCCTGCCCTAAAGACAGTTTCCCGATCCTGAAGATAGATCATTTGGTTGATGTAATTGCGGGAAATGAGTTGTTAACCTTCATGGATGCATATTCAGGGTATAATCAGATACGGATGCATCAGGGCGACGAAGAAAAGACCTCTTTTATAACGGAAAAGGGGACTGTACTATTATCAGGTCATGCCATTCGGCTTGAAAAACGCTGGCACTACATACCAGAGGTTGGTTAATGGAATGTTCCACTGCCAGATTGGGAAAACAATAAAAATTTATATTGATGATATGTTGGTGAAAAGTAAGGTCAAGACGGATCACATAGAGCACTTAAGGGAGACCTTTGGCGTGCTTGAAAGGTATGGCCTAAAGCTCAATCCAGCCAAGTGCATATTTGGCGTTTCAGCGGGAAAATTCCTGGGATTTTTGGTGTCCGAAAGGGGGATTGAAGCAGATCCAGACCAGATTCGTGCTCTTTGGGAGATGAGATCGCCTCGAAGTAGGAAAGAAGTGCATGTCCTTAATGGGAGGCTGGCGGCCTTGAACAGGTTCATTTCGAAAGCCTCTGATAAGTGCCTACCTTTCTTCAGGGCACTCAAAGGGAGTAAAGATTTCGAGTGGACAGAAGATTGTGAGAAGGCGTTCCAGAGCTTGAAGAATTACTTGGGAAGCCCAATGATGTTAAGTACTCCGGTCAAAGGAGAGGAGCTTTTTCTCTATTTGGGAACTTCAAGCCACGCAGTCAGTTCGGCATTGGTGAGATCTGATGCAGGAGTTTAAAGGCCCATTTACTACACCAGCAAGACGCTACTGGAGAACGAACAGAGGTATCCCGAACTTGAAAAACTTTCGTTTGCTTTGTTGATATCAGCACGTAAGTTACGACCTTATTTTCAAGCACACACTATAGTGGTACCAACCGCACATCCACTCAGGTCTGTGTTGCACAGACCTGACACCTCGGGCCGGCTTATGAAATGGGCTATCGAACTGGGAGAGTTTGATATTAGATTCAGCCCCAGAACTGCGATCAAGGCTCAGGCCCTAGCAGACTTCATCGCGGAATTCCAAGAAGAGCCATACGGTGAAACCAGGAAAGAAGATACGGAAACATGGTTAGTATATACTGATGGAGCCTCTAGTCGAAGAGGGAGTGGTGCAGACGTAGTATTACAGGCACCGGATCAGTCTCATATTGAGAGGGCAGTGGCTTTCGCTTTCAAAGCTTCAAATAATGAAGCAGAGTATGAAGCCTTGATTATCGGGCTACAGATGGCCAAGTTATGTGGGGCGGAGCATATTGAGGTCAGATGTGATTCTCAACTGGTGGTGGAACAAATGAAAGGTGGATTTGAGGTGAAAGATGATAGAATGAGGTCATACAATCAGATCGCACAAAGATTAGCAGAACAGTTCATCAGTTTCATAATAACAAAAATACCAGGAGTTGACAATTCTCGTACTGACGCCCTGTCGAAATTAGCATCAGCATTGGAGGTGAGTTCCGAAACGGGTATCCAAGTTGGAATCCAGGAAAGGCCGAGCATCTGTCAAACACCAAGAGTGTCTGTGGTAAGCTCAGAAGATTATAAAGACACTTGGATCATGCCTATTTATTTATATATCACTGGAGGGGAATTACCAGAAGACAAGTTGCTCGCTCGAAAGTTGAAACTTAAGTCAGCAAGGTACGTTGTTTACGAGGGAATTATGTATAGGAGATCTTTCACTCAACCTCTGCTGCGATGCCTAACTCCCTATCAAAGTAACTACGTACTCCGGGAAATTCATGAAGGTATATGTGGAAATCACTTGGGATCGCGCTCCTTGGCTCATCGAGCCTTGACGTTGGGTTACTTTTGGCCGAATATGAGGGAAGATGCTTAACAGTTAGTTAGGAGATGTGAGAGATGCCAGAAATTTGCCAACTACAAGCACAGTCCAGGCCAGCCCATGATACCAATGACTAGCCCTTGGCCGTTCATGCAATGGGGGATGGATATAATTGGGCCATTACCAAGGGCTATTGGGGGTAAGAAGTTCGTGGTAGTAGCTGTAGATTACTTTACCAAATGGGCAGAAGCAGAAGCACTGGTGAAGATCGGGCAAAGAGAAATGAAGAACTTCACTTGGAAAAACATTGTGTGCCGTTTTGGTATCCCACAGGTGATAATAACGGATAATGGCACACAATTCGAGGGAGGAGCATTTCAGGATTTTTGTAAAGGGTTAAACATCAGTCATCATTTCGCGTCTCCTGGGAATCCATAAGCTAATGGACAAGCCGAGGTAACTAATCGTTCAATTATTGACGCCATGAAGAAAAGGTTGGATCGGGCTAAAGGTAACTGGTTGTTCGAGCTCCCCGGGATACTGTGGGCATACAGGACAACCTAGAGAACTGCAACGAGGGAATCACCGTTTACCTTAGCATATGGTACTGAGGCAGTACTTCCAGTTGAGATCGGTATGCCATCATCAAGAACGGCAGTCTGTAACTCAGAATACAATGAGCAAGCCATTCGCGAAAATTTAGACTTGTTGGAAGAAGTGAGGGATAAAGCCCTGGTAAGAATAGCAGCGTATCAGCAAAGGGTTGCAAAACGGTATGACCAGGGAGTCAAACCCAAGTACTTTCAATTGGGAGATTTAGTGCTGAGAAGAGTTTTCCCCAATACGAAAGAGCCAGGATCCGGAAAGCTAAACCCCAACTGGGAAGGACCCTACAGAGTAGTTAAGATTAACAGGCCAGGCACATACTGGTTGGAAGATATGAGTGGAAAGCCAATTCTGAGACCCTGGAATGCAGAGCATCTTAGAAAGTATTTCATTTAGTCAAAAATTACTTTCCTAGCTATTGTAAAAATGCATATTTTCATTCTATGTAAATACGCAATACCCAATTTTTCGTAAATATCCAAGACAAGCCTTCATGCGCATAGTTTCATCCAATTTGATGTGGCACAATGAGTTCACAAAATACAGGGATCATGAATCCCGAAGTGAACATAAGATCTTGGGTCTCGCCTGAGTGTAATGAGTTCACAAAATACAGGGATCATGAATCCCGAAGTGAGCATAAGTTCTCAGGTCTCGCCTGAGTGTAATGAGTTCACAAAATACAGGGATCATGAATCCCGAAGTGAACATAAGATCTCGGGTCTCGCCTGAGTGTAATGAGTTCACAAAATATAGGGATCATGAATCCCGAAGTGAGCATAAGATCTCGGGTCTCGCCTGAGTGTAATGAGTTCACAAAATACAGGGATCATGAATCCCGAAGTGAGCATAAGATCTCGGGTCTCGCCTGAGTGTAATGAGTTCACAAAATACAGGGATCATGAATCTCGAAGTGAACATAAGATCTCGGGTCTCGCCTGAGTGTAATGAGTTCACAAAATACAGGGATCATGAATCCCGAAGTGAGCATAAGATCTCGGGTCTCGCCTGAGTGTAATGAGTTCACAAAATACAGGGATCATGAATCCCGAAGTGAACATAAGATCTCAGGTCTCACCTGAGTGTAACGAGTTCACAAAATACAGGGATCATGAATCCCGAAGTGAGCATAAGATCTCGGGTCTCGCCTGAGTGTAATGAGTTCACAAAATACAGGGATCATGAATCCCGAAGTGGGCATAAGATCTCGGGTCTCGCCTGAGTGTAATGAGTTCACAAAATACAGGGATCATGAATCCCGAAGTGAGCATAAGATCTTGGGTCTCGCCTGAGTATAATGAGTTCACAAAATACTGGGATCATGAATCCCGAAGTGAGCATAAGATCTCAGGTCTCACCTGAGTATAATGAGTTCACAAAATACAGGGATCATGAATCCCGAAGTGAACATAAGAGCTCGGGTCTCACCTGAGTGTAATGAGTTCACAAAATACAGGGATCGTGAATCCCGAAGTGAACGTAAGAGCTCGGGTCTAACATGAGCGTAATGAGTTCACAAAGTGAAGGGATCGTGCATCCCGAAGTAAACATAAGATCACGAGTTTTACCTGAGTGTAATGAATTCACAAAATCATGGGAGACTCACAAATATGTAGCTGCAGATTCCGTAATATGTTATTAAGTTTTGTGTCAGCACCAACATGGATTTTGAATGGCATAACGTCCTCACAAGCGTCTCACACTGAATCTAAGCAATGCACAGTATGAGGAACTAAGTGCAGCAAAATACGTCATGCCAACCAAAAATCAAAGTCTAGTCATAACACCACCACACTGCGTATATTTATACAGAAATTGTATAGTCCTAAAAAAAAAAAAATGCGCTACATCAGGTTTGAGGAGCCGCTGCCTCAGCGCCAGGAAGGGAGGATGAATGGTCCTCAGCACCATCTTGTGCAGGAGTTAAGATGTCAGGCCTCGTTGACGGATCAGATTCTGGCAGAGCAACTACAGAGCTGGTTTCTCCCCCAAGGTTAGCGGTAAGCTCTGACACTGGCTCCACATCAGGGTCCAACAAAGATGGGTCAAGATCAGGGAAACGAGCCTTGAGGTGCCCTAAGCGCTCCATAACTTTTGCCTTACACTCTTCCCAACCCTTGTCAAACCCGTCTTGAGCAAAGTCAGTACCTTTGGCTACAAGCTCATCCAACTTCTCCTTGAAGAAAGCTTCGGCGACTTTCTTCTTTTCGACTTCAAGTTTGGCCAAGAAGACAGCATGGTCTTTTTCTCTGCCAAGATGTCTGCACTCATTTTCTGAGCGCTATCTTGGGCTTCATTCAACAGAGAATCAGAAGTTGCCTTCTCCATATTGGCCTCTTCCAAGCTCTTTTGCAGCTTCTCGATTTGGGACAACAGCTCCGAGTTTTTCACCACTTGTTCTTCCAATTGATTCTCGAGGTCAGCACCCTCACAATTCAGCCTCCCCAAGGCTGATTGAAGATATAATGCCTAATATAAATAAAATAAAAATAAATATATATATATATATAAATAGGCGTATATCTAAATATGTGCGGTATGAAAGAATCACAACAAACAACCGGACCCGAGAAGGGAACGGACATACCTTGGTCAAGTACTCAGTGATTTTGAGGGTCATCTCAGGAGCTTTCCTGGCCTCGATCTGGGCTGGGAACCTATCAGCGGCTTGTTTAAGGTAGCCCTGGATATAACGATTTAGGCTCCCAGGGCCCCAAGGTAACTTAGAAGCGTCAGTTGTCTTCCCACTGCTCATCACATGACCAATGTCTAGACTGGTCGAGGTGGCCTGAGGATGTAACCAAGGGGATTGCCGAATGGAAGGAGGTGTGGTGATTACATGTTGAGGGAGATCGGGTGACTCCAAATCCGGAACTGAAGAAGAAGGAGGAATAATCTGAATGTCGCTATCATCTGGCTCATCCATCAGCCTTAATCTACGAGCGGCATGAGTGTGAGCTTCAGAGCTGGGTGGATTAACCGGTTTCCTTTTCCGACGAACTAGTTGTGCTCCGGCCACTCTCGCACTAACTTCGTCCATCGTTATCAATCCGGCTGAAAGAAGTGCTTCTTGTGTAATTATCTGGTCTACCAGCCTAAACTCTGGTGCTAGCCATGCCTTCAGTTTCTTGCGACGAGCCTCAGTAATAAGTGCCCGAGCTCTGGTCTCTGGAGCTGCAGAAGTTACAGTAATTATCAGAACTCAGATAAACAGAGTTGTGAAGAAAACAGAGTAAAGACTGAATCTTACGGGGACTGCCCATTTTCCTAGGAACGTTCCCAATATAACCCCTGATAAAAAAGAAGGTATTTTTCCAACCCTTATGAGAAGTTGGAAGATCTTGGATGGCTTGAAATCTCTTCTCGCCAGTAACGTAGAATCCACTACCCTTTTTAGATTTGATTTGCATTACTGTTCTAAGGGTTCCTAAATCTAAGTCTACTCCATTGCGGTCGGCTAAAATTAGGGAACCAATCAACATCTGCCATCCATTGGGAGCCAGCTGAGAAGGGCAGAGATGGTGGAACCTCAAAAAATCACAGAAGAAAGGATGAAGAGGAATCCTGACCCCTAAACGAAAAAAGTAGGTATAAAAAGCAAACTCTCCCTCTTGGGGCCTGAAAACAACTTCCCCGGGGCCAAGAACCCTACATTCCAGGTCAGAGGGAACCGAATATCTATCCCTAATTTGTTGTAACCCTTGAGAAGTTACAGTAGACGGCTCCAAAGGTCCAGAAGGTTCGATCGGACGTCGTTGAGAGGATTGGGCCTCCATTTCGCGACCCTCTACTGTCACAGTCCCCGAAGGACCGTAGACTTCAACACTCTCGGTGCCGGATGAAGACATAAAATTAAGGAGAAAATGATAAGGAAGAGAGAAGTTACTGACCTAGAAGGACGAAAGAGAGTAGGAAATCTCTAGTTGCTCCAACAAATGAACGAGAAGAAGGAAAGTGGGATAAAGTTTTACTAACCTGTTAATATAAGGGCAGCCAGAAGACTCACAATGATGAAGGAAGTGACGTTCCGACGACAGAGTTCCCGAATTTTGAGGCACCTCTTGGAAAAAGAAACGTCATATTCCAAATGTCGATAAGTCATACCATTTCTCCCTTATGTCCTCTATCCAACGATCAAGAATAGAGGATTTTTGGGGGGGAGTAGCTGATATGCCCCAAAAATATCGCCCTAATCATCTACCGACACGTGGAGCCCAGGAATGAGTCAACCCCATAACCTCAGTCCATGATCAATCATCAGTAATCATAGAAGGAGAAAATGGTGGGCATAACCCCATGATCATAACCCAAGTAATGGGTAGCTTAGCCCACTACTACATAGTGGGATAGTGGGAATAGTGTTCCTAAAAAAGTATAGACAGTTACTTCTCAAGCCAATATATATAGACAGCTAAAACTCACATAGAGGTACAGAATCCTTCTCCATTTTTCAGTCTGGTACATTAAAATTCTTTCATAATCTAACTTGATCGTCGGAGGAGGCTGAGGGTACACCCTTGGCCTTTTCTTTGCAGGTGTTCAAGGGACATCGACCAATCACCGCTCGGTGCAGATCTTTGCTACATCAGGCTTAATATAAAGTTAAACACTAAATCTCTTCCAAATCTGTCTCTAACTCTTTCAGAAGAGTAGTGCTACACATACATACACTTTTTGACACCTAAGTTTAAATGCATATGTACCCTGTGTTGCGTAAGTGGTGCATATATAGAAAAGTGTGAAAAATTCAAATAGCACAAGATACATACGTTTAAATTATAGTGTGTAAAAAATTATGTGTGCCAAACATTTCCCCTTCCAGAATGTTATAAGCAACATAATATATTATATTAAATAATATACAATACATATATACATATAATATTATGTATGTCCATCCGTAAGTGGGGACTTTTGTCATCCACCTTTTTCCATTTTACTAAAATATTCCAACATTTCAGAGTTCAAACACAAAACTTCAACAAGTAGACAAATCCCAATCTTTGGGTTACACAACCATCATAGGAAAAACCACTCATATAGTAGAAACTAATTCATCTCAATGAGAGCCAAATGAATCTATACTCAGTTTCATATTGAAGGGAGAAAAAAAGAAGAATGGATGAATGAGTTTCAAGTCAGTGAACAATTTGCTTTTCAGAGCCCAAACTTTTTCTCCATTTTTTTCATTAATTTCCCCCCAACCAAGATTCACGGCCACGTACTCTGCACCCACTTTAAGCACATAGAACCCCAATATCCGTGAATTTGCTTTCCAGAGCCCTCATTTTCTCTCGATTTTTTTTCATCAATTTCCCCCCAACCAAGATTCACGGCCAAGTCCTCCGCAACCACTTCAGCACATCACTCAGAACCCCAATATCCATGGACAATTTCCTTTCCAGAGCCCTCATTTTCTCTCCATTTTTTTCATCAATTTTTTCCCAACCAAGATTCACGACCAATTCCTCCATATCCACTTTTATCACATCACTCTGAACCCCAATATCCGTGGACAATTTGCTTTTCAGAGTCCTCATTTTCTTTCCATTTTTTTCATCAATTTCCCCCCAAGCAAGATTCACAGCCAAGTCCTCCTTGGCCACTTTAATCATCACTCCGAACCCCCAATATCCATGAACAATTTGCTTTCCTGAGCCCTCATTTTCTCTCTATTTTTTTCATCAATTTTCCCCCAACAAAGATTCACGACCAATTCGTCCACATCCACTTTAATCACATCACTCCGAACCCCAATATCCGTGTACAATTTGCTTTCCAGAGCCCTCATTTTCTCTTTAATTTTTTCATCAATTTCCCTCCCAACCAAGATTCACGGCCATGTCCTCCACATCCAATTAATCACAACACTCCAAACCCCAATTTCTGTGGCATACCTAGTCATATAGATCATTCCTGCAGTTACCGTCGCCAGTCCAACCTCAGTTGACATTAGCAATTTCAGAGGCAAGCGAAGAAGAGCCACCGACGGAGCACCAATAAGACTCAAAGCTTGCCCACTCCTTCCAACCCTGTTACTTTTCAAGATGAGAAGTGCTAGGCACACATCTCAAACCACCCTAAATCACATCCTATGCTTTAAATGCATGTACTCTGTGCTGTTTGAATTTTTCACATTTTTCTGTGCACCACTTACACAGCACAGAGTACATGCATTTAAAACAAATGTGTGGTTTGAGATGTGGTTTGGAGTGTGTACCTAGCATTTCTCTTTCAAGATATAAAAAGTATACTTTACTTTCCTAAAGATTTGCAGTAGTGATAGTAAAGATCGAACCCACAGAGATTGAATTACTACAACTTTTAATTTTAAAATCTAAATCTAATTAATTATGAAAATGGAATTTTATTTGAATTTTTAATTAAACTAATAACAATAAAAATAAATCTAAACTATGAAAACAATTAAAAGTTGTTTTTATAAATATGTTTAAAGGAACTTAAGATTGCAAATCCACCACTAGCTTCATATTAGGAATACTTATGAATTTGATTAGCTTATTAAGTTGGATGATACTGGGGAATTGTAGCTACAAGCCCAATTCTTCTGTCAAGAAAATAACTATAGTTCAAGCACCAACATAATCCATCTTCGGTTAGCACGAATTATCCCACACTAAACTAAGGTTGTGGCATAATCCATCTAACCTAGGCATGGACTATTCGGATACTTGATAGCACAATTCAATAAAGCACCATTACATGTAAATAATCTATACAAGCACAGTAAATATAGATCATTGAGCACATCAGAGTCAAAATAGATCTAAGACAAGAGTAAACTTTGAAAGTAATGATTTAATCAATAGAAGAACGATTTCATTATGAAAATCCTCTAAACATGTAATCATCATCCATACATAATAAAACTAAAAGAAAAATATAAATAAAACCCTATTACTTGGCTAGGGTTTCATTGAAACCCTAGATCTAGGTTTAGTTGGCCATATAATTGATGAACGACAATAGGTTGATGGATGAGGCCATGGGAATCCTTGGTCTTCTTCTTCTTCTTCTCCTTGCTTTCCTCTCTTCAATGGCTGGAAGTATATTGTATATGGCTGTGTATAATAGAGTCTAATGGTGTGTGTAACCCCTAAATATTATAAAAACTAAGTATATATTGAGTTTACAACAAATTTTGGAAGCTTTCCTAACCCGAAATGCACTAAAACTGCTATATTTTACAGTCTGGACGTAATTGGGTAGTTTCGTTTGCACAGGAGTCTTCAGTATACTGAAATACGCGTCTTTGGTTTTTACACAGGTCGCGCGCGCGGGCCGCGCAAGTGCGTAATTTGGGGCCTCACGCGAGCGGATCGCACAAGCAATTTTGGGGATTTTCGCGCGAGCAGATCACGCGCGCGATTGGTTTTTTTCAGTTTCTTTCTGCTTGCTTTTTTACCCTGTTTAGCCTGGTATACTTGATTTCTTCCAAAACTTGTCAGAAAATAGAAAACAAAGTAAAAATATACAAAAACAGGATAAAAAGGTACTAACAAATGTGAATTAAGGCGTATAATTAGGATTTGTTCTCTCCCGATCACTGTTAATTATCCAATACTTGGTTTTACAGTACAAAGCAAAGTCCTCATAGTTGTTTCGACAAACATCGTACTTTTCAAATCCAATTCAGAGCATGTGTATTGCTCGGTCAATGACTTCAGTGGGTGAATCTGATATGGCGATGGTGCACGTGCCTCCTCATATTTTGGCAAAGTAAACAAAGGGGATGACTCCGTACTCGTAGCGATATAGGGATCTATGTTGGAGAAAGTGATCGAGGCAGATGAGGACCACTCCATTATCTGGTTGGCAGAACCCACAGTCGGGAAATGTGGGGCACAACGAGGGGAGGACTGAGAGTTTGTCGTCGGTTATGACAGAGGTAGCAGAGCGTGAATTTTCTTGTGCCTAGCTGTGAAATAGACCACTTTGCCACCTCCAACAAAGATACCTATGTTAATGGACAAGTTAAAGAGTACATACTGATGATGCAATTTTTTGGTATTGAACAAATCTAAGGTTTAATAGCATACACAAAGTGTAGAAGAGAAGAAGAGAGATATAGGTAGCATATTTAAATATGGTTCAACTTTGTTAATGAAGGAACGTGCTTAGACACACACGTGGACATACTCATATAAGGAAATTATACAGATTAAGGAATACAATCTGATTAAGGATTGATTGGCATCAATCAAAAGGGGTTTCCTAATTGTATTAGGAAACAATTTGTACTTTCCATTAGTCTTCTAACTGAGATAAAAAATAGTCTGGAATATTCTGGGGCATATATTATGGGCCTGGATGGACTGCGCCCATATGAACCGAGCCCGTATTGCACTCCCGACCTGTTAGTCGGGGCCTGTTGACACTGCGTGTAACACTCGGGGCGGGACTGCTGACTTGTTCTGGACTGTTTGATTGGACGATGCTACCCGTACGCAGGGGTTGGTCTTCCCCACGGGCAGACCCCTGTGCTATAGGATCAAGAGGCCCGAGAGAGTCCTCAACCGCTCGGGAAATCAGGATAGGGGCCAGTCGCTGAGTAAAACCGCTCGGCCATAGAGTAGAGCCAATTTTGGATGTATCAGCTGCCCTCCATTTCCAAGGTTGGCTTGATGCTATATTAAGTCAAGTTTAGAAATCTGTTGATTGCTCAAAAAAGTTGTCTCAGAGCTTTTGAGTTTGGTGAACTCGCGGGAACTGACTAAGTGTTGAGACTTAGCCTAGTTCAGAATCTTTAAGTGCTTGGGAATTGGTTAAGAGTTGAGACTCAGCCTAATTCGGAGTCTAATTCGGAGTCTTTTTCTTGAGTTAGCTCCCAGGATGGTTATCTTCTGCCTGTAAACCTTCGTCAAGTTTGTGGGTAGAGGAATTTGACCATGTTGGAAAAGCAGACCTAAAGCGTGTTGCTTTAGGGTCCTTTATGTTAGCTCCCCATGATGGTTATCTTCTGCCCAGCAAGCCTTCGTCAAGACTGTTGGGAGAGGATTTTGACCATGTTGGTGGAGCTGACCTAAAGTGTGTTGCTTTAGGGTCTTTTTTACTCCTCTATTGTGGGCCAACCTAAGAGGATTTAGTCACCTCTATCGTCGGTTTGGACCTAAGCGGAGACCCATAACGTATGGATTTTAGGGATTTCTTTTACTCCTCTATCGTAGGCCAACCTAAGAGGATTATCGTCGGTTTGGGCCTTAGTGGAGTTAGTGCCTCTGAGTATTAAAGGCACCCGGGTTGTCTAAGAGTCTTACTCAGTTAACCCCAAGGCCTGTAAATATTCGGTGTGACCTCCGGTAGTTTTTATTCCATCTTGCCCCCCAAGCTTTGGTTGAGGTAGGCGTTGTGGAAATAATTACTGTAGGTAGCCGATCTAGAATGTTGGTAGTTTTAGGGTTTGTTTTTGCCTCGGGTGTGATCCTAAGGTCTTCTGATGCCTCGGATGTGATCCCGAGGTCTTTAGATGCCTCGGGTGTGATCCCGAGGTGTGTAACAATGGTCTTTGGTTGCCTCGGGGTTGAGCCCAAGGTCTTTTGATGCCTCGGGTGTGACCCCGAGGTCTTTTGCCAACTGTGTAACAATGGTCTTTGGTTGCCTCGAGTTGAGCCCGAGGTATTTTTTGGAGTGCTCCGAGGATCGGCGAGGAGTTGATATGCGACCCGAATCTTTGTAGAAGCCCTTTGGTAGTCTGAGCCTTGTGCTATGGTCGGGAAAAAGTACCATTGTAGTTGGACTCGTCTGGTCTGTTGGAGACAAGAGGTCAGGTTAGGATCACCGGGCTCCTGGCCACTGTTAATTGGAGGCTAGGTCGGGATTGCTGGATCTTGACCGTTGTGAATTGGAGGTCGGGTCGGGGCTGCCGGACCCTGACTGCTATGAACTAGAGTTTGGGTCGGGGCTGCCAGACCCTGATTGCTGTGAACTGAAGGAACTGCCAAAACTACCGGGCTTCTTTTCATTATTCTTCTCGGGCTGATCCCGTTTTCGCTTATTTCTTGAAGGCTTGTCGCCTACATGCCCGAGGTCTTTGGTCTTTAGAAATGCTTCAGTGTCAACGTACTTTACGACCCTCTCTGCGAGTTTAACCAAGGTTTCTGGCTGATTTTTGTGAAACGATGTGGTGCACTTGGTGTGTTGAACTCCCGAACAGAAGGTTGTAATAGCGACGGTTTCATCAAGATCATAGATCCCGAGCTTCTCTTGATTAAAATGGACGGTGAATTTCTTGAGGGACTCATCATTCCTTTGCTTGACAGTCAGCAACTGTATGTCAGGCTTTGGCCGTTCATGCATACTGATGAACTGGTTGATGAGCTGCTTGCTTAGTTGCTTAAAATCTTTGACCGATCGGGGTCTCAGGGAATGGAACCATTGCGCGTCCGGGCCTTTCAAAGTACCGGGGAAGGCCAGGCAATACAGTTCGTCGGCGTTGGTAGCCAGGGCCATCTGAGCATTGTAGGTCCAGACGTGCTCGGACGGGCTCCAGGGCCATTGTAAGAATCTAGACGAGGTTGTTTAAATTTGCACGAGAGGGAAAACCTCGTGATTCAGCTAGAGAATGGTGACTGTATCTCGGTATTGATATAAGTAGCATCCTGGCCCAGATTTTTGGCCATTTCGTCGATCTGCTTCTCTAAATCCTTGATGCGGGCCACCATACCTTCTCGACCGATATCCAGGACGTAGGTCGGGTCAGTGGAAGAGGCTTCCTTCTCGTGGCGGTGTGTTGTCCCCTGGGATCGGGGTCGGCTATGACTCCGGCTGATCGTGTGCCTAAGATCTCCTCGTCTTTTGACCGATTGACCCTGGATCGATTCTCGGGCCATGAGCTCCTGCCTCTCCTCTCGGGCAGCAAGCCTATTGTTGATGTCTCTGGCGTCCTCAACGCAGGACGGGTTGGTTCGGGCACATTCTCTTGTCAAGATCGGTTCCCGATCGTGTGCAACGTTCCTGGGCTATTTTTCGGCCATTGAAGGATTGCTTTGTTAGGCCAGCAGGGCTTCAATCTGTCGTTGAGTTTGACGCTGGCCCTTCAAGAGCTACGCAAGAACTGCGGTAATTTGCTTTGGGGTTAGGACGACTGCTGCCGGCATCGAGACCGGCAGATCCGCCTGACTAGTTTGGTGGGCAGTCTTCTTGCTCTTCTTCGGCAGCATGATTATTAGCTAAGAGATTTGTTCTTTGAGAAATCTTTCAATTCCCACAGACGGCGCTAGGGTTCAATAGCATACACAAAGTGTAAAAGAGAATAAGAGAGATATATGCAGCATATTTGTATGTGGTTTAGCCCTGTTAATGAAGGAACATACATCTACGTATGTGTCTAAGCACGTTCACTATACTGTAAAAAAGTTGGGGACCCTTGGTGAACCAACAATAGTTTGAAGCTACCACAGGTCGGCCGGGCATGATTATGACTGCTATAGGGGTGCTATGCAGACTAAAAAGTTGATCCCTTTCTATAGGGGTGAGTGGTCTCTTTTATAGATGCAAGAGACCTACTCATACAAGAAATTTATACAGATTAAGGAATACAATCTGATTTAGGATTGATGCCATACAATCTGATTTAGGATTGATTGGCATCAGTCAAAGGGGGCTTCCTAATTGGATTAGGAAACATTTTGTACTTTCCATTAGTCTTCTAATTGAGATAGAAAATAGTCTGGAATATTTTGGGGCATATCTTGTGGGCCTGGCTAGACTGTGCCCATACAAACCGAGCCCATATTGCACTCCCGACCTGTTGGTCGGGGCTTTTGACACTGCGTTTACTGCTCAGGGCGGGACTGCTGACCTGTTATGGACTATTTGACTGGGCGATGCTACCCCGACCCAGGGGTTGGTCTTCCCCGCGGGCAGAGCCCCGTGTTATAGGATCAAGAGGCCCGGGAGAGTCCTCAACCGCTCGAGAAATCAGGATAGGCGCCGGTCGCTGAGTAGAACCGCTCGACCATAGAGTAGAGCCAATTTTGGATGTATCACATACGAAGTGTAAAACCTTAAACTGAACAAATCAGACCATAGATAATGGTAAGGGAACCGCTCCTTTCAACCCATAAAACCATTTTTTGGTTTAAAAAAACATAGTCACAAGATACGTTTCATTCACTTATATTGGTTCCTGGACAGAAAGTCTGAATAGGAAAAATTCATGAAAGAAAAGACCCCACAAGAAATGTCATAAGCTAATGTAGCTTCTAAATTTCTAATTACCATGAAGCAAAGCATTATAGAACCTCAATGATTGGTAAGACATTTCACGGGGTTGTTCTTTCCTCAAACATTAAGGCTTTGTTTGGATCTCAGATTTCATGAGGGAGAAGAAAAGGGAAAGGAAAATTAATTCTCTCATTTTTTTCCCTTGTGTTTTCCTCCGTGATTAACTAACATGAACAAAATTATAATTTTTAACATATAATGATGGTAAATGAATAAAAGAAGCGAAATGATTCACAACTTTTAAAATATTTAATTTATCTTTCAACTTGTTCTCTTTTCTTTCCTATTTCCTCATCGTTTTTGTTGTTAACCAAACAAAGGAAAATATTTTCCTCTATGTTCTCTTTTCTTTTCCCTCACTAAATCCTAGAACCAAACAAAATTGAATGCACAAAATCTTAACACTTCAGTCAAAAGTTGGCAACTGTATATACTGTTAAGGAACAGGAGACAAACGATAGCAAAACCGAAAATCCCTGTGCGAAGGTGTTAAGGCTCTGTTTGGTTTAATGTTTGTAACAACTTGCATTTTCATTTAACTTTTAATTTCATTCCCATATTATAAATTTGTATTACTTGTTTATCTTATAGAATTCTTTAGTTGGGGCCAATTTGTAATTCTTTATAAATTCAAGTGTACCTGTGTCATCTATTCATAACTGTATTTGCATGAGACTAGCAATACATGTCATGTGGATTTCAAAACTGTAGTTTTCAAAACGCTGAAAATAATTTCTTTTGACTCAAACTGTAGTTTTCATGTGGATTTTTTGTGGTGATCACCGCGCCGCGAAAATACCAGTTTATGCTCAAAATTGTCCGCGCTGCGTTAAACTTCCACAAATTTTGGAATTGACGTAAAGTTAGAAGTGACATGTACTTTTTTTCCATTTATGGAAACTCATCATTGGATATGCCTTGTTTGGGAATGCTTGTAGTGTGTGTGTTATTTTTGTGCCTAAAAACTAGATTTCCCAAACACTCCAAAATTGACCCCTACTAGTCTAGCTTACCTCTTCAGATTGTGATGAAGTGTATATACGTATGTATATATCAGCTCTTGTGTATAATGGGTTTATACTAATTTGAAATTCTATTAAAATTGTTGAGTATTAATCAAGGAGCTTGGGCTCCAAGTAGCTCTTTTGGGATTTCTATGTATACACAATTAAGATCACTTTCTGCATAATACAAAACACAAAGAAAATTCAGAGAGTTTGAGAGAAAGAGAATTTGCAGAGATCATTATAGAAAGAGAAAACTCTATCCACCATAGCCAATTTCAAGTGAGTGTTCTCTTTTTGCTATCTTTCTCAACATATACTCCAATCCTTCATCAAAGTGAGTGTTATCACCTCACTTAGAATGTATTTCATACTTTAATTTCTGCTTATATGTAAGGAATTGTAATCCACCATTGTTGAATATCCATGGAAGCTTAAAGCTAAAAAATCATGATTTTTCAACTTCAACCTAAATCTGTTTTTAGAGATGATTTTAAAAGATTATAGTTCGTAGAAGCTGTAGTTAAAGTATTAGAGCCTAACTCATTCATATTGCGATGTATATAAGAAATGAAGTTTTCGTCACCTCTGGGTTTTTTGTATAATTCGAGAGCTACGTTTCAATTCATGTTAAATTGATTTCATGTTCGTAATCCTTGCGGAAAAATGAAGAATTTCATATATTACATGTCATGTTTGCTTCCAAATTGTGAAATGGGTCAAAATTGGCTTTAAAACTGAAACAGGGGACTTTTAAGCGAAGAAGATGAAGACTCTGCATAAACTCGCGCGCGTGATCGCGAGAGTGGCCTGCACGCGCGATTCCTGGATTTTCTGGAAGTTAGAAATTTTTATAAAGAGAATCGAAAAATGGGCATATCACGCGAGCGGCCCATGCGAGCTACCCCTCGTGCGAGCGGCCAGTGCCCGCGACCTGGCAATTTCTGGTTTTGTCTGTTTTCTATTAAGGGACTGTTTGGATTAACTTTTAAAGGCTGTTAAGGTTCTGTTTGGGAATTTTACTAAATCAGAATCCTGTTGGTTATGTTTGGAATGTAAAAGCGATGAATTACGACTTATCTATCCTCGTACGCACGTTGTTCTTGTTCCAATTGTTTGCTTTTTGGTATGAAGTCATATGGCATACATGTGGGGTCAAGTGTACATGCATAGTGAGTGATGGTTAGTGGGAAAAGAGTATGTGGTTGAGATTGTATGTGTACACTTCCTGGTATTGGTATACCAAAGTGTAATGTTACGATATTGCAGCTAGAGTATCTTTGAAATGCGACGGTGACAAAACCGGACACTCCCTAGCGCCCATGGTAGCGCTAAAGTATGCGACGCCAACTTGGACATTCCCTGGCACCCATGGTAGTGCTAAAGTGTGGCCTACTGGACACTCCCTGACATGCGTGGTATGGTCAAAGTGTGAGGCATTGGACACTCCCTGGTACCCCATACTAAAGTGTGAGGCAAACTGGACACTCCCTGGTACCCTTGTACTAAAGTGTGGTCATCTTAGTGTTTCAAAGATACTGGAGTGAGAGAGTTGGGTAATGTGTTGTCGAGAGAAAAGAGTTAGTGAGATTAGAATGGTTGCATTGTTCTCACGCATGGTCACATGTTTGTATGTATTGAAGATTTTAATATTATCCTTACTATTTTATAAATCAAATTCATTTCTATGGTTAACCTGTGGATTTACAAAACTGGGAAATGGACAATAGTAAATGAGTATGTTTTACATTCAAGCATATGTTTTTAATATTCACCAGCATCATAAAGCTGACGGCGTCGATGCGCCCTAGACATTCGTGTCTAGGCTTTTCAAGTTATGATCATGCTGGACCACATGACCATGCGAACTAAGAACAAGTACTAGAAGCGGAATTTGTTTATGTTATAAATTGAATTGTAATAAAGAAGACTGTAATAGATAATAGATATTATTTTGTTTTCAAGGCGGGTTGTGCCTTCAGTGATCACGTGCTGTAATAATTATTAATTGGGTAAAATTTTATAAACCTTGATTGCTCGTGCTCTGATTCATAATATTATACTGTTCGATGTTTGGGACGGAATCGATCCTTCAAACTGTCGTGACCTATGGGTCCATAAAGGAAATTAAATGCTTTCCTTATTTATGCTACGTCAGGGTGTGACAATGTTAGCCCTGGTGTTTTCTTGCATGTTTATGGAATATAATAGTGAATTGCTTATGAAAAAGGGAGGATATTTATTCACAAAATTCACAAATTTTTATTCTACTTTAACTCTCGATCCTTTTCTTCCATTTTACTCGTAGTTTTCCTTACTAACCAAAGCAAAGAAAAGTGCTTTCCTATGCATTTTCTTTTCTATTCCCTCACGAAATCCATTAACCAAACAGAGCTCATGGAAACAAAACTTTCCAGGAAAAAAGTAACATCACGATGGAATTCGACCAAGTAGTAGTATACATCACGACATGGGTTGAGTTCTATATTCTCCTTAGCTGTCCTCACAACAGAAAGGAACATCCTAATAGTGAGCTCACTAAAAATGCCTTGCTATAATGATGTATTGATGTGGTACTATGTTAATACTACCACTCCAAAGAAGCCCCTTGCTCTCATTTGATGTATTCCTCCAGGCAAAAGAAGGACAAGGTAGGGATAAAACAAAATTACTATGTGGAAATCGGTGTTGGAAACAATGGATATGAAACTTCAATAAAACAATGACTGAACTTGATCGAAGCACGTATAACTACGCTGCCCGAAAAACAAGTTTATGTCCCACACACTATTGTTTTGTGGACTATGACACCTTGTTCTTGAGGATACTGCGATCTAACAATTGAAGTACAACAAACTTTAATTGTTCTGCAAAATTGTATGCATATAAATTGCTCTCAATGACTCTAGAGAAGATGAAGAAGAGAGGAGATAAAATCTGTAAAAATCTATATCAAAATAATTAACTACATTGTATATATAGAGGTGTCTATTGGGTAAGAGATGCCTCTCTACACAAATGGTTGTGTCCCAACATCAATATACTAAGTATATATCAATATATACACATTTAGAAGCCATTAGAACATATGAAGTTTAAACAAATTCAAAGTTTCTACACGAAAAGTTGTGACTTTTCACAAACTGGGTCGAGTCGAACAGGGCTGTTCAACCGGTCGAATACTCCTCTGTCAGAAATGTTTTAAAACTTCTTATAGCCATTGACCTGGTTGATCGGTCGAAGGGACCCGGTCGACTGGTCGAACGTCCCTCTGCCAAAAACTTGTAACTTAACATTCCAAGCCTTTTCCTGGGCATTGAGATTGTCCATAGCGATCCTCATGATCCCCTTGAGTTACCATAAGCTCTCATTCATACCCCGAATCTAACAATCCCCCACATGTGAATGATTTTGGCTACCTAAACAAAAATGAAATACAATAAAACTACGAGAGCAATTCACGAACTTGAGATGCGTTAGGAGAGTGTCTTTTGGACTTGAACTTTCTCTCAATTAATATCTACTAGATTTACTCGGTGAAGCAGTGTACATTAAGTATTGAACTGTTCAACCTTTTAGTGTAAACCAACACTAGATAACACACACCACATATCCTTATACAAATTAATTATTCGGTTGTGTTCATTTTGGTCCTGAACATGATCCTATTTCATGAAAATTCTTAGAGAACCAAGCCTTTGAAGTTCTCATAGAAGCGACCCCACTTTTATTTCTATATAGGTGACATCAACTAAGAGTACTAACATTTTACTCATCAACATCATTAAATGTAAAACATAACCTCAACAAATTTTATTACACACTTGAACAACATACATGAATGAAGCCACATTACATGTGTGTTTACAACATGAACTTCCCCAACTAATTTTCCTATTGAACCTAGATCTTGGGATCTGCAGTAAACTAGGTTAGATTTCCTCCAGGTTGTTAAAAAATTGGCTTCAAGCCCATTCCTTTCGTTGTATATTGAACTTGATCTCTAGGCAATCCTTTCGTAAGAGGATCCGCAATGTTTTCCTTTGACTTAACATAGTCAATCGTGATTACACCACTAGAGAGCAACTGCTTGATTATGTTGTGTCTTTGTCTTATGTGTCTTGACTTGCCATTATACACGGCATTCTTAGCTATAGAAGATGCCGCATTGCAGTCACAATGCACAACTATGGCCGTTATCAATTTTGGCCATAACGGAATATCTTCTAGGAAGTTCCGAAGCCATTCGGCTTCCTCACCTGCCACGGGTGAGGTTATAAACTCTGATTCCATCGTCGAACGTGCTATACACATTTGCTTAGTTGATTTCCAAGAAATTGTAACTCCACCTAAAGTGAATATATATCCACTTGTGGACTTAGTCTTTTGACTATCTGAAATCCAATTCGCATCGGTATATCCCTCTACCATGGGTGGGTATCGTGTGTAGTGCAAACCATAGCTCATGGTATGCTTTAAATATCTTAACACTCTCACAAGAACGTCCCAATGATCTCTTCCAGGATTCCTAGTGTATCAAGCAAGCCTTCCCACCGAATATGCAATATCCGGACATGTACAATTCATGATGTACATCAAACTCCCTATTACTTGCAAATATTCAAGTTGAGATATGCTTTCACCCATATTCTTCCTCAACTTACAATTGGCATCAAACGGAGTTACGGTCGATTTGCTATCCAAATGTCTAAACTTCTTTAATATTTTCTCAACATAATGTGATTGTGTAAGAAGATATCCTTCGAAAGTTTGTCTTACTTGTATACCAACAATAACATCGGCTTTACCCATGTCCTTCATCTCAAATCTTGAGCTTAACATTTTCTTGGTTTCGTTGATTACTTTCTTATTTGTTCCTGTAATAAGTAAGTCATCAACATACAAATAGACAATAACACATGAGTTATCAAATTCTTTGGCATACACACACTTATCACATTCATTGATTTTAAAACCATTTACAATCATGGTGTGGTTGAATTTCTCATGCCATTGCTTTGGAGCTTGTTTCAATCCATAAAGAGACTTAACAAGTCGACACACTTTATGTTATTGTACCTTTATAACAAACTCTTCCGGTTGTTCCATATTAATCTCCTCATCTAGATCTCCATTGAGGAATGCGTTCTTTATATCCATTTGATGTAATTCTAGGTTATAGACGGTGGCTATAGCGATTACCATCCTAATGGAAGTAATCCTAGTAACCGGGGAATAAGTATCAAAGAAATCAAATCCTTCTTTTTGTCTATAGCCTTTGGCAACTAGCCTAGCTTTGTACTTATCTATGGTACCATCGGCTTTGAGTTTCTTCTTAAAGATCCATTTGCAACCAATTGGTTTACTACCCGGAGGTAAGTCAACCAACTCTCATGTATGCTTTTTCATAATGGAGTCCACCTCACTAGTTATCGCGTCTTGCCAATAGGGCGCTTTGGGTGTCCTCATAGCCTCGTTAAAGGTTTGAAGTTCACCTATGGTAACTAGTGTCACAAAATCAGGTCCAAAAGAAGTAGCTTTCCTAGCTCTTTTGCTCTTCTAGGATCAACTTTGATTTCTTCGTCGTTCTTAGAACTTGAAGATATCTCTTCGATACTTCTTTTAGGTGCCGAATTTTGTCTTCCTTCCCTAGAAGGAAAGATATTTTCAAAGAACTCGACATCTACCAATTCCATGAATGGATTAACACGAATGTCTACATTCTCAGACTTAACCACAAGGAATCGATATGCAGCACTATTATTATCATAGCCGATGAATACATAATCTACGGTCTTAGGTTCTAATTTCGTTTTCTTAGGCAGCGGAACTTGTACCTTAGCAAGACACCCCCACACTTTGAGCTTTTTATACGAGGGTACTCTACCTTTCCAAACTTCATAAGGAGACTTGTTGGTCTTCTTATGTGGAATTCTTTTAAGAATGGCATTCATTGTAAGAATGTCATCCCCCCACAAGTTGTGTGGCACACCTGAGCTATTTAGCATAGCATTTACCATTTCTTTGAGGGTTCTATTTTTCCTCTCGGCTACACCACTTTGTTGTGGTGTATATGGCACCGTGGTTTCATGTATAATCCCATTATTAGCACAATACTCGGCTAGTGGAGTTGAATCATATTCACCTCCTCTATTCGATCTAACTCTTTTTATTGTTCTAGATAATTGATTTTCAATTTCAGCTCTATATGTCTTAAACATGTCCATTGTTTCATCTTTAGAATTAAGTAAGTAAACATAACAATATCTACTATTATCATCTATAAATGTAACAAAGTATTTCCTTCCACCTCTTGTTGGAGTTAGTTTTAAATCACATAAGTTGGGATGAATTAAATCTAGTAATTCACTTGTTCTATCTATGGATTTAAATGGCTTTGTAGAAAATTTTGATTCTACACATGTTTCACATTTGTGACTTGTCAATTTCAACTTTAGGCAATAGTCCAAAATTAATCATTTATGCATATATTTGAAATTCACATGTCCTAATCTAGAATGCCACAATGAACACAACTCAACAATATAAGAAGACGTTATAGCATTCTCATTAATAATTTTAGGAGTACAATTGGTCTTGAAGAGCCCTTCATTGAGGTAGCCCTTTCCCACATACATTCATCCTTAGTTATTACAAACTTATCGGATTCGAAGATAAGCTTGAATCCTTTCTTACTTAGCATAGGACCCGAAACTAAATTCTTACGAATTTTGGGAACATGCAATACATCTAAAAGATTCATTTCCTTTCCGGAAGTGAACTTTATAGCCACATTGCCTTTACCTTCAATGGTCGCAGCTGCGACATTTCCTATATAAAGTCTCTCACTACTATCCGACTTTGTGTAGGTAGAAAACATGTTTCGATCCCCACAAATGTGCATGGTAGCCCCGGTATCCATCCACCAACCTTTTGAGTCGGTTATAACACAAGATTTTATGATTACCGCTGCAAGATCATCGATATCCATCATGTTAGGTTGGTTAGGCTTCTTGTTCCAATTCGGTCCTTTCCTATGATGACATTTGCACGGTGTTCGGGTATTCCACATACCCAACAATTCCCTTTTATCTTCTTGGGATCTCGGTCCTTTGACCCATTGTATGTAGACTTCCTTTTTCCTCCCTTAAATTTAGACTTAGAAGTGGATTTTAAGGACTCACCTTCAACAAGATTAGATTTTAGTTCCGAAGTACCTTGCTGCCCCTTTTTGCCTCCCTTATGATTATCTTCCTCAATTCTCAAACGGACCACCAAGTCCTCTATCGAAAGTTCCTTCCTCTTGTGCTTGAGATAGCTTTTGAATTCTTTCCACAAAGGCGGTAATTTCTCAATTATGGATGCCACTTGAAACGGTTCACTAATTACCATCCCCTTTAAAATGATCTGGTTGATGATTACTTGAATCTCTTCCAATTGCTTGACCATCAGAATTGAATCCTGTAGACACCCCATTTTGTCGGCTATCAGATTTAGGAGACCCATAGCTTGGTGGTTCACAATGATCGAAAAATGACTCAAAAGGACTCCTGGAAGTTGGTTCTATTTCTCAAAATGCTCAGAATGACCAAAATGCCCCTGAAAGCCAGAAAACTCCCAGATTTGGTCCCAAAGTTCTGGAAACATGCTACATTGTAAGAAAAGTATTGAATTGAGTTTTAAAAGAAAATCGGATGAAATCGTCAGCTCCCAGAGACCCCCGGAAGTCCCGGAAGTTCCCGGAAAGTCCCCGTTGACCGGTTTGACCAAGGTTTGACCAGGTTTGACCGAAGTTTGACAAAGTTTGACCAAAATCATCCGAATTCACCGGAATCATTAGAAAATTATTAAAATGGGTTTTTGAAGAAAATCGAGCAAAAACGTCAGCTCCTAGGAGCTCCCGGAAGTTCCCAAAACTTCCCGGGAATCCCAGGTTTGACCAGTTTGACCAGAATTTGACTTTAGAACCGGGGCACCATGACATTTTTCAAACATTTTTCATGGATACTAGAGGTCAATAGCTTTCCAACGGTATATCGCACGTAATTTCTGGATTTAAAACGAATTTATTATGAATTTCCAAAGGCGAAAAAGGCGATCAAATCGGCTTTTATCGCGAATACCGTAAAATTTTTCAAAGTGACCTATCCCCGAAATATTTTTTATGTAAATTAGATTCCATTACCTTTCCAACGGTATATCACAACCTGAATTTGGAGTTCGTATGCATTTTCTGTGAATTTCGGACGAAATAGGGCCTTTTCGCGAATACCGGAACCTCTGGGGGCCTAAACGTAAATTTCTGGGCGTCTGAGGAGCAGTGCCGCCGCGGCACTGGCCCAGTGCCGCCGTGGCACTCAACCCTCGCAGAGTCCATTTTTGTAATTTTTTTGGGGGTCCAATTTGATTAATTGAAAGTCAAAACGACATAGTTTTGTGTTCACAGTTGTTTAGGACCAATGGGAGTACTTCTAAAACCCCAAAACCACCCCAAATTGGCCTATATAAACACCCCATTACTCTTCATTTTGGGGGGGCCAAGTGTAAAGCTAAGAAAAGTTGTAGAGAGGAAGAGAGATAGAGATAAGTTTAGAAGAGAGAAAGGGAGCTTCTCCCATTGATTTTCTATAGAAAGTGAGTTCCAATCTTATTTTCCTCCACTATTCTTCTATATACTTTACATCCAAATCACCCCCAATCACCATTCTTGAGCATTCTTGAGTTAGAAAGCTACTTCCATGTCCAAATATCAAAATCTATGAGTGAAACACCAAGCTACAAGTTCAATACTTCATGAATATCATCTATTGATCATTATCTACTTGCTTGTTTATTCATTGTTTATCTCTTCTTACCTCATTTCTTTTTTTTTATTTTATTTTCTTTATTTACTTACTAGTTCATCATCATCTAAATGATGACATGAAGTTTGGGGTGAGTGAATCCTTATGGATAGTAGCTCTTGACCTCAAAAACATGTTTGATAGATGATGATCATAACTTCAATACCTCCAAGGTATTCTTGAAGTGTATTGAAGTTATGTTCAAATAAAAATAAATCTCTCCAACAATCTTGGAGGTTCTTGATGATGAGTTTGATGTTAATATTCCAAGAGGTCATAATCTCCATTTGATGTTGAAAACATACTTTCAAAATCTCTATTTCAAAACCCCTCTTAAAACCCCTCATTTCAACATCAAGAAAAGAAAACTCTAGTTTTTCCAAAACTTTCAAAACAATGAGTCAAAACAGTGAGTAATCCGAGCTCAAAGATTTTTCTAGAACTCAATATTCAACATATGGATGCAAGGCCACTTGGAAATTATTCCTAACTCATTGGAGAACACCCATGATTTTTGGTTTGACTTGGAAGTACTTGGAAATGGTCCATTTGGATCCCAACATTCCTTCCAAACATTCTGTTTTTGCTTTCACAGCAGCTAGGTCCACTTCCAACCTCTTTTTCAGAAAACATTTCCAAAAGGGGTGGTCCTAACTTATTTTTCCCTTAAACTTCAATGTATTAGGGAACGGTCTGTATAAAATGGGCCTCTAGATCATTCTTTTTCATTTTCTAATATTTTCTAACATTTCAGTCGACAGTACGGACTCTATTTCTGAGTGACCTCTGTTTTTTATATGATTTCGCCCAATCTGTGATAGTTATGAAGGATTGGCTTTTTGGGTTGTGTTCTACACACAATAAGGAACATCTCCATAAAAACTCATGCATTGAAAACATTCCTAACCCCTCTTTTCAATTTCCAAAAGAGGATGCTACTGTTCTGTCCACTATTCACAGCAAGCACATTTTAACTTTCATTCTTTGATTTGGTGCTTATATGCATTCCAAATTAGTTCATATCTTAGGAAGTAGCTCATACTACATTTTTACATATCCCCATATTGATTTCATCCATCCATTCATACACATTTTAGACTTCTAAGTCATTCTAGGAATCCATGAACACAAAGCACACTACAACCTTTACACATTTTAGGATCATACATTGCATCCATGCAAGATTTGGGGCTTTTGTGACTCCTAATCTAAGAAGATTATAAGGAACGATCATGATCACACATTCATGCTTCCCCTTGATCTAATCATCCTTTCTCATCCGTCCCGGGGATTGAGAGATCTTCTTTTCTCAAAGATTAACATGCATCATACTAGCTTGCTAAGCATATTTTGATTTCTTTGTTTATTTGTTTCAATAACAATTCATGTCCCCCTTTAGATTAGGAAGTCTTGATTATTTGATACATGATTAGACGATTTTTCCTAGGTTTATTTGTGTGATCTTTCACTTTGCATTGTGTGATATTTGACTTAGATCTTATGAATGATATTTTATCTTTAAATCTTCCATTTCAAATTTTCTTATGTGATGTAATATACTATCATAGTATTAGTTGTCGAACCAAACATAGTATAAGATGATTATTTGGATGCTAATTGAGGCCCGTCGAAAGACGGGGCGAGTTGAGGGTGTTTTAGTCGCGACAAAGGCTCCTTCCTCTCTCGTACCAAAACCCCGAGCCAAGTTCTTTGGTTATGAAGGGCCGGTGCCCTTTATCCGTTTGGGTGAGTCAAAATTAGGTTTCTTGGTTCCTTAAAGACCAAGTGGCGACTCTGTATCTGTTTTCAACAGACCTATTTTCCTTTTCTTTGATTCAAATCAATTTCAAAACAATCTCAAACAAGAGAAGTGGTCCGATTCCGCGTGTCCACAAATCCACCATTTTAAAATCTAAAAATTTGCCCACAATGAACTTCTTTGTTCTGACATCTTCAGTCTTGTACTTTTTCTCTAAGGATTCCCATAATTCTCTGGCGGTAGTAATCGTCAAATAGACATTGTAGAGAACATCTTCCAGCCCATTTAGAATATAATTATAACATAGAAAATCGGAATGGTTCCATGCTTCCAATGTGGCTTCTTGTTCTTTTGATGGATTTTCAGTAGGAACCACCAGCTTCTCTTATCGTAGGATGTGTGCAAGGTTGAGGGTTGTGAGATAGAAAAGCATCTTCATTTGCCATCGTTTGAAGTCTTCCCCCTTGAATTTCTCCTGCTTCTCGGTATGAGTAGTTTCTCCGGCCATTATTCCAACTATTTATAAACTTGTTTTTCGATTGTTGGAAACAATGGATATAAAACTTCAATAAATCAGTGACTGAACTTGATTGAAGCACGTATAACTGCGCTGTCCGAGAAATAAGTTCACGTCCCACACACTATTGTTGTATTGACTACGAGCTAACAATTGAAGTACATTGTTATGCCGAATTGTATGTATATAAATTGCTCTCAATGACTCTAGAGAAGATGAAGAAGAGAAGAGATAAAATATGTAAAAATCTATATCAAAATAACTAACTATATTGTTAATATAGAGGTGTCTATTGGGTAAGAGATGCCTCTCTACACAAATGGTTGTGTCCCAACACCTATATACTAAGTATATATCAGTATATACACGTTTAGAAGCCATTAGAACAGATGAAGTTTAAACAAATTCGAAGTTTCTACATATAAAGTTGTGACTCTTCAAAAACTGGGTCTAGTCGACCGGTCGAATGGGGCTGTTTGACCAGTCGAATTCCCCTCTGCCAAAATATTTAAAAACTTCATACAGCCATTAACCCGGTCGACCGGTCGAACGCCCCTCTGCTAGAAACTTGTAACTTAACGTTCCGAGCCTTTTTTAGAGCATTGAGCTTGTCCATAGCAATCCTTATGATCCCCTTGATCTACCATAAGCTCTCATTCATACCCTGAATCTAACAATCGGACCCTACCAAATCTTGTTCAAAGATGAGAAACAATTGCTAAACTCATGACAGGAAGATATGGGATTAAAAAGAATGTAAAGTGCCACCATAGAGATAGAGAAATTTCTTTAACTTCTCCTTCAATTTTCGCAGCAATTAAATGTAAAATTACTAAAAACAATGGACTTCAACTCAATTCATGACCAAAACAGAAAGTAAATCAGTCAACCCTATGGTCAATATTTAAGAAAGCATCCCCCTAAAGTGAGAAAAAAGCTAAATAGCCACTCAATTGCTGAATTTGCTACACTATGTGATTGTTATTCCTTGGATTATGGTGAAACGAAATACAGACATTGGATCAGAATACCCTAAGTAGCCAATTTGTGGAGCGGTTTAGCATCTAAAGTTTATTTACATCTCAATTTAATCCAAACAGATAAACATAAATAATAAGAAATTGAATTGTGAAATACAGAGCGAGAGAGAGAGAGAGAGAGAGAGAGAGAGAGAGAGATAGAGAGTACCATGATGGGATTAAGTGGAACTAGCTCTATTAGTGTAGATATGGTTGCCTGCTTTGATCTCACTTCTCTCTACTTTGCTGTTGATGAGCCCCATTTCCACCTCTCTTCTCTCTCTCTCTCTCTGATCAATATAAATACTTCCTTGAGTTGAAAATAAACCTAGACATACATAGGAGTATATCTGTATATATAATAAATTTGAACTTGAAGACTTGGGTAAGGAGAGAAGGATTCGCTGATTAACTACCATCGGCATCGCCATCATTGAAGTTGATGTTTGGACTTTTTTTTTTTTTTTGGGGAGGGGGGGTGATAGTTTAGGGATAATTTAAAAATCAGTCAACAATATGTTGACAATTTAAATATCAGTCATGTACTTTATTTAAATTGAAGGGAAGTCTGTTTGAAGTCTACAAATTAAAACTACATCAACTTTTAACATAAAATCTAAATATTGATGGAAAATGGATTGATATGCAATTAATGAGAGATTTGAAAAGTCCAAGATGCCCTCACCTACTCTTCTATACCAAGTCTGATCAAAAAGTTTTAAATAAAAAAATTATATTTACCCCCCATCTTCTTCCTCACCACACCACGACCACCACCCCCACCACCCCCACCATTACTACATGAGTATATATATATATATCTAATATATAGTTACCACCACCCGAACCTCTTTCTATCTCTTCTCTTTCTTCTCACCACTACCAGCACGGGCCTCCTCCCTCATCCATCTCTGCCACTGCAGAAAAGGAAAAAAAAAGTTACAGGTTGGAGCAACCGTCCAAACAGCAAGATCAACTCACTAAACGTATCGGGAGGTTCTCCTTACGTTTGGTGAGTTGCTCCCGATACGTTTGGTGAGTTGTTCCTTCTGTTTGGACAATTATTCTAAAAACCTACACTTTTTTTGTAGTGGCGATGGTGGATGAGGGAGGTGGCCCATGGCGGTGGTGGTGGTGAGAAGAGAGAGGAGATAGAGAGAGGTTGGGGGTGGCGGTGGCCATGTATTAGAGAGGGGTTTGGGATTTGGTTTGGGTTTGGGTTTGGGTTTGGGTTGGTGGTGCCACCCCCACCCCCACCCCAATCTCTCTATCACTTTGATCTCTTCTCTTCTCTCTCTCTCTCTCTCTCTCTCTCTCTCTCTCTCTCTTCTCATAGCCACCACTACCACGGGCCACCTTACTGATCATCCACCATCGGCACTACCAACAAAAAAAGGTGTAGATTTTTGGAGTAATTATTCAAAAGACGGAGCAACTTACCAAACGTATCGGGAGCAACTCACCAAACGTAAGGAGCAATGTTGTTCTTTCCATTTGGTGAGTTTCTCCTTATGTTTTGTGAGTTTCTCATGATAAGTTTGGTGAATTGCTCTTATCGTTTGGACAGTTGTTCCAACCTATAACTTTTTTTTTCCTTTTCTGTAGTGGGAGAGGTGGATGAGGGATGAGGGTATGGTGGTGGTGGTGGTGAGAAGAGAGAGAAGAGATAGAGAGAGGTTGGGGTACTGGTGGGTATATATATTCGATATATATATATATACTCATGCACATCTCTAACTATATAAAAAGAAAATCTTTGAGTTACTGTTCATTACTGTTCATTCAGTAATGATGTTACCATTTTGTCCCTCTTGTATATTTTACTAGGCACTCAAGTGATGGTATTTGGAGAGTTCAATTGGTTTTTTGGGTACTTCAAGTAATTTTTTTTTCCTCTCAACAAGATTATCCTTCTTTGTGTTCTCTCTTTGAAGTCATGTCTTTCTTCTTCACCACCATGGCACCACCTGGCCACTCCATTTTTTTCTCTCTCTGCGAGTGGCCACGTTGCCTTGTTATTCATCTCCTTCTCCCACGTAGTCTTTTGTTTTTGTTAAACCTTCTTCTCACATTTGCAATAGAGCAATCAAACATATCAAGCAATGATTTTGGAGATCTAAAGTAGAGGAAGGTGTTGGTCGGTCCGCATGGAGGGACGACGACAGGTGAGGGATCGATTTGTTTTCTCTTCCTCCTAACTCTTCTCCTGTTTCTATTGTAGAGTTACTCCCTCCGTATGAAATTGACCATTCATTTTGTTGGAAGTTCTACTTTTAGAATCTTTTTTTTAAAAAAAGAGCGTACTTCAATTACAGTCTCCAACTTTATCCTTTATTGTTATACAAAAGCCTCTCTCTCTCTCTCTCTCTCTCTCTCTCTCTCTCTTTGTTGATCTAAAAAATCTCACAATATGATGTGAAAAAAAGATTTTAAATTTAGAAGGAAGATCAATATGAAAATTTTCAAAATATTCAATAAGGGTCCTTAAATAGTTAGAATTTAAAATAGGTTCTTAATTTGAGATCGAGGGAGTATGATCCATGATTGAACAAAGCTTTTACTCGAAGCAAATTGCTGTAGATATGTTTTTTTACAAATCGAAAACCTGGCTTAAATCATTTCTCTATTTGGATATGTTTTGCATTTTGTTTTTTGCTTGTGATGCTCTGCATTTTGGTTTTTATTTACATGCACAACTGTTTGGTAGATTGATCACAAGAGCATAATGCATGTGATGATGTTAGTGATTGTTAGACCCCAAAATAGCTATCATAAATGGTCTCGTCTATGTTGTTTCTCTCTAATTTTGTATGTTTTTTTTCCCTTTATTAGTAGAAAAAGAAATAAAGAGACGCTTATGTTCAGCTCGTATTTGAGATCTGTGGTCTTTCTCTCTCAAGGTAACAATTCCCATCTCTCTCTCTCTCTCTCTCTCTCTCTCTCTCTCTCTCTCTTTAACAACACTCTTTTGACCTTGTGCTTTATTATTTTCATTCTTTATAATTTCAATTTGCCCACGTAGCTCCTTTCTACTACACATTGCACTCTCTATATTTTCACACACAAAGCTCAATAAAGCTAATGCATTTTGCTTTCCTTTGTTCCAGATTTGTTAGTCCTTTTTTTTTTTTTTTTTTTATCATTTTAGTTTAGATGTAAAGTTAGTGTATTGACTAGCAAGGATCCTATTGACATCAAAATTCTTTTACAACGGCGTAAATACCTTCTTCTTTTTTTCTTTTTTCTTTATTTCTTCTTCCCTCCCCCCTTCCTTTATCTTGCATGTCTTTCTTATTAGTTTTATTTATTTTTTCTTTATTGTCTCTAATGGAAAAATATTTGTATTCATATTGCAGTCAAAAGTTAGGATGTTTGGTTCCATTTATAATTGTAAAAATATAGACTCCTAACAATTGTAATACTAAAAAGTACTTAAATTACCGAGTTTAAAATGTGTAGAACAAAGAAAGGTTATTCACCCATCTTTGCAAAGGCTTCAAGGTCAGTACTAAAGTTAGGGTTTGTTGATTTTATATTTGGTGGCTATGTTGATAGTTAGGCTATTCACTTTTGTAGAGTTCTGCTGTGGTTCCGATGCAGATCATGCTAACTAAGGTATTCATTTTTATTGAAGCATCAGAAAATAATTTCCCCATTATATTCTCTCTGGGAATTGCATTTTGATTTCTTCTGTGATTCCATGTTTTTCCTGCTTTCATATCAGTAGATTTACATTTGAGTTTGATGCTCATTGTGTAGAAGCCCCCTTATTCAGTTAAGTGGTTGATAATGGTAATTAGTCCGCTGGTATTTTATAGATACCCATTTATCGAAGAAATTGTAATTATTGCAAAATTCTGTGCAGTTTAAAGCATATTCTTATTTTCTTATGATTAATTTTCAGTTCATCTTTTGAACTTAAGTGTGCTTGCTTCAATTTATTGGAATGATTCACTTAATTTTCACCGCCTTTTTGTTTTGTTCCCCCCACCCCTTGAAATGTAGGGATTGAGTCATTAGTTATGATCGTGAACTATTGGGTTAATTAAGAATATGTTCAGTTGATATTCAGTAAATCATAACTCAAAAGATGTTCAAGTTTCGTTTTGTACCCTCTGAGTAATGAATTAACTTTGTTTCATCTACATAGTTGGGTTCAATGGTCTGGTTTTTGAATTGATGTTCAATCTGCATCTTATTTTATCAAATTAAAATGTCAGAGAGAAAATGCTTAAACATTAAGTTCGTGTAACTTGGTTTAGAAGAAAAATGTTGAGAATCAACTGTTAGGTTAAAAAACGATGAACACACAACACAAGATACACGAAAAACAAAGAAACAACACAAAGATATTACGTGGTTCACACAATCAGGATGATCGTGCTACTCCACGGCGGAAAGAGAGAGATGTATTTTATTAATCCGCTGCTGCTAGGGTTTACAAGGGACGGAGAGAAGGTATTTATACAAGTAATCATTGACCTAAATCTGCCAAACGGGCCATGCCCAGAACTGCTCTGAAAACACCCCAAACGGCTCCGATAGGCCTGAAAGAGCGGGACCCCATTATACGTAGTGCTTCAAGGTCAAAAGGTGATTAGTCTCCACAACTTAACAATCTCCCACGTGGAGGCTTGATCAACATTCAGCTGCCATCCAATAACCTGCACCTTCTGTAAACCCAAACTCTCTCTCTCTCTCTCTCTCTCTCTCTCTCTCTCTCTCTCTCTCTCCGCGCCTCCTCTTCAAGTTTCTGGAAGCCCAATTGAAGCCATACATAGCTTCAACTTCTCTGTTGTCACCGCCTTGGTAAACATATCTGCTGGATTCTTCGTACCAAGGATCTTCTTCAAATTCAGAGTACCATCAGTGATCAACTCTCGAATGAAATGATACCGCATCTGAATGTGTTTCGTCCTGCTGTGAAACACCGGATTCTTTGCAAGGTGAACTGCACTCTGGTTGTCACAATGTAGGACACAATCTTCCTATTTCATGCCCAACTCTGAAAGGAAATTCTTCAACCAGATCAGCTCCTTGGCCGCTTCAGCAATGGCCATATACTCTGCTTCTGTGGTTGAAAGAGCAACACTCTTCTGTAATCTGGACATCCAACTGATTGATGTACCTCTAATAGTGAACACGTAACCTGTAGTGCTTTTACCCTAATCAGCACATCCTCCCAAATCAGCATCAGCGAAACCTTCTAAGACCACCTTCTTCCTCCTGAAACACAAGGCAACCTCAGAAGTGCCTTTCAAATAGCGTAACAGCCACTTGACTCCTTCCCAATGCTCCTTCCCCGGATTAGACATGAATCTGCTAACAACTCCCACTGCATGAGCAATATCCGGTCTGGTGCATACCATAGCATACATCAAGCTACCAACTGCCGAGGCATAAGGAACTTTAGCCATCTCTTCCTTGTCTTCATCTGTCTTTGGGGATTGCTTCTTGGAGAGCTTTAGATGACTCCCCATGGGTGTGCTTCTGACTTTAGCATCTGTCATGTTGAACTTCTCTAGGACTTTTCGAATGTACTTTTGCTGTGAAAGCTTTAATGTACCAGCTCCTATGTCTCTGACTATGCTCATGCCAAGAATCTGTCTGGCAGCTCCCAAGTCCTTCATCTCAAACTCTCTGGATAACTGCTCCTTCAATCTTTTGATTTCGTGCATGTCTGATCCAGCCACCAACATGTCATCAACATATAATAAGAGAATGATATATGATGACCTGAATTTCTTTAAGTAGCAGCAATGGTCCATCTCACATCTGGTGTACCCATTCTGCTGCATAAAACTGTCAAACTTCAAGTACCACTGCCTCGGAGCTTGCTTCAATCCATACAGGCTTTTCTTCAGTTTGCACACCAGGTTCTCCTTACCAGTCACCAGAAAACCTTCTGGTTGTGCCATGTAGATGTCTTCCTCAAGGTCTCCATGTAGAAAAGCAGTCTTCACATCTAGCTGCTCCAGATGTAAATCCTCAGCAGCTACAATACCAAGAACCAACCTAATAGTGGTCATCTTCACAACCGGTGAGAAGATCTCGTTGTAATCAACCCCCTCCTTCTGTTGGAACCCCTTGACAACTAATCTGGCCTTGTATCTCTTGCTGCCATTTGCCTCATCTTTAACCCTGAACACCCACTTGTTCTGCAGTGATTTCTTTCCCACTGGTAATTTGACTAAGGACCAAGTCTGGTTCTTGTCAAGTGAGCCTAACTCATCTTCCATGGCCTTCTTCCACTGTATGGAATCCTTCATTCTCAACACCTCTGAATAAGACTCTGGCTCTCCGTTCTCTGTCAGCAACAGATAATTTGCTGATGGGAAATATCTGTCCGGAGGTCTACGAACTCTGGTGGACTGTCTGACATGTGGGGTTTCTGGTTCTGGCATTACCGTTTCTGAACTCCCACTGTCTTCAGTGCTCCCACTATTATCAGAATCTTCTGAGCTCCCACTGCTTCCTGAGCTTTCACCTATCTCAATTGTTCTGACAGGTTGTGCTATGTCGTCTTCTGTCATCCCATCAAACACCATCTGTTGTTTATTTTCTGGTTGCTTGCTTTTACTCGAGCCTACTGCAATATCGTCTTTGTAAAGGGCATTCTCGTTGAATGTAACATCTCTACTTCTGATAACCTTCTTGCTGTGGTTATCCCAAAATCTGTAGCCCATGTCATCCAACCCGTACCCAATAAAAGTACACTTCTTTGCCTTTGCCTCAAGTTTATCTCTATCTGCATCCTTAATCCGAACATAAGAAACACAACCAAAAACTTTCAAGTAAGTAAGGGATACCTCTCGACCTTTCCACTCCTCTTCTGGAATCTTGATCCCTATGGGGGCTGAGGGTCCTCGGTTGATCAAATACGCTGCTGTGTTGACTACATCTGCCCAGAACATCTTTGGCAAACCTGCATGCAATCTCATGCTCTTTGCTCTCTCATTCAACGTTCTGTTCATCCTTTCAGCAATACCATTCTGCTGAGGTGTATCTAGTACTGTCTTCAACATTCTGATCCCATGTTCAGCACAATAATCAATGAACTCTGTTTTGTTGTACTCACCCCCATTATCTGACTTCAGACACTTGATCTTCAAGTTAGTTTCGTTCTCAACAGTAGCTTTAAACCTTTTAAATGTGCTGAAAACATCAGATTTATTTTTAAGAAAATAAACCCATACCTTCCGTGTGGAGTCGTCTATGAAAGTAACATAAAACCGGGATCCTCCAATTGAAGAAACTTTTGTGGGTCCGTAAACATCAGAATGAATGAGCTCTAACTTCCCAGCCTTGGGTGGTTGTCCCGTCTTCACAAAGGTGACTTTCCTCTGTTTTCCAAGAACACATGGTTCACAAAAATCAACTTTCACGTTCTGTAGATCTGGAATTCTCCCTTTAGAAGCCAACATCTTCATTCCCTTCTCACTCATATGACCAAGCCTTTGGTGCCATAGTATAGAAACCCCTGCATCTTCAACTGCTGCATTTGCTCCATCTGCAGACACTTCAACCATGTACAGAGTACCCTGTTTGTGTCCACGAGCAATAACTAAGTTCCCCTTTGTTACCTTCCACTGCTGATTACCAAAATTCACGTGGTGGCCTTCTTCATCTAATTGCCCTACCGAAATCAACATCTTCTTTAGGTCTGGAATATACCTCACATCTTTCAATTTCCAGGTCGTACCCAAAGTAGTCTTGAGGATAACATCCCCAATACCTGTGATCTCTAGGCTTTTATCATCTGCCAACCGAACTCTTCCACTATAGGGCCTGAAATTCTGCATCACATCTCTGCAATAACAGGCATGAAACGAAGCACTTGAATCCATAATCCAGGATTTAATTGAACATTCGACACTGCAAATCAGGGTATCATCATCATCTTCTGCCACATTCACCTCCTTCTTGCTTTTATCTGCAGAGGGTTTTGGGCACTGATTTCTGAAGTGTCCATTCTCCTTGTAATTCCAACAAGTAATGTCTTTCCTGTTCTTGGACTGACCTCTCTTCCTCGATTTTGATCTCGATCTTCCTTTGCCATTACCCCCTCTGTTGGATTTTTTGCCCCTCTCTTCTGTACTCAGTAAATTGCTGGGGCTTTCTCCTGCACTCCTTCTCCGAATATCTTCACCGAGGATCAGATCTCGAATCCCTCCAAAGGTAAGCTTAGTGGTTCCAGATGAACTACTAACTGCTGTAACTGTTCCGGACCAACTATCAGGCAATGAAGATAACAACAGCAACGCTTGAACTTCATCATCGAATTTAATATCAACCGATCCTAACCTGGATATTATAGAATTATATTCGTTGACGTGATCTGTTACGGAAGTGCCCTCCTTCATCTTCGTGTTCACCAACTGCCTGATCAAGAAAACCTTATTCGCCGCTGAGGGTTTCTCGTACATATTGGATAACGCCTTGAGCAATCCAAGCGTTGTCTTCTCATTGACGATGTTGTAAGCAACGTTCTTCGCCAATGACAATCTGACCACACCAAGAGCCTGTCGATCCAACAGGTTCCACTCCGCCTCCGACATCGTTTCTGGTTTTTGTTCAGACAAGGGTAGATGGAGGTTTTTCTGGTAGAGATAGTCTTCGATCTGCATCTTCTAGAAGGCGAAATCGTGGCCTTCAAACTTATCAATTTTAACCTTCCCTTCGTTAACCATAGCTCTGATACCAGTTGTTAGGTTAAAAAATGATGAACACACAACACAAGATACACGAAAAACAAAGAAACAACACAAAGATATTATGTGGTTCACACAATCAGGATGATCGTGCTACTCCACGGCGGAAAGAGAGAGATATATTTTATTAATCCGCTGCTGCCAGGGTTTATAAGGGACGGAGAGAAGGTATTTATACAAGTAATCATTGACCTAAATCTGCCAAACGGGCCAGGCCCAGAACTGCTCTGAAAACACCCCAAACGGCTCCGATAGGCCTGAAAGAGCAGGACCCCATTATGCGTAGTGGCTTCAAGGTCGAAAGGTGATTAGTCTCCACAACTTAACATCAACCATATCTTTCCATTTTAGAACACAGCTTTTCTTTTTCTTTTTCTTTTTTTTCTTTCTCTTTTCTTTTTCTTATTTTCTTGTCTGATATGTTGAATACTTGAAGTACCTTTAGATTCCAATTGTCCTTTATTGTTGTTTTGATCTCAAAGATCATTAGAATTAGCGTCTGTTGGGCCATGTTTAGCCTTTATATCAAATGTTTAGTTTGAGATATTTGTTGTACTTGTATACTATTGTTTGTATTAGGAGTGATCGGTTAGGTCAACTCACTTAGCTTCAAAAGCTAACGGCTCCTTCCCTGCCCTGGACATATCACGTCTAGATTTCACAGGTAACGACTCTCAAGATGAGGTCTACCCAAAAGGGACACGGCAGATCGATGTACAAGTTAAAGCACAAGGACTCTGATGTAGTTGTGTTAAGAACTACTTAATATGATTGTTGTCTTCTATCTGAGGTAATAGTGTAGATATGTATTTGTTGGAAAAACCGGTTTAAGTTCTAAGTTTAAACGCGCAGCGGAAAAATCAAGTTGTAAAACTTAATTGGCATGCCCGGATCTACTACCCATCAACTCTATAGATGCGCACAAGAGGGGACAAGAATTATACCTTACTGTCTTGAACCCAATTCTGAAATCTCTGACTTCCAGCAGCCTCCACTAGATGGTCTTCACTCTTATGACTCCTATGGATGTTCGCAGGAAGGGCTAGGGTTGGTGGGAACCCTAATGGAGAGGATACAGAAGGTTTTGGGGCTCCAAAACAGTTTCTGCAGCTTCTGACGTTCAAAACGACGAACAACTTTTTAAGAACGCAGCTGCCCTATTTATAGATTCCCAAAACCGACCTAGCTCTCGAGCGATCGAAGTGGCTTCGATCGATCGAACATTCGATCGATCGAACCATCTTCAATCGATCGAACCTGCCTAGACTTCAATCCATCGAGACAACTTCGATCGATCAAACCTGTCTTGACATCATCCTCATTTACCTTTCCAAGCATCCTAGCGGAGCTAAGAGTGGGACCTCCTAGGCTCTTTATTGTTGGCTCAGATCAGTTGATTAACTCCCATGACCAAACTCTTTGATCAGCAAATTAATCGACTGATCAGTTAACGTTTACTCCACTATAAAACGATAACTGAACTCCAACGCAAAAGAACATATCCGAAGCGATAACTAGACTTGTATGTTGTACTAATGTCCCTCTACCGTCAGCATTCACAATCATATTCAGGTAGTCGGATAAATAGTTACTGTCAACCTGAATCATGATTACTTCTTATAATCCTTGAGTCCCATTCACCTCTCATGATTACCAAACATGTTGATAACTCTTATCAACAAGACTGCAGTACTCAGTAATCGACTTGGTGATATTCTCAAGGGAATGCTTACTCTGAAACAGAGGGTAGATTTTGTCTTGACAATATATGTTCACAACCCTATGAATATGACATACCCAAGATACCCAGGTGTTGATCTTCTATAGACCTCACTGATTGGTAAGTCAAAGCAGTCATATCCACAGTCTGTGTTCATAATCGTCTCAAGATTGAGAACACGTACCTTACACAAGTTATGAGTTCCTATCGACTGATTGACAGCCTTGAGCGTCAATAGGAAACTCAGGTCCGTCAATGCACTATAAGCACTAGCATACTAACCAAGAGTCACACTCTAGTGATTGAGATTTATCACTCCATCTAATGGTAGTTAATGATGCTACAGTGTATACCTGATGTGATATCCAGTCTCATCATCCACTGTGACAAGCTTTAAGTATCAAAGAATAGTAATTCGTATCTCATTGTATGTATCTCATACACACACGAAATACTTACTATGATACTTATGGATTAAACAATCATCTCATGAAAGAAGCATACATCATAAAATGTAAAGCTGATATCCATATATTAAAATGTCAATGTCTCCTATATAAAGTAATGGTTTGAGGGCACAAACCCAACAAACTCCCACTTGCACTCATAACCATACAGGATTACATCTGAGACCTAGACTATCTAGATGACGATCAAAGACCTTCTGTGGCAAGGCCTTTGTAAACGGATCAGCAAGATTGTCAGCGGTGGCAATCTTGGTGACAGTCACATCTCCACGTTGAACAATATCTCGGATAAGATGATATTTCCGCTCTACGTGCTTCCCTTTTCTGTGGTTCCTTGGCTCCTTGGACTAGGCCACTGCCCCACTATTATCACAATAAAGCGTAATAGGTGACAGCGACTTCTTGAGCCAAACAGCTTCTTTTGCGGCTTCACAAGCAGCCACATACTCAGCTTCTGTAGTTGAGTCTGCAATGCATTTCTGCTTAATGCTCCTCCAACTGACAGCACCACCTCCCAAGGTAAAAAGATGACCGGACGTCGACTTCCTCGAATCTTTATCTGACATAAAGTCCGAGTCAGTCTATCCTACTGGAATTAACTCACTACCACCGTACATAAGCATGTAATCTTTAGTCCTTCTCAAGTACTTAAGAATGTGCTTGACGGCTGTCCAGTGCTCTGGACCTGGATTCGACTGATATCTGCTAACCATGCCAACGGCAAAGCAAATATCTGGTCTAGTGCATAACATCGCATACATAAGACCTCCCACTGCTGAAGCATAGGGAACTCCTATCATGCGATTCCTCTCCTCCTGTGTCTTTGGACACTGGTCCTTGGAGAACGCTAAACCATGCCTGAAAGGTAACAATCCTTTCTTTGAATTATCCATTGAAAACTTAGTTAGCACCTTATCGATATAACCAGCTTGAGACAATCCCATTATCTTTCGCTTGCGATCCTGAAAAAGCTTTATCCCAAGAATATAGCTCGCCTCTCCTAGATCCTTCATATCGAAAGTACTAGCTAGCCAAACCTTGACCGTTGACAATGCCGCTACATCATTCCCAATGAGTAGAATATCGTCAACGTAAAGCACAAGAAAGGCCATCACTTTTCCTTCACACTTCTTGTATACACAAGGTTCATCCAGATTCTGTATGAAACCAAACGACTTGACCACTTGGTCAAATCGGATGTTCCAACTCCTGGATGCCTGCTTAAGCCCATAAATGGACTTTTGCAGCTTGCATACCAAGTTACCTTTCCGACCAGCTATGAACCCTTCTGGTTGTTGCATATAGATGTCCTCCTCAAGATTGCCATTCAAGAATGCAGTCTTGACGTCCATCTGCCAGATCTCATAATCTAGGTATGCAGCAATGGATAAGAGTATTATGATGGACTTGAGCATGGCTACCGGCGAGAAGGTTTCCTCATAGTCAATGCCCTCCTTTTGAGTATAACCTTTCGCTACAAGCCTAGCCTTAAAGGTCTCAACCTTTCCATCAGATGCTCTTTTCCTCTTGTAGACCCACTTACAACCAATGGGTTTAATATTGGCTGGAAGTTCTACAAGATCCCAGACCTGATTAGAATCCATAGATTCTAATTCAGCCTTCATAGCTTTAGCCCAATGTTCTGAATCAACATCAGTCATTGCCTCTTCGTATGTGGCAGGATCAGATTCAGATTCTATGGAGACAGCTTCAAAAACTTCTCCTAAGAACATGTATCTATCAGGCTGGCTGATAATCCTCCCACTACGACGAGGTACCGGTGCGGAAATGGGTGAAGAAGTGGTATTTTCTTGATTTATATCGTTATCAACTACGGGTTGGACTGAGGGCTCTCCTTCTATCTCTCTAAGATCTATCCTTCCCTTAGGTTTATGGTTCATGATATAGTCATCCTCCAAGAAAACAGTATTCGTACTAACAAACACTTTCTGCTCTCTTGGATCATAAAAATACCATCCATAAGTACCCTTTGGATACCCTACGAAGTAACATACTTCCGATCTAGAATCCAACTTGCTCATCTTTCCTTTCAGCACATGTGCCGGACACCCCCATATCCGGAGATGTTGCAAAGAAGGCTTGCGCCCAATCCACATCTCTCGTGGTGTCCTGGGAACAAATTTGCTTGGTACTAGATTTAGTATGTACGCAGCGGTTTCCAAAGCATAACCCCAAAGGAATAATGGCAACTCCGAGTAACTCATCATCGACCTAGTCATGTCTAAAAGAGTCTGATTCCTTCTCTCCGCTACACCGTTCTGCTGAGGCATACCAGGTGCAGTCAACTGTGACAGAATCCCATTCTGTTCGAGGTGATCAATAAACTCATTAGAGAAGTACTCGCCACCTCGATCAGATCGAATGGCCTTGATATGTGTGCCCAATTGCTTCTCCACTTCAGCCCTAAACTCTTTGAACTTTTCAAAGGCTTCAGACTTGTGCTGCATTAGGTACACATATCCATACCTGGAGTGGTCATCAGTAAATGTTATGAAATACTCATAACCACTCCTTGCTCTAATATTTATTGGTCCACACACATCAGTATGAACTAATTCTAACAATGCATCGGATCTATTTCCCTTTGTAGGAAAGGGCCTTTTGGTCATCTTACCCTCTAAACAAGACTCACAGACTTCCATTGGTTCTAAAACCAAATCGCCTAAGATCCCTTCTTTGACTAGTCTGCCAATCCTATTTAGATTGATATGGACAAGCCACATATGCCAAAGCCTTGTTGGATCACTACACCATATGGACCAATTTCTAACGGACATATTTTAAGCTTTCTAACGGATATATCCGTTACTAATTTCTAACGGATATATCCATTAGAAATGAGGATAATCCGTTAGTAATAACCCTTCCGATAGGCTTATATTTTTTTAACGGTCTTAAAAAAAATACTAACGGATGTATCTGTTAGAATTGTTTTATGCCGAAATTTAATGTAAATAATACAGAAAAGAAGAAAAAAAGAAAAAAGAAAAATAAAAGTAAAAGACTTTTATTTTTCCCCCCAAATATAACTTGCCCTAATCCTTTCCCCCCAAACCCCCAAAAACACTCACGCAGAGAGAGAGAGAGAGAGACAGAGGCGATCTGCCTCATCGCCGCTCGTCGGCCCTTCTCCCTCTCCCTTTTGCCGGTCCTTCTTGTGTAGGTACACGATTCTGATCATCCTAGGACCCAACTATTCCAATCCTTCTCCTCCTCATCCTCCTCCTCCTTTTTCTTTTTCTTCTTCTTCTTCGTCCTTCTGAACCCTAGGTGCAATTTTTGGGTCTAAAAGCTGATGTACGAGGGGATATGGTTGGCTTATTTTGGTCTAATAACTAATTATTGAAATTTCAGGCAACTCATAGTGAGTGCTCGAAAGTCAGAGATCGAAGAAATTGTGCTCGCAGAAGGCATCACGAGGTATTTGATTCTTTAGATCCATTTTTGATATATCCATGTTATATCTACATATATATATATATATGCACATATTGACATTACCGAAATATGGGTTGGATTGGTGGGTATGGTATGGGTTGGATTGAGTTGGTATTTGGGGTTTTGATGATGATATACAATAGAGATGCATTTGCATTTACAACGTTATTCTTGCTCTGTATCAGTTTAATTTCATTTACCACTTGTCAGGTTTTCTAAATCTTCCATTGGATGACTTGTGCGCTCAACAACAGACTTTTTTTTTCCTTTATCTTTCTTGCATTCCCCTCCCCTCCCCCTCCCCCCCCCCACGTTTTATTGTATCTTCCAGCGAGTGACTGACTAATTTCTAAGGCATTTTGTTAATCGCATAGAATCACATAGTCTGAACTGACAAACTAGAGTGACCTCTGGCAGAATTGAAATGGGCACAGATAATAGTAATTGGCATTTGGAATTAACCTATGACCAATGGGTAGAATTATCCGTGTCTGGTCCTCGCCCATTAGCTCGCTACAAGGTTTATTACATTATCTGCCTTTCCTTTTCTCTTGAGCTTTAGGCTTTGTCTGGTTTGTGGAATTAGAGATGGAAAAGGATAAGGAAAACCTTTTCCCTTGTGTTTAACTCCATGGTTAAATAATAATAAGAACTATGAACTCTCAAAATACAAAGGAATTCAAGAAAGACGAAGGAAAAGTGACTTAGAAACAAAGAGAATTTTAATTTGTTTTTCACCACATTTTCTTTTCCTTCATATTCCACATTGTTTTCCTTGGACTCTATGTGGTTTACGAATTTAGAGTAGGAAAACTATTTCCCTACTGTTTTCCCTTGTGCTTCGTTCTATATTTAGATAACATTAGAAATTCAAAATTTCAATATATAATGGAAACTCAAACAACGAGGAAAAAGAAAGTGACTCACAAAACAAACCAAACCAAACCAAACCAAAAATTATAATTTATTTTTCACTCAACTTTCATTTTCTTCTTATTTTCCTCACCGTTTACCTTAGTAACAAAGCAATAAACAATCTTCTCCCTGGTGTTTTCTTTTTTTTCCTTTCTAAATCCATGAACCAAACAGAGGCTTATTAACCAAATGAAGGAAAATGTTTTCTCAAAGTTTTCTTTCTTTGTCCTCACTAAAACCTTGAACAAACCATATTAAACCCACATAACTCTACTGGACATACTCAAAAAGAACATTTATTGTTTAACAAATTTTCTTTTTACTCACTGGTCAGTTTCGTACCAAAGCCTATCTTCTATCTTTTTACTCACTGGTCAGTTTCGTACCAAACTATACACCCAGATAAACTAGCCTCTCTTTTTTCTATATTTTATGGTCATTTTGTTGCATAATTGGAAGGGTATGAGGTAACCTTATGTCATTAGAGAAATAACTAAAGTCTAGCTAGCTAGACTATAAATTAAATTTGACTGAAAATGACCCATGCCAAAGCCTATCTTCTCTCTAGAGAAAGACAGACAATTTCACAACCATTCTCTCAATTAATGTACTTTCTTTGATTACTCCATAAGTTGGTAAAAATCAAAACCCTCCAAGGCATCAAGTAATCTCACCTTATCTCTCCAAATTGTAAAATCTTTTTGATTCATGAATTGTAAGGAATAATAATAGCACAAAATATTTGAATTTTTTCTTTTTCCCTAGAGCTCCCTATTGGCGAATTTCATACGGGACTTAGGGACTACTCACATACCTAAAGTTCACTTTTGACTTACCAAAAAAGTTGTCCATTTAAAGAAAGAAAAAAAAACATGAGAAAGAAAGAACGAGAAATAAAACATTTTTTTGGATTGAATTTTTCATACTTGAATAAAATTAACTTGATTTGTAAAATTAAAAAAAGCATAGTAACAAAAAGAAGAGAGTGAAAATAAAGTGACCCTTTTTCTTTTCTTTCGTCACTAAATCGTTGAACATAAGAGATTCTAAGGAAAACGTTGATGGAGATAAAACAAATAAAATTTGCTTTTTTGTGTGTTATTTTAGACGTAAGAATACGATAGAAAAGAAAATTAGAATTTTGGTTTTCCTTCCCCTTTTCTTTTCTCTCATTAATCTACAAATTCAACAATGCATAAAGGTGTAACTATTTGATGTACACTTTCTTTGGTGATATAGACCGAAAAACTTTGGTACAAAGTGCATTAAAAATGAAAGTGACTGGAGAACAACCCTGCAATGGAACAACCAGCAAAGAATTCAAGGTGAGGAAGAACGATGGTTCCCTATTCATTGGAGCCTTTTGGCAATCAAACGTTGGAGATGTGAGTCCCAATGTACCAGGTGCATTTTGCAAGGACACTGGATTGCCTTGTGATTTCAATCACTCTTCATACCATGGGAATAACCAGCTTTGCGTGGCCCGTGGGCCTGGGTATGAAAAATTACTCTTTTATTTTCTGTAACGTTCTTCTGTCTTAATGAGTTTATAGTAGGGTGCCATTTGGTGCAGCTTATAAGCTGCAAATGATAAGTATAGCTTAGAAAAAGTAGAAATGTAGAATCTGGTGTGGTTCATAGATTTATAACTTGTAGCTTTTCTCAACTTATTTAAGGTCCAAAAGCTAACTTATTTAGTGTGACGTTGGCTTTTGAATTCTCATTACAGGTATCCAGATGAAATATTAAGCACAAAAATCATAGGAGGGAGACAATTCAAAAAGGCTGTTGATCTATTCACTTCTGCTAAAGAGCAACTAACAGGAAAAATTGATTATTGCCATGTTAACCTGAACCTTACGGACATTCAAGTGGAGTTAGATGGAAGCAATGAAGTCAAAACATGTTCGGTGGCCCTTGGGCCTGGTTTCGCTACTGGCACTACTGATGGGCCTGGATTTTTGAACTTTCAGCAAGGTGATACAAAGGTCAGCATCATATATTTCTCTGTTTGTTCCTATGTTTTGAAACTGCCCAAGTCAGTGGTGTTGGAGACAAAGTTTTAAACTTCTTGTTGTTTTATTTCTACTTCTTATACAATTTAATACGTAAAAACATGGCTAAGTAATACTATAGGAAAAAAAAACATAGATAAGTTAAGGCTAGCTGCACCAGTCTGTTAACATGATATACCTGGTTAAACAAGTTTCACTTTTATATATTTTTGGATAGAAATCTAATCTAGCTAGCCTTGAGTTATTTATGGTTTTTTTATTTAATCGCTGAATGTGGAAAGTTTAGATTCGTCTTTGTTTTATTGTTATAGCATTGTTATTCACTGTTGAAAAGTCTTTCCTCATGATGTACCAATTCAATTTTCTCACTATTAATTTGCTGGAGTAACTTCACAATTTAACTCAGTTTAGACCCTCGGCTAATAAATTATTCCATATTGAGGCTTCAAGTTTCATGTTCTTGTGACTCTTTTATTTTTTGTGTATGTCTCTGTCCAAGTTTCCGGCCATAGCCCCCTTTTATTTATGCTGTTTTAGTAACAATGCCTCCCTCGGCCCTTGACCGACTCTGTTAGTTGATTTTCAAATTCTGTATCATGGCATTTGTTCTACTTTGTTAATGCGGTTTTCTTTTCTTATTTCTTTTTTTTTTTGTTTCTAATTTGAAGAAAAACACCAACAATTGGAACTTCACTCATGCAGTATCTCTTCATATTGATTCACTACACCATATGACCATATTTCTAACGGACAATTTTTTTTTATTCTTGTTTGATCGTTTAAAATTTTCCTTTCAGTACGAAGCTTTTCTTGGCTGTCTGGAGGTTTGAGCTTTTTCGCGGCTCTTGGACTACTTGCCATGTGGACTGAAAAGGCCTCCAAATATCCATTTGTAAGTCATATTTCAAGTCTGATGGAATTTGGATTGACATCCCTTTGTTTAGTATGGCTTCTAGGTGCACGATCCTCGTGGTTTGAATATGATTTCTATTGAATTACTTCAATTTCGGTATTGGAATCTTCCTAGTGTGGACTGTGGAGTACCCAACTTCATCAATTGTTTGTTTTTTGTTGTTGGTTGGCCCATATTTTTTTTCTAATTAGGCTACAACAAATTTGAATTGCTTTTAGAGCTGACATAGATGAGTATGTAACTAGTTTTCGGAGTTTCTATTGTTACATCACTGTAATTGCATTGAGCATGTTGAACCTTAGTGTAGACAACCTTAATGATACACTTCAATTAAATCACTTTTTTTGTTGACCATAGCTGTTTTCTGTTTACTTTTATGGTTTGCATTGAGTTTTCTCTTACTCATAGAGAACCTACAAGTCATAACCAATTAAGGAGAGGAATTTAGGTACTACAAAGTTGCTCTATCGTACTTGAACAAACAGTGCTGCATCTCAGAGCCTACTATATGGAGCCCCAATTAAGGAAAGAGTAGTAGGGACAATTTGGAACTGCAAGTTTTATAGAGCCTAATGTAGCCACTACATGTGATAAAACAGAGATACTTTGTGAAGGAGTGGGAAATTTTAGATTAGAAATAATAATTTTTCTGTAAATAGTTATGTTGACAATAATAACATTATCTCTCCAAGGATCCTCATTAATTGGAGGTCCAGATTTATGGGAGGTGCCTTTTCCTGGTGGGCATATCCGACTCACTCTTTAGAAGTATTCATGGCATGTTTTACAACTTTTTCAAACCTCGGCAAACATGCCATATCTTCCTTAGCTATGCGCCCCCTCAACTTAGCTCGAAGATTCAAGTATGATTGAACCCACTCCATGTTTAGCTCTAGTGACGAACATGGCAACCTTTGAGCCAAAGGTCTTAGTGTACAATAAATGGTATTTTTGTTGAGGATTTGAATTTTTCAAGAGATCCTAACTTTTTCTTGGCAACCAAATTTGTGCAAAGAGTTAAAAACAATGAGTGGCAAAAACGTAGGTTAGTACCTATAAAGTTAAAAGTTAAAACACAAGTTGGAACCTATTGGAGTCAAGCTTGAGACTGTTAAATTGTATTTTATGTCTACCTTAGTTCATTTTTCTCATAGATTGCTTTTATTATGGTTTTATTATGCTTACAGATTCAAGACTACTTTGAAAATTATCGTAATTTCTAGGTATGGTTTAAAGGATGGTCCATGGGGTCAATTGTAATGTCGTGTCATATAGTATGAATTTACAGGTTCATACATGATAAACTATAAAAATGTTTTATAACATGAATCTAGCTCCTAAGCCCATTTGGTTAGCTTTTAAAATAATCACTTTTCTTAATAAGGGATTGTTTTAACTTTTAAAAAGTTACTAATTGGAGCATTTTAAAAAAGCTGTGAACGCTAATACAAACTGTCACTACCTTTTATACAATCACTTATTAATGATTGTTGGCTAGGGAAAGACTAACCAAAACGGGCTCAGCGTTGGGTTACCCAAAGTTTTTCTATATAATCATATATTCCTTGTGATTGAAGTAAGAATGGGAGCACATTTTCTTTTTGGGTATAAGTCATGCTTGTACTCATTTAGGCATTTACCTGTATGCTTGATATATAAATCTCTTTTTCGTGATCACTACCAAAACTATTATGGTGATTGATAAATTTCTTCTTTTTAAAATTTTGCCAGACCCCCAAGGTATATCCATACAATAACCTGCGAGTGGAGCTCGACGGAGAACCATAGGTATTTGGTTGCAACTCATTGTGATGCAAATATTTCATAATCATGTCCTTTCCTGTTTGTTTCTCTTTGGGAGTTCAGAATAGTAAGAAATAAATAATGGACTATCGTTACTTGCTGCTGAAACTGATATCTTTGATTGAATTCCTGAAATTGCTTTTCCCTTGAAGTGATTTTAATTTTGTTCTCTCTCTCTCTCGGTACACTTCGATCTCATGCTTCTGTTATCTGGCTATCGCTGAATCTTTAATTTGACATTAGAGCTTGATTATCTAATGACAATGTTGAGAATTGAAGTGTGGTGTAAAGGATACTTTGTGTTGAATTGATTATTTAGGATCTGTGGAATCAATGGCATATAAGACTTTTTCACAAAGATTTTACTTGCATAATCTCCTTATATATTGACATTGTATTTCAATTTTCCACCCATATGTTAGAGCATTCCTTCTGTTGGACCGTTTGGTACATGATGCATGTTTTTTGTTGGTTTGCTTTTTAAAACTCGAATCCATACTCTTAATGTAATTTCAAAGAAAATTGTACAAAACAATTTAACTTTCATTGGATAGTTGCACTCTAGTGTGGTGGTTGATTTACATTTTTTTTTACCTATGTATTTATCTGAGATCTATTGCATAATTCTAACACTAGCTTTTTCATATTTGTGTGGAGTTTACAAGGTAAATGGGAGAGAGAGATGGCTGAGAGGCAAGAAGATGTATTGGCTGAGCTGCTTGAATCTCCAAAGTTAGGCAGAGTCAAATGGAGACGATGTTGCCATCCATCCTACTTGGGCACATGCCTGCCCTTTCGTGATAGATATATTGATTATATTTGTGAATATTTTGGTTAGCATGTAATTAGTGGTAAATGGTAAATATTTTGGAGACACAAATATAAATTGGTACACACTTTTGTATTATCTTTTGAATATTATTGTATTATCAGTTGAGCTTGTTATTTGTTTCTTGGGATTAATTATGTGTGTTAATTAGGTGCCAAAACAAATTATTGGGGCGCATAAAAATTATATTTTTTTCTATATTTTATTAATATTACTAACGGATATATCCGTTAGTAATTGTTGACAAACCGTTAGTATTCAATACAAATCAGGTGGAAAACAACCGTTAGTAACCCAATTTCTAACGGATATATCAATTTTACTAACGGATATATCCGTTACAAAATCCGTTAGTAATATTACTAACGCCAATATACTAACGGATATATCCGTTAGTAATATTATTTCCAACGGAAATATCCGTTAGTAATGAGGCCATATGGTGTAGTGGATTAGTGGAAGGTCTCTTTCTTTTAGATGGTACATTAACCACTGAGTTATTAAGTTCCATGCAAGAGTCTTTAGAAATATTGGGAGTAATCACATACAAACCATTTGATTTAACACCAGAACATATAAAAGAACTATTTCTTTTAATCACAACTTCAGTTCCAAAATGAAAAGAATAACCATTATTCGATAAATTAGAAACTGAAATTAAATTACATCTCATTGAAGGGACGTAAAGTACATCTGATAAAATCAAAATTTTATTGTCTAGAAATTCTAAAACTACGACTCCTATAGCAACCGCAGAAACGGTTGCGCTAGAACCTAGAGTAAGTACAATTTTCCCATCACTGCACCTCCTGGTTGATCTAAACCCCTGCAATGAATTACAGATATGGTTAGTCGCACCAGAATCAATGCACCAAGTGTTTAAAGTATCCGTTATAAAACTTACTTCAATCACATGTGATTCAATCATACCTTGAACTCTTGTGACTAAGAATTCTGGACAGTTCCTCTTCCAGTGGCCCTTCTCACCGCATTGGAAACACTTTCCTTTGCCTTGGCCACCCACCTTCCCTTTGCCCTTACCTTTTCCCTTAGATTTTGCAATCTTAGGGACTGGTCCAACACTTGAAACACCAGTGCTAGCTTTCTTCTTCCCTTTCTTTCCTTTCGGCACAGATCGGGAGGAGGAAGCGCTTTTCTCAACGTTCAAAATGTTGACCCCAGGTTTGATCACCCCTTCCGCTGCCAAAAGAGAACTCATCAATTCGCTCATTGAAAAATTCATTTGATTCATATTATAGTTAAGTTTAAATTGAGTGAATGAAGGCGACAGCGAATTAAGGATCATATCAACTTGGGTCTGTGCATCGATGTTGGCACCTAGGGTCTCCAGCTCGTTTAAATAACCAATCATTTTTAAAACATGTTCCTTGACTGGAGTCCCTTCCGACATCTTTGCACTCATTATCTTTTACATGGCTACCTGTCTGGCAGGCCTGCCATGCTCCCCAAACATCTTTTTCAGGAATGTGATAATGTCACTGGCAGAATCATTCGATTGGAATTGGTGTTGCAATACACCAGCCATTGAGGCCAGAATATAGCAACGAGCCATTCCATTCGACTTCTTCCATTTGTCGAACTCGCGTCTGGCAGCTGCCGAAGCATTTGCCGCGGGTTCTTTGGGGCATGGGGTGGTGAGGACATATATGTGATCCTCCGCAGTTAACACGATGTCAATGTTACGTTTCCATTCAGTGTAGTTGTTTCCAGTTAACTTGTTTTGAGTGAGTATGGTGGCAAGTGGACTAAATGCAGATCCAGACATTATGATTACTGAAAATCAAACAAACAAAATAAATATGGATATCAGGATTTGACAGTTTGAAATAAAAGAATCCTTAAAACTCTTATTTTAAAACAAAGTCGCTGGAATATCGAAACAAAAGAATAAAGCCTCCGTGTAGAGGTCAATTTTCTATTTTTTGATTAATCAAGACTTGTCCGCTATGCAACTCTTGCAAAAACAAGTTATGACTCCCGATCCCTTTTGATCTCTAAGTTTCTGAACAATGCCCCGTGTGGGATCCCTTATCCATAGCTTAGCTAGTGTGTACCATTAACTAGGATCCAATCACAACTGTCTCAAGTAGCGCCTCCGTGTGGTGGTCACCCTCTAACACGTCTGATTGATCCTATCATAAGAAGTTCACATCTAGTAACCAATGAGTAATGCACCCTCCGTATGGAATGATCACCCCTGACGAGGTGACACAGAATGCACCACTCAGCTTACAGTGAACCGTTAATGGAAGATCGTGGGTGTAATTAATAAGACCCTCTCCCACTAGTTTTAGTAAAAAGGATTTTGCTTTTTGAGAAAATCTGTTTCTACACACTTCCCATAAACATCTAATGTTTACTAATGTGTTGAAAATGGTTTTTGAATTTTATTTTAGAAAACTTGTTTTACGTGCATGCAACAATGTATTATACGCCAATCACAAACCAAGCACATAAAACAAAAAACTAAAATGAAATATAGGCATTCAAACAATGCCTCTATCTCCCATGGCTCTATCTCTATAAAACCTCCTTTTTGGTTTGATCGCCTCCAGCTCCATCTTTATGGACAACGGCTCCTTGCTCCATCTTCATGGATTTTCTAATTCTATTACATTTGTCCTATGCTTCTTTTGAAGTTTACAATTTATCTAGAAATAGAAATAACAACAAAATAAAAGGCTAGGGAAATCGGTGCGACTTTCCTTTTCGTAGGATTGAAGTCGCAGCGCCCTTTACATATGCCTTAAAACCAAACCAAACTTAAATTACAACATGCACCATTCTCAAACAATTTAAATACAATATTCAAATGATTTGGTGCCATGGGAGATAGCGACTAATCTAGCTGCAAAAGGGTTAGTCGTACACGCATCCATACATACATAACAAATATATGTAACTGTTGAAACACTTAATTGATTCACACAGTATATAAACTCTTTACATACTAAATTAGAACTTAAAACAGCATCTTACTTCTCTGTCACAGTTCGATCGATCGAAGACCGTTCGATCGCTCGAACCTTCGATCGATTGAACACTGTTCAATCGCTTGAACATTCTGTTTCACAGAATGATTTGAAAATTTTACAGAATACTTTAAAATTAAAGCTTTAAATTTCAAAACTCTTAAAAACTATGAAATAGAGAACCTGACAAAGTATCTGTCTCGATCGATCTAACTTCATTCGATCGATCGAATACCAGAGGTTTCGATTGATCGAAGATTGTTCGATCGCTTGAGAACAGTATGTTCGATCGATCGAAATATGTTCGATCGATCGAACCCGCCTTGCATCCTATGCAATCACAGATTTGTATACTGCTGCGATAACACTGCAGAAACAGATCTGTGATGATGCAGTTTCGAAAACAGTTCTAAAATCAACATGCAAATCAAAATAGTGTTCCAAAAACGCATCTATAGATCCAAACGAGCGTGGCTCTGATACCAATTGTTGGAAAAACCGGTTTAAGTTCTAAGTTTAAACGCGCAGCGGAAAAATCAAGTTATAAAACTTAATTGGCATGCCCGGATCTACTACCCATCAACTCTATAGATGCGCATAAGAGGGGACAAGAATTATACCTTACTGTCTTGAACCCAATTCTGAAATTTCTGACTTCCAGCAGCCTCCACTAGATGGTCTTCACTCTTATGACTCCTATGGATGTTCGCAGGAAGGGCTAGGGTTGGTGGGAACCCTAATGGAGAGGATACAGAAGGTTTTGGGGCTCCAAAATAGTTTCTGCAGCTTCTGACGTTCAAAATGATGAACAACTTTTTAAGAACGCAGCTGCCCTATTTATAGATTCCCAGAACCGACCTAGCTCTCGAGCGATCGAAGTGGCTTCGATCGATCGAACATTCGATCGATCGAACCATCTTCAATCGATCGAACCTGCCTAGACTTCAATCGATCGAGACAATTTCGATCGATCGAACCTGTCTTGACATCATCCTCATTTGCCTTTCCAAGCATCCTAGCAGAGCTAAGAGTGGGACCTCCTAGGCTCTTTATTGTTGGCTCAGATCAGTTGATTAACTCCCATGACCAAACTCTTTGATCAGAAAATTAATCGACTGATCAGTTAACGTTTACTCCACTATAAAACGATAACTGAACTCCAACGCAAAAGAACATATCCGAAGCGATAACTAGACTTGTATGTTGTACTAATGTCCCTCTACCGTCAGCATTCGCAATCATATTCAGGTAGTTGGATAAATAGTTACTGTCAACCTGAATCATGATTACTTCTTATAATCCTTGAGTCCCATTCACCTCTCATGATTACCAAACATGTTGATAACTCTTATCAACAAGACTGCAGTACTCAGTAATCGACTTGGTGACATTCTCAAGGGAATGCTTACTCTGAAACAGAGGGTAGATTCTGTCTTGACAATATATGTACACAACCCTATGAATATGACATACCCAAGATACCCAGGTGTTGATCTTCTATAGACCTCACTGATTGGTAAGTCAAAGCAGTCATATCCACAGTCTGTGTTCATAATCGTCTCAAGATTGAGAACACGTACCTTACACAAGTTATGAGTTCCTATCGACTGATTGACAGCCTTGAGCGTCAATAGGAAACTCAGGTCCGTCAATGCACTATAAGCACTAGCATACTAACCAAGAGTCACACTCTAGTGATTGAGATTTATCACTCCATCCAATGGTAGTTAATGATGCTATAATGTATACCTGATGAGATATCCAGTCTCATCATCCACTGTGACAAGCTTTAAGTATCAAAGAATAGTAATTTGTATCTCATTGTATGTATCTCATACACACACGAAATACTTACTATGATACTTATGGATTAAACAATCATCTCATGAAAGAAACATACATCATAAAATGTAAAGCTGATATCCATATATTAAAATGTCAATGTCTCCTATATAAAGTAATGGTTTGAGGGCACAAACCCAACAGTATTGTGATCAGTATAGATCACCCTAGACTGCCTTTATAGATCTTTTATTTAGACCCATGATGTAATAATTAGATCCCTGACATTTGAGTTATATTGAAGAATACCAATAGATGTTTTTATGCTTTCGCTTACTCTTTAACCATGTGTAGAACGTAGAAAGGACAATCAGTTAATGTAACTCGTCATTCCCTATGGGTCCAGAAAGGAAATTTTAAATTTTCCCTATTTTTGGCTACTCCGAGGCGTGACAGATCTAACTAGGCTGAGTCAGCTTCTAAATGAATCCGTAGAAGCCTATATTGCCCGGTTCAAACGGGCAAAACACCGCTGCAAGGTGATTTTGCCCGAAGAAGAGTTTGTCAATATAGCTCTGGGAGGGCTCACCTTTGAGCTGCGGAAAAAGTTTGAAGGCATGGGTTTCTGCGACCTATTTGAATTGGTAACCCGTGCTACTCGATATGAGCGTATGCTCGAGGAGGAGCAGGAAAGGAAGAATTCATCCAAGGGAACCTATTACAGGGATCCCAACTATGATATTCATGTCACCGACTGCGAATCAACACCGAGGTTGACGTGGCCAAGATCGATTCAAAACGGCCTTATTTGTGTCAGCCGTTGCCAAATTCGACCGAGGCACGGCAGTCATCGGTCAAGAGATAGCCTTTTGAGGCCGACAAACAATGCTCATTTAACATAGCGATGGCTGATCAAATTTTTGACTTCATGATGGCCGATAAGCAGATTCGGCTGCCTCACGACGTTAAATACCTTCGGCCAACGAGCTGAAAGGGAAAGAGTATTGCAAATGGCATAACTCTTGGCGCCATGCCACTAATAATTGCCTGGTGTTCTGAAATGTTTTGCAGGATATGATCGATAAGGGGAATCTGATGTTTGACGAGAAAGAGAAAGACGTAATGGGAGTCGACAGCAATCCATTTCCGGAGATAGTGGGGGCAAACATGGTGGCACCCGATTTCACCATCCTGCGCAGGCCAAGGGAAAAAATCGATCTTAGAGGAGCCGACGCTGCAAAAATAAGCGCGAGAGTAAACCCACAGGCAAAAGCAAGATTGGCTTCTAGGTTACGTCAGACAGAACCAAGGCAGAAACGGAGAAGGTCCTGACACTGTAATAGATGGTCGATTTGATTGAGCAAGGGCTATGTCCTAAATACAAGGCTGAGGTAATTGAACCCAACGAGGTAAAGAAGGAAAAGACGTCTAGGCCATCAAGTCCGAGAAGGCCGATTCAAACACGCCTCACTTATCCTAACCAGGAGTACCGTAGGATGCCCGATTCCCAGAAGCGTAAGCATTATCGTGATGAATCATAGAGAGAAAACAGGGACGTGAGAAGGAAAATGAAGCAATGACAAGACCGATCCCCACGGATGGTCGTTCTGCCATGAACTGAAGTGAACAAATGGAAAAGAGTAGAGCACCCCAAATTCTCGAAGCATTCATACTTCAGCAAAACCCAAAAGAGAAGGATGCAAAGGCTGAGGTAGTCAGCTAGGGATTGGGAAGCCAAATACGGAGAAGAATCAGGCAAATCAACAAAAGGACATGGCACCAAGGGCGATCTTAAGCTGTACAAGAAAGGAGAAGATCGAGAGCGAGAACCGAGAAACAAAACTTCCGAAGCTAGAAACACCATCAATTCTGGAAGTGAACGAATCGGATTTGGGAATGGCCGATATAGATTCAGATTACGAGGAATCACTGGACAGATACATCCAATTTGGAAGTATTCCAAAAGATTTCTCAGTAAATATGGTGTACACGTTGCCGATGTCTTTCGGAGCAATGCCCGATCAGGGAAGCAAGATGGAGGGTGATGTGCAGGAGGATAAGGGTCCGTCAATGCCAGTATTTGTCAACCAGGAAGTAAAGACAGAAAAGTCAAAGGTCTAGGTAATCAGGCCAAGGATCGAAGATGAAAAAGGCAAGAAACCTGCAAAAGTAGTCTTTGAAAAACCAGCAGAAGGAATGTCGCAGCACCTAAAGCCGTTATACATTAACGCGGCTATTGATGGAGTGCCATATTCTAGGGTGCTAATCGATAATGGAGCAGCAGTGAACATCCTACCATCAATTATGTTGTTGAAATTGCAGCGTGATGAGAAATAGTTGATCCCTACTGAGCTCACATTCTGTGGGTTCACAGGAACACCAGCAAAGACAAAGGGGATCCTCCCAGTGGAGCTCACAGTGGGGAAGAAGACCACCATGATAGCCTTCTTTGTGGTGGATTCTAGAGCTTCATACAATGCATTGCTCGGCAGAGACTGGATCCACACCAGTTGGTGTATTCCAACAACTTTACATCAGTTCCTAATTTTCTGGAATGGTGATGAAGTGGAGGTTGTGTGGGTTGATCATAAGCCTTTTATTGCCCAGGTTCACTGCTCGGAGGCCGTTTTGTGTGAAGATGACATCAACCCCGTCAAATTCATCAGAACAGATAAAAATGGTAGGCCAAGATCGGCTACCATGGTAAAGGATCGGAAGAACCAGTTGATTCAGGTGTACAAACAACTCGATCGGCCATCAATCGTGATTACGCCAATCGACAATGATGCAGAACTTAACATACCCAATGGACCAGAACCCATCATTAGTGAAGCTTAGAAGGACATCGGTCGTACAGGCCAGTGTGGCCAGAATGCAGGCTTTTCTGGCAGAAAAACGAGCGCAGATGTCATCGGCTCGTATGGCCGATATCACAGAAGAACAATTAGAGCCTTCCAAAAATAACCTATGGATAATATGTTCATTGAAGAACATATTATCCATAGGTTCGGCCTTCCAAAAACAATTACAGCCGACCAAGGATCTGTGTTCACCGGGACAGAAACGTCGGCCTTTGCAGAAAGTAGGGGGATCAAAATTCTCAATTCTACGCCCTATTATGCACAGGCTAACGGACAGGTCGAGTCCACAAATAAGATCCTCGAGAGGATTATTGAAAAGATGATCGTTGAAAATCCTAGGGAGTGGGACAAGCTCTTGTCCGAAGCTCTATGGGCCTATCGGACATCTAAAAGGTCAAGTACAGGGGTCACACCATTCATGTCGACCTATAGGCATGATGCTATGTTACCTATGGAAGTTACAGTCCGATCGGCTAGAAGAGCTTTACAGAATCAGCTTGAGCCTGCTGAGTACATAGAGGCTATGATAGCTGAGTTAGAGGAGCTCGATGAAATGAGGCTCGCGACCTTAGATTCATTAAAAGGGCAAAAGCAACGGGCAGCTCGAGCTTATAACAAAAGGGTAAAAGAAAAGTCTTTTTGCACAGAGGATTTGGTATGGAAGGTCGTGCTACCTATCAGAGACAAGGATAACCGTTACGGTAAATGGTCGATCAACTGGGAAGGTCCGTTCATCGTCCATCAGGTCAAGAAAGGTGGTGCCTACAGGCTACGTGATCTGGATGGAACAGTTCGTGTTCGATTAATCAATGGTCAATATTTAAAGTCCTATTATCCTATGTTGTGGGAGACCATTGACCTTGACTATAAACCAAATCCTGGGTTGGAATATGATTTGATTAATTATGAACCTGAACCCGAGTGATTAGAGGGAAACATCGCTTTGCATTAATGAAAGCTAAGCACAACTTACTTACAAGGATGATGGAAAAGAAAAGGAAAAAAAACTTTCTATACAAAGTACAAAATAGGAGTCGGCCTCTAGGCCGACCCAAAGTTCCTAAGTTTAGCCCTCAAGTCCTCCCAATTCTTGATAGCTCCAGACCAATCCCATTTTGCTTGTTCAAGTGTTTAGGCCCATGCCCGGGATATCGGGACACTGGCTTGCAGTTGATCACTGCACTTTTGAGCATCGCCCCTAAGTGAGGATAGCACTTCATTAATTTTTCCCAGGGCGGCGTTATTGGTGGCAACCTCAGCCTCACACTGGGCGAGCTGAGCTTTTAGTGCAAAGATACGGTTCTACAGCCAGAAGTCTCTTGCTAGCACCTGAGCCTGAGAGGCCTTCCCCGTTTCAAACTTAGCCTTGGCTCCCTCTAGAAACTTCAATGCCTTTTGCCGAGAATCCAAGTGAAGCTCTGCATCGGCCTGAACCTTCAAGGCCGATCGATCTATAAGACGGCAGTTGGGGAGTCTTTCTTGTATCTCACGAAGTAAGGATAGCTGCCAGTCAGAAAGAGAAGGATCGACCATGATTGTGTTCAAGGCCGCTTCAACGTCAGCGGCAGCAGGAAGGCTAGAGAGGTCATGATCAGTAAGCCCGAAGAGTAGGTCTTTTGCTTGTTGAAGGCGTGAAGGTGAGACCACCTCGGGCTCCAGTCGGCTAAGGTGAAAAACTCCTAGGTCTAGGCCTGTGAAGAAATCGTTGAAGGGAATGTGTGGCTTTGGACCCATGGGAACGGCCTGTTAAAAAAGAACAGCAGTCAGAAGTTGTTTCTAAGAGTATGAATGAAGTAAGGTAAACAGTACAATACCTGGGCATGAGAATCAAGCGAGGCTGAGATCTCTTGACGAACATCGGCCTCACTTGGCTGGGAAGTTGTGGGTTGAGAGGAAGATTGAACCGGCCCAGCAGAAGGAGTGTTGCTGGTTTCTACACCTGGACTGGTAGAGACCCTTGTAGTTTGTAAAGCTTCAGCGCCCAGGACCTAGCCCGAATCAGCAACACCAGCCTCAACCTGTGGAGCTGCAGAATCCTCAGGAGGGGGGTTAGCCTCGGCCTCAATCGATTCCCTTATTTCTGGAATGGATGATCCAGTGGCTACATTAGAGTCATCCTGCCCGGAGGGAGCTCCAACTACAGAGGGGACGGCCTGTTCAACTTCCCCAGCTGCCTCCATAGCAACTCCGGCATCGGCCACGCCCTCACTACTGGAAGAAAGGACGACTTGCTTAGGAACGTGGCAGGTAGGAGCAATGTCTTCATCGCCACTTGAAGGAGTTAGCGGGGGTACGATGTAAAGCGGCATCACTTTTACGGTGACCCATTCCAGGTAGGCCGCCGTAGATGCCGGAGATGCAGGAAGAGTTGGAGGAAGAGTCTGAGGCTGAGTTGGTTGTGATGGGTCCTCTCTTGAGTCATTATCAACAAGCTGAAAAATAGAGGAAAGGGATTAGTACTGAAAGAACAAAATCGGGCTTAACGGCTAAAAAATAAAGTAAAACTAACCTGAGTTGTTGGGGTCGGTGTTGTTTTCTGTTTCTTTTGGACAGGCCCTTTGCCCGGAGCTGGCTTGGGGGCCGATCTCTTGGCAACTTGTTTGCGCCGGGGACTGAAGCTACTGCTGGGACAGGAGCCTCGACCTCAGTGGCCGATGACGCAGTGAATGGTACAAGTGCCTCAGCAGCAGTGTCTTTAAATAGCTGGCTTGCCCGATCACCCCACCACTGGGTGAATTCTTCTGATACTACAGGCCGGGCAGAGAAAGGTGTGAAGTTGAAGGCAGCCTTGAGCCTGTCCGACCGTTCTTTTATTTTCTTTACCTGCCCGTCATTGACAATAAGGCCGCGTTCTACCCAGTCAACATTGACAGTGATGCCAGGGGGAATGGGCACGAGTTGGGTAAGCCCGAATTGGCGGGCATAGAGGGGAGCAAAGTAATATTCTGCCCCACACTTATTGTTGGCCGAAGGAATACTTGGGCTAAAAATTATGTCTCTAGCTACTAAGTAGCTAGAGAAGATTTCGTTGTAGGTGGATTGGGTGCCCGAGCCCCAGTTAGAAGGGTAGTTGGAGAGTTGAAGGAATGAAGAAAATTGGAGAGAAAAGAAAGGAGTGAAGAGATTGATGTCCCGAGGGGAGCACCCTTAGTAGAAAAAAGTAAAACACTCCTCAAAGGAGTGGGAAGAAGGTGCTACATCCACAAATTGGATGGCAGAAATTGGAACGTCAGTCACATGGCGAATGACTGGTTGAAACTCCAGAAAGTAGGAGTGCAGCCAAAGTTGAAGTATCCAAATCAGGCTTCCACCAGCTCCAAAGCCCGAATGTACGAAGTCTGTCACACCACAGACTAGGTGTGCTCAGACAAGTGTAGCCATGGCTAAGGGTTTTCCTGATGCAAGAGCCAAAGCCAAGGTGGTGTACTCTTTGGTAATGGCTTGGTTGGCCGAGCAGAAGAGGTATTTGTTGAGCCAGTAAATGAGAAAGGCAGTATGTTCGGCATCGGACACCTCCGTCTCATCAGCACCGATGCAGGCAGTCAGAAAGCCTCCATAAGCTATAATCGGTCTGTACAAAATGGCCCCATCCCTGATAGTCTCTTGCTAGGGGTAAGCAAAGCTGGCCGTTTCGACGTCAAGCCCGGGGATAATTTCTTGCCCGTAAGGGCGAAGACCGAGCAAGTAACTGATGTCCTTGATGGTGGGAGCCATTGGTCCGCAGCGGAAAAGAAAGCCATTGCAGGATGAGGACCAAAACAACAAGGCAGAGAGGAGAAGAGGTCAGTCTATCTCTATCCTAGCCCGACTGAGCATTATGGCATCATAAATGCCCGTTTGTCTCCAGATGGCAGCTTTGGAGGCCGATATCCTGGTAACCCACTTGTCCCAGTCTGCAGCAGGGATCGGCCATCCTTGAATAGGGTGGGTAGTAGTTTGAACTTTGTTCCAATTGGTAGGTACTTGCAGGAACGCCTCCTTTTCCACCGGCGGAAACAAAGGAAGAAAAGCCGCCAGAGGGTGTCCAAGAAACGCCACCCCAAGACCTGGTGCAACTGGAGAACCGTCGGAGGAGGTGTAGGGAGTCAAGTAGTCAGTAGAGATCTCAACGGCGTGGTTTTTGGCTAGAGTCCTAACCTTCTTGCATCGGTTTTGTGGTGGTGGAGCGTCAATGAAGGTTTTCTTTCCCTTAGAAGTGGTGGTCGGAGCTGTTTTAGGAGCCATATCTGCAGAGGAGAGTGTTCGCCGGAAAAAATGGAGGTTTTAGAGAGAGAGAGAGAGAGGCTCTGTTTGCTTGAGCTGTTAGAGAGAAAGAGTAAGATTGCAAATGAGGGAGGTAAAGAGTTTTGAAAATCTTGCTGTTTAAATACCACGCCGTTTTAGTCATGATGCATTAAGTATGGAGTGACTGGTGGAATTCTCAATGATCTGACATTCTCTGCATGCTTGACACGTGGCAATTTTAAAATTCAAAACGTCACATCAATCAAGGCGGGACGTTTGATATAACCTTTTGGAGGCCAATTGTTTGCACCCAAAAATCGTCAAAGGTTTTTGAGCCCGAGCCGCGTGAAACTGGATAGAGGTGAGGCTGGGTTAAGGGATATATGACTCATCGGACTTAAGCATAGACGTGAGACCAGTGATAGGTACAAGGCTACTGGGTGTTGTGAGGAGAGCCTGATAGGAAAGACGAACATATGTGAAGATTATCGGGCATTGGAATAACATAACTTAATGTGGTGTTAGCCCGATGGTGGATTGAAGCAACACGAAGGCCAATCGGACACCGTGTAATGAAGAATGGCTGTAGCAGTCCGATTGGCCATAGATCTGAAGAAAGGTTATCGGGCAAGAGGAAAAGCATGGAAATGGGTAAAGCCCGATTCAGCTAGGAGATTAATTGACAAGGCCGATGGACTGAAAGGAGAAGGCGGTGCTATCCACAGCTGTCAGGATGACGTCATCTCAGAGTTTTGGAAATAAGAGTCCTTTTGGGAAGAATCTGATCGTGTCCAACTGGATTTAAGAGGCTAATCCCTAAATTAAAGGGATTTATTCAATCAGAATCTGGATAAGGTAGGAGTCAGAGATGAGGAAGGTCTCTCCCACCATCAGCCAATCAATCACGCAGCTTGGGGCGCAAGCTAAGGAGTCCTTTTCTAATTAGGAATCGTCCAAGGCCGCTATAAATCAGCAGGCAGGCCAAGCAGTCAAGGCACTCCGCGTCATCTCGAAAACAGCATACACACTACATTCGATGCATTCGAAGCATTCAAAGCACTCTTAAGTCTTTATGTTTTTCAGCACATAGTAAATAGGTCTGTCCTGTTTTGTTATTTCTTTTTTATTCTTCTGAATGATCAGTTTGCCCTGGTTTGTTCTTTAGATCTGTTTATTTTTTCCAAACACTTAATAAAATCCTCATTTTATTAATCCGTTTGTGATTGTTTACCTATTAAACTCGACACTGTTTAGCTTGTGCGCTTCAGTACTGCTAAAGAATTTATGGTAAGGGTACTTTCTTACTCACTACACACAATCAATCTGTTTAGAAGTCAGATTCATAAAGCCTTGTGTATCACTCACACAAGCGGTTAGGAAATTAGTTTGCACGCACACACACATACACCGAGCCTGGTTAGCTCTGACACGCCCGCGCAAATTATAGCAAACAGAAAAGAAGAAAAATTGCTGCTGACAAGACCGATCAAAAAGAGAACTCCCAATTGACGAGAATTGGGAAGATTAATTACAAGGTGCGTTTATTTTGAACTTGAAATTCAGGATATGTAGCACATTATTTCAAAGGGGATAAAAAAGGGAACTCAAGTGAGGACGATTGCAGTAAAAAATTGCAAGGCTACAAATGTGTGCTCAACTCGAAGGCGGAAGAGGAAGTGGTTGGTCGCAACCATTCAGAATATGTTCAAAATTAAATTCAAATACATGGGTTGTGTCCCTTGGACCAATAGTCACAACTCATAAGGCTAATGGGTTGTATCCCTTGGATCATGCAATAGCCATAAGGTTAATAGCGCAAACGTCTATGAAGGGACACTAACCATTCTATATATAGAGTGTATCAATTCTCATTTGGACGATGGAAAATCTCTCTCTTCTTCCTTATGGAAAATTATGAGTTTAAATTACATTGTTTTCCTTTAGATAAAATACATTTTTCTAGAATTTGTTTATGCAGAAATAAAATTCTAGAACTGGCTTTTATTTCTTGGTGGATATTTTGGGCTTTCTTCAATAGTGCATATTGCAGATAGGGTTGGCTTAGTTGTACCTTGAATACAGATTTACGGAATACCCGTTTGCACACCAAATTATGATTATGGTAGGGGCAAATACTGTAGTTAGAGAAGTGTTTCGTATACACCTTGAAGCATATCATTGGAGTACATTTTCTGACCGGGGTACCACTGTTTGACGATAGATTTCGAAGGCTTTGAAGACGAATTTTCCAACAATCTAAATACAGTATTTGACGAATTCTTCTTTTGTGAACCATTACCTTTCAGATAAGTTATGTCTTCTCTTGCTTTATTCAATTTACAAGAAGATATAGTTCATGATCTGGTCAATAATTTTTGTCCACCGTAGATAAAGTCTGTTTTGTTGGGGTTATATCACATGTGGGATAATCCCATTAATTTAGGGATTGTGATTTGGCTAGATTCCTATTGTGATTTAGTTTCTTTTATGATAGAGTTGTATTACTTGTCCAATAAGTAATGGGTTGTAAGCTCTACATATAGGGATGTTGTATAGGAATTTATATAAGCCCTTGGTGTACCAAGTTGGGGGTCTCCCCTCATGGGGGTGCATGGTCTAGGGTGAGAGAGATATTAATTATTGGGGTTTTCTGTGAGTGGTGTTCACAGCGTTATAGGGATGTGAGGTAGAGAGGGTATTTCTTTGTCTCTGTGATTTCTCTATGTTACAGTGATTAATTGCGTCAAGTTCTTTAGGGTATTGAGTGAAGAGAGTACAAAGATCTTGTATTTGGGTTATGAGATTTAATCTATGTAATTTGTATTATATTTTACTCAATAGTGAAAAAATGGATCTCTCGGGTGTGGACGTAGGCAGGTATTTGGCCGAACCACGTAGAAATCTGTGTGTCTTTTCTTTGGTGTGCATATTTAATTACTGCTCATATATGTGTGTTTATTTGGAAAAATTTGGTTCCGCATTTTAAATTCCCAACATGTTTCATAAAAATATTTTCATTGGCCTTCCGTTTTGCATATTTATGGTGTTTGTATATATATTTATTTTATATAAATGTTTGCCAAATGATAGTGTACATTATTAACATTTTTGACTTTAGCGTCTCTCATAAGCAAAGTTGGATATGGACAGAATGCACTTTGAACATGTATTGTCATATGTATCCATTTTTGTATGGTCCAATTTTAAAACATTGAGATAAATTATGTCTCATTGGTTTGGCTCCTATGCACCCACTCATGATCTGGGTGTAGACAACCTTTAAGATAAGTGTAAATAGACAACTTTTCAGTTTTGCCCAGTAAATACATATAGCACTTTTTGGCCAAATAACTCATGCACACACCATTATAAGGTACAAATTGATTCTACTCATTTGGGTCGTTATTTATAAGAACCTGACAGATTTTATTAGCACTAAATAATACAACACCCCACTTGTTTATACAATGAAAAAAATACTAATACTAATAAGGATGAAAATATTGCTTTGTCCTTTATTTTTGGGATTAATGATTTGCTTTATTCAAATTACAAATTGATATGTCAATGCATGCTAAACTGGTTTGCAAACTATATGAATCTCTGAGATAGGTTTCTAAGGCTCTGTTCACTTGTGCTCTGTGAATGCATATATAGTTGCATATTGAATTCACACTATTGAAATTCAAACTAGACAAAGTTTTATTAATACTAAAATAAATCATACAACTATCTCTTATTTAGTGCCTATGGGGCCATAATAGTATTACATACACTGCTCACTAAAAACTTAATAATACTAGTCGGAGAACTTTCCGTAGTAATCATGTTTGTTGGTCCTCCTTGTGTACATAAAATATGCACATAAAATGTGCACATAAATATCTGGGTCATTCATTTCGGTAGAGCCCGTGCCTACATACATGGGATTCACCGAAATGAATGGCCCAAATCTTTATGTGCACGTTTTATGTGCACCATACTCTTTTCAAAGAAGTGGTTTTTTCTTTAAGATCCCTCCATTTCTTTTCATTTTCTTCATCCATTTCCCCGCAACCAAGATTCTTAGGCAAGTCCTCCACAGCCACTTTAAACACATCCGTACGAACCCCCATATCCTTGGCATACTTTCTCTTAAAGAAATGTTTCACACTTCTCACCTCTCCAGCCGCATTAAGCGCGGCCACTCCAGCCACAATACATATGGATCCTCCACCCATTGGCACTACCATCGGAGAAAGGACAGACACCAAACCAAGAGTCACACACACACTCGCTGACAAAGTCATACGCAAAGCACCAAATGCAGTTGAAACTTGCGCGCTCCTACCACCCTTGTCCCAGTCCAACAAGAAGAGCTCCGTTTTACAGTACAAACAAAAGTCCTCACAGTTGTTTCGAATAATATTGAAGTTTCCGAATCCGTTTTGGCGCAAGTAATTTGCTCGGTGAACGACTCTTTCGGGTGGATCTGACAGGGCGGTGGTGCAGGTGCCTCCTCTTTTGGACTTGTGAACAGAGCGGGTAACTCCATACTTGTAGCGGCGTAGGGATCCATCTTGGAGAAAGCAATCGACGCAGATGAGGACCACTCCACTGGTTGGTTTGTGGTCACATTTGGAGCACGAGCGTTTGCCGCTGTTGGTGTTTTCCGAGGTAAAGCCTGAATATTCTTTGACCTTAGCTGTCAAATGAACCACATTTCCATCTCCAACATAGATACCTATATTAATTGATACTTTTAAAGATTATTATTATATAGGAAGTGTAAAACCTCAAAGTAGACAAATCAGACTATAGATAACGTACGATAAGGGAACCGCTCGGCTCGTGCAACCCATAAAGCTATTTATAGTTATCCAACACATGATACTAGCTAGGAACATCGAAAAGCCCCTTTACTGCATTATTTCAAAGGGGTAGTGGAACCTTTCACAACGATTGCTCATGAGTACTTGTGAGTCTATTTTAATTCTTTTTTTTATTTTTTTATTTTTTTTATTTTTATATTCTTCTGTGGTCTGAGAGGGGGGCATGTGTTGGTACGCAAAATCGATGTTCGTAAAAACATAATCACAAGATAATTTTCATTCAAATTATATTGGGTCCTAAACAGAAAATCCGAATAGGAAATATTCATACCCCATAGGAATGTCACAAGCTAATGCAGCTTCTGATTACACCATGAAACAAGGCATTACAGAACCTCAATGATTGGTAAGAAACTTCACGGGGTTTTCCTTTCCTCAGACATAAAAGGCTTTGTGTGGTTCATGGAGATAAGAAACAATTACTAAACTCAAGAAAGGAAGATATGTATTTGGGTTAAAAAGAAAGTTAAACGTGCCACTACAGTGAGACATTTCTTGGACGAAAAAAGCTAAACTTCAAAATGTTCAATTTGGGGGGAAAGAACACAGAGAAACATATATATATATATATATATATATATCAAAAAGTAAAATTTTACATGGGATGTTTTCCATTGTCAGCGGATTTACAAACTCACAACTATCCCAACAACAGAATTAGTTGCAGTTGATCAGAAGACTTCTTAGTTTTGCAAGCTTCAACATAGAAATAACTGGAGTATCAATTTTCTCCTTCAATTCAATGGAAAATTACCAAAAACAACATATATATATATATATATATATTACTCAATTCACCAAAAAAAACATAATGTAAATCAACCATCACCATTTAGAAAACAGAATGATGGACTATGGCCAATAATTAAGAATAGGCTGAACTCTCAATAGATAATGTGATTCCTGTTCCTTGGATTATTCGGATGTTGTACTAGGCTGTAAATGGGTCGGATTTCAATCCGACCCGAAATTGGTGTAAATAGTTGGATTTGTATTTCAGTTTTGACATACGAACAGGAATCAATGTCCAAAACTCCTATCCTACAATTAAATAGCAGATTGATATAAAAATAAAAAAAGAATGAAGTCTTGGACTATTAGGATGTTGTACCAAAGGGATCAACATGATGAACTTCCAAGCTAATAAAAATCAATATACATAATCAAAATCCCAAACACCCAAATAGGAATCGATTTCCAAACCTCCTACAGAGAGAGAGAGAGAGAGAGAGAGAGAGTGTACCAACCATGATGGGAGTAAGTGCCGCATTTTCTATAAGTTTAGATATGATCGCCTTCTCTGAGCTCACTTCTCTCTATTTTGTTGCTGAATCGCCCCATTTCCTTCTCTCTCTCTCTCTCTCTCTCTCTCCGATCAACGCTTTCCTTGATTCGAGAATCTAGACCAGCTTATAACGTCTCTGCAAGTCCACGCAGCCACGCTACACTGCCAGTCTACCACGCCACCAGTCTGTTGATGACTTTTTTCTTAATATTTATGGCACAACGACCAATAGGCGCGTATATTAATTGGTTGTTCTAATTTAACCAAGTTCTCAAATTCAAGTATTTAGTTGTGATTAATGTTGGGAGAGTTTTGTTGCCCTAACAGTCCTACTTGGCTCGATCCGGATTAGTCGGAGCCCAATGTGGTTTCACACACCGGAGGTTTAGATCAAAAAAAAAAAAAAATTAGGACACAAACACTTTACACAAATACTTATAGACACTCTCTATTTCTTCCTTGGGTGACACTGTGGAGAAGTTATTCAGTGAGCCCGTCACGCCACATCAGCATGCTGACGTGGTGTGACCATTTAATCTCAGTCATCCACTTGTCCCCTCCTTCTAGGGGGATCATGACAAGTGGTTATCAAATTTCAAATTTGAAATTCCACTAACCACTTGTCATGATCTCCCTAAAAGGAAGGAGCAAATGGGTGGTTAGGATTAAATGGTCACACCACGTCAGCAGCATGCTGACGTGGCGTGACGGGCTCACTGAATAACTTCTCGACACTGTGGGGTTCACTGAAATTATCCAGACCCCACAGTACCACGCAGGAAAGAGATAGAGTGTTTGTAAGTGTTTGTGCCCCTAGCATTGTTTTTCTTTCTTTTAGAAAGGTATGTGGGAACCATCGGTGAGGTTTTGTTGTTTGGGAGTATTGAGAGTGTGTGTAAAAGCCAGGGTGGATTTACTAGTAGACTGGGTCGGGCTATAGACACCAAAGTACGGGTAGCCAATGGCCTCGTGGCTTGCTAGGCCCGCATGACTCCGCCCTAGTTTTTTCGGGCTTAGGTAAAGAGATTGACCCACACAAGCGGGCTTGACTATTATTTTTAGGGCCGATAAATATTCGGGCTGGGCTTAGACAAAGCAAATGAGGCCCGAATTGGCCCAACCTGGCCCAAGTGATTGATATATATTTTTTATATTTTATATTATATAATACATAGATTAATAAAAGAAAATAAGAATGTAGCAGTGGAGGTTCTAACAAATCCTAATTAAATAAATTAAACTAAATAATAAACTAAAGCATAGAAAAACATAATAATGAAATAAATAAATTAAAGGTGTTGGAAACACATGAATCTACATTGATCCTAACCATTTACCATGCATACTCATTAAAGTTCTATGGATTTCATTCTTTTTTAACATTCTGTATTTTTCTAAAGATAAAGAATCAATAGCCCTTACATGACCGGGACTGATCATCACAAGTGATTTAAAATACTTAAAAGACAATCTGAAACAATGGTTAATACTTGCACTCCAAATGGTGCTAGCATTGAAAGTGATTTTCAAAAGTCATTGAAGAAAATAGCTTTAAGGCTTTAAATTCTAAAAACTGTTATGACAAACTGAACTTACTGAAATAATTTGATGACAGATTTCTAAAATAGAAAGCCTTGGAATAATTAAAAGAATCATCTCAGGAATTAACAATCGAAGCGTTCTCGATCGATCGAACTGCATCATCCTTCAATCGATCGAAATACCTTCAATCGCTTGACTGTTCTCTGGTTCGATCGATCGAAATAACATAGATCGCTCGAGCACAGGTTTTCTATATAATACATGGCAGAGGCTGGGAATCAATGTTTCATCACATATTCCCAACGTCGAAACTACGAAAACACAATAAAACTAATGCAGGAATAGTAAACTAGAGCAATCATAACATCAAAACTAATCAACAATGAAATAACAAGGATTGGAAAGAAAAACCTGGAAATAATCTGATTAAACTTGTAATAAACTTGAATCTTGAGTTCAACAACGGAAAAGAGGAAGAAGAAGATTATTCTAACCTAATCTACTCCTAAACTAACCCTAGAACTACCCTAAAACTGTTGTTTTTGTGTTCTGGAGTGTCCCCCTTGCGTCTGCTATGATAGCAGCTTATTTATAGGGTTCCTGCAGACTGTACGCAACTTTCTGAAAGTTTTCACCTTCAACCGATTGAACTTTTTTGATCGATCAAAGTCTCAATCGATTGAACTCTCTTCAAGGACTTGAACTTCTCTGATTTTTACAGCTCTGCGCACCGATGGGAGAATGGTCATATCTCTTCACTCGGACCTCGGATTAACCTCCAATTTATGGCCATGTGATCGTAACTCATAGATCTACATTTATATTTCTTGGGATATCTTCCAAATCTGAAGTCTTCAATGTCAAAAATGTCATTTTATCAGCTACATCCATTGTTCTCTTCACCAGAATCACTTTCCTTTAACTCAACTTCATTGATTTACATTCCACAATGGAAATGTTAAATTTTTGGTTTTGACATTTTCTGACATGTTGATCTGAATTCAGAGCGCCAAAAGGGTAAGGTGAACCGTATAGCTACACTCTTGACCACTACTTCCATAAGTGGAAGTAAGCGCAAGGACAGTGGGCCTAAACGCAATGGTAAGGGTAAACCCGCCTAGAGGCAGGGTGGGACCAGCAAGTTTGCGCCCAGGGCTAACAAGGTAGAAGAGCGCAATCGATGGCGTTTTTCAGTTCGGTGGTGATAGGATGGACATTTTTGGGCGATAGTGTTATTAGGACATGGTTATCTAGGGATAACTCCTTAAGAATTATTTTCATAAATTCTGGTTTCCTCTGTCATTCATTTATTCTAAGACAAAGCATGCTAGACTTGAACGCATAGGATGTGATAGGATGACTTGATTAGCTCGAGAAGACCTTTTTGGGCCCACTCACTGAGGTTGACCTGCCTATGTGTGAGTCTTACTTAGTTGGCAAAGCATGTCGAAAGCCTTTTAGAGAGGCTATATAGAGCTACTCAAGCATTAGAGCTAGTTCACTCAGATATCTGTGGACCTATGGTTGTAAAGGCACGTCATGGCTCCTCTTATTTTCTCACTTTTATAGATGATTTCGCGCGATGTGAGGATCGCGAGTATTTATCTAATCAGTTCTGGGAACTATGTGAGGAAAAAGGGAAAACGCAGACAACTTTCTGTTCCGGAAACTCCGCAATAATATGGTGTTGCAGAAAGAAGGAATAGGACATTCCTAGATATGGCTAGGACTATGATGGCGCAAGTCAACCTCCCAAAGTTGTTTTGGGGGGATGTACTCTTGATTGCTGCCTACATACTAGAGTGCCTCTTCTTAGTCAGTTCCCTCTACCTCCTTGTGAGCTATAAAAAAGCGAAAAGCTCAATTTGGAACATTTGCGCCCGTGGAGCTTAGGAGTTTATGTTCACTATACCTCGTATAAGTGCGAGAAACTATGCTCGAGAGCTTGAAAGCATACCTTTATAAGGTATTCTAATAGCTCGACAACCTATGTTACGTATAATGAACAAACGAGTATAAGAATGACAAATGGTGCCACATGATATTGAGAATGACTTTCCCATATTTGTCTTCCCCATATTTGTATTACTAAGAGATATCTTGACCTCTATGAGTTGGTGGATGTTGAAGACAACATACCATCTTTAAGCGAGGGTGGGGAGATTGAGAATTCACATCCAATAATCGTTGTAAAATCGTTGAAGACAACATACCATCTTTAAGTGAGCGTTGTCCGACGCTAGCGATCTTCACTCCTATATCTCTTGAATGCTCATGGAGACTAGGGTTTAGTGGAAACCCTTCTAGAAGAAAGCTAGGAGGTCAAGGGAAGCTTAGAATGTGAAATCACGCAACCTGAGAGAAGAGCTAAGGCAGCATATATATAGGCTACGATAGGGACCATAAGAAGTCAATAAGGAATAGGCTTCCTTATGGAATTAGGAAACCCTAATTCGAACTGAATCAGATTCTTATTTTCATAGATTATAATTCATACCACTAAAGAATTATAATTGCACTCCTACCCTTATCTCAAAAATATATTTCGAGCTCCATGTTATTAAATGCTTATTATCTCCCCACGTTAAGATTACAGATATCCATTAATTAAATATAATTACTGACAATCACATTTAATTAATCTCTTAAAATTCTTTGAGATCCTCTGCTTAACTTATCTGATATGTCGGATACAAAATCCACCTGCAGGGTTTGACATAATCAAAACTTATAATCTTTCTGATATCATCAATCCCAAAATTGAGACATGGATTCCATCATTAATTAATATCCACCACACAATTAATATTGCCACCCAATCCAATGAGATATTGACCCGTTTAAGGATCTCACCCTTTTAGGGATCAAAGTGTAAATATCAAATGTACGTGTCTACAAATTAACTTAGGATTTAGAGCATAAGCACTCATAATAGCCATGAGGTATTAATTATCTTATAAGTCAGTATAAAGATAATTACCCCAAGTCGGTCCTGTTTAATACACAAAGTGTACCAGCATATGTTGGGTTTGTGCCCTCAAACCATTACTTTATGTATGAGACATTAGCATTATAATATATTGATATCAGCTTTACATTTCATTGTGTATGTTTCTTTCATGAGATGATTGTTTTATCCTTAAGTATCATAGTAAGCAATTCGTGTGTGTATGAGATACACACAAGTGAGATACGAATTACTATTCTTTGATACTTAGAATATGTCACAGTGGATGATGAGACTGGATACCTCATCAGGTCTACACTGTAGCATAATTAACTACCATTGGATGGAGTGATTAATCTCAATCACTAGAGTGTAGCTCTTAGTTGATATGCTAGTGCTTATAGTGCATTGATGGACCTGAGCTTTCCTATTGATGCTTAAGGCTGTCAACAGTCAATAGGAACTCATAACTTGTATAAGGTACGTGTTCACAATCTTGAGATGATTATGAACACAGACTATGGATATGGCTGCTTTGACTTACCAATCAGTGAGGTCTATAGAAGATCAACACCTGGGTATCTTGGGTATGTCATGTCCACAAGGTTGTGAACATATATTGTCAAGATAGAATCTACCCTCTGATTCAGAGTAAGCATTCCCTTGAGAATGTCACCAAGTTGATTACTGAGTACTGCAGTCTTGTTGATAAGAGTTATCAACATGTTTGGTAATCATGAGTAGTGAATGGGACTCAAGGAATACAAGAAGTAATCATGATTCAGGTTGACAGTAACAGTTATCCGACTACCTGAATATGATTACGAATGCTGACGGTAGAGGGACATTAGTACACCATACAAGTCTAGTTATCGCTTCGGATATGTTCTTTTGCGTTGGAGTTCAGTTATCGTTTTATAGTGGAATAAACGTTAACTGACAAGTTAGTTAGTTTACTGATCAAAGAGTTTGGTCATGGTAATTAACAAACTGGTCTGAGCCAACAATAAAGAGCCTAGGAGGTCCCACTCTTAGCTCCGCTAAGATGCTTGGAAAGACACTTGAGGAAGCTGTTAAGACAGGTTCGATCGATCGAAGTATGTTCGATCGATTGAAGTCATCAGGTTCGATCGATCGAGAATGGTTCGAAGGTTCGATCGATCGAACTCACTTCGATCGATCAAAGTCTAGGTCGGTTCTGGAAATCTATAAATAGGGCAGCTGCGTTCTGGAATTTAGTGATCGTCGTTTTTATACGCAGAAGCTGCAGAAACTATCATAGTCTTCCCAAAACCTTCCTATCCTCTCTATTAGGGTTCCCACCAACCCTAGTCTTTTCGGCAGGCATCCGCAGGAGTCATAAGGGTGAAGATCATCTAGTGGAGGTTGCTGGAAGTTAAAGTTTCAGAATTGGGTTCAAGACACTAAGGTATAATTCTTGCACCCCCTTGTACGCATCTATGGAATTGACGAGTAGTAGATCCAGGAATACCAAAAATTTTATAACTTAACCTTTTTCCGCTGCGCGTTTAAACCACTTTTTCCTTCAGCAGAGTGAGTTGAAACTGTACCGTTTCCCGCAGTCAAGACAAACCTACTACAACACCATGCTGCAGTCCTACCGATGGTGTGTCCAATCCCATCTAAGACAGTAAACCAAAATCTTACATTCTACAATATTGGTGGTTTGATCTTCCATGTGTAAGCCGAACTCTACACACCAAACCACCTACTATATAGAATGAGAGACACACATGCGTAATATTAGATAAATAATATAATACAAACATTGCCCACACAGATTCTCATAAAAATGGAATAACTGATTTTATTAAAATAATAAATTAACTACATAAAGCATGGCTTTTAGTATACATCCCTAACAACTTCTAGCACACCCTATGAGATACAAAGCAGCCTCTCTCTCTCTCTCTCTCTCTCTCTCTCTCTCTCTCTCCCCCTACGATTTCTCTCTCTAGCTAATCACCAAGGAGCTTGGAATTTAGAACGTGGCATCATCGGAGATCGCTCAAGAAGCTTTCTCTGCGACTAATACGAAGCATAAGAGAGTACACAGAGGCTACATGGAGCAGCAGTTTGTGGATGAAGACGTCGGGCTTGTAACAACACCATTCGACGATCCGTCAGGTTATTCCGCTAGGTAAGTGACCTAAACCTGACTCGTATGCTTGCGTGCATATTTTTTACACGTCAGAATTGGAGCATGTACATAATGTATTTTATATATCGATGTTGAGACGATGTATGTCAGATACAAGTAAGATCATGGTACCAGAACCGTTACAGATTCAAGAGAACTTGAGTTACATAGAACATCCAGTAGAGATACTAGACCGGAAGGAACAAGTCTTGAGAACTAAGACGATTTCAATGGTGAAAGTGATATGGCGTAGTCATTCAGTTGAAGAAGCTACGTGGAAAAACGAGGAAGAGATGAGGAATGAGTATCCGTACCTGTTCGACGTATGAGGTATAAGTTTGGGGACAAACTTCCTTTTTGGAGGGGAGAGTTCTCACACCCGTACCAAAAAATTATAAGTTTTATCTTGCATAATTGAATTTATGAATTTATCAATGTTAGTTGATAAATGAGGTTGAGGTTGAATGTGAGTCAACGATAAGGTGTCAGTAAGGACACGGGAGCATGATGGTTCATTTTGTTTTGGCACAAGTAATGACATTTATGTGATTTAAATATTATTTGACTTATATGGTATTTTATGAATAGTGAATTATACCTGTATAGCATACTTTCTGGTAATTTTGGTACCGTTAGATATCTTTTGAGAACTGTGGTAAGAACGTGAGTGTCTCGTTATATAAAAAGGTAGGTTGTGTAGAGATTTCATGGAATTTAGTTTTCGGGCGTATATTTTGGACCCAAATGAGACTTAATCGAAAACTCTTGTAATTAGTAGTTTTCACTCATAAAGCAATAAAATGGACGTGTGCGAAGTTTCAGGAATTAACTAGGTGTTTGAGAAACTCGCGGGGAAGTAAACGCAATTCCCGAAGAGTTTGTCTATAAATAGTGGTGGATGAAATTATCATTTCTTGAAAACTTTATATAATACCTTGAGAGAGGAGAGAGAAAAGGAAGATTGATCCTACGGGCTTTGCGACGACAAACGGTGACCCTTCGTCCGTCTGAATTTCACCAAATTGCATATTCGAACTCCCCAAGGTAAGGGCTACGTATTGATAGTCTTTAGGCCACGTTTAGCTAAGATTTTATGAATTTCCAAATCTAAGAAATTGGGGAAAACACGTGTAGACTTGTAGGTTTTGCATAGGATCGAAGATTTGGCGTGTATTCGGGCTTCTAGTCATTCCCTCAAAGTTTTACGACGATAGCTCGAGGTATGAATTTCTAGCCTGTGATATATAGGTGAAATACACGACGACGAAATTGTGATCCTGGCGAAACTCATGTGTTAATCTTAGGCCCGTTAATTATGCACGCGATTAAATGTAGAAAGCATGTCTAAATTTACGCGAGCAAGTTGAGTTGCCTATGTGGGTCAAAGGGGAGTCTTATACAAATTCATGTCGGAGTAAGCTTCTCGATGTTTGAGAATTTTAGTAGCGACGGCTACTGTGCATGGTTCAAGGCTTGGACTTGCTAGGGCACTTGGAGACGTAATGGTTGTAGGCTTGGACTAGCCATTAACGTCGCGATTTAAGGCTTGGACTTGCCGCTTGTCATGCCCCGGAGTAGCATAAATAGAGAAAAATAAATTTCCTTTATGGGTCCATAGGGAATGACAAGTGAAAGTCACTAACATCCACACCACACAGTACTAGTCCAAACAGGAACAGTAAAACAACTGAAATATAAACACGGTTCTATCTATTACAAACATCAGAGTACGGTCCACAGGATCACAACAGGTCTGGAGACAACATATGCCCAAGTACCCGTTAACTACAAAGTACAACAGTAAAAGGAAAAGTAGTAATATAACTACTATCTATCTTCAGGTCTTCAGCTAGCGTACGGATAGGCGTCAGCATAACTGGCATCAGTGGGGTCATTCTCTACGTAACTCCCTTCAGGGTAATCGTTATCGCCATGAGTTCCGTCATCTGCATTGTAAAGGACAGGGTAGTCTGGACGGGGAATGTCCAGGCAATAAAGGCCGTCAGCTTGTTGAAAGCTGAGTGAGCACTAACTAACACAGTCTCATAGAAATGACATAATTACCATTATGACAGTGATACTAAATATATCCCTTACTCGTTTATTCAGACATATCATTAATCGATTATTATCGACTCCCATTCTAAGACTGATTCCACAAAAATCCCAACTGACTATCTCGAACTGATTATATCAGCACAACATATCAGTGCTCTTGTTCACCGCTATACCGCTTTTAAGAACTCTTGCGAGCACCCATACATCGTTCTCATATAACGACTGGTCCATGGATATACCCATACTCTTGTTCACCGCTTTTAAGAACTCTTACTGTTCACCGCTTTTAAGAACGCTTGCGAGTACGATACATACACAGCTCTGGTAAATATAAATCATGGGCGTGCCACATCTACTCTTGTTCACCGCTTTTAAGAACTCTTACTGTTCACCGCTTTTAAGAACGCTTGCGAGTACTGTGCACCCATAATTCTCACGATCCTGATCAAATCCTTGACATACACTTATCGGATTTAACCTGAGCGAATCATCAGCTCGACACACACAACTTTAAACATACCAATCCTCTTACTGACTCCTTTCTCACTTATCCAATACTACCCAGTATTATCATCTCAAACTTACTACGTTATCGCGTCGTACTATTACTAGCGTTCCGAACCCGACTACGTTACTCACCATGTTATCTCAATCTCATTATCGTATCCCATTACCTCCGTAATCCATAATATCGCATAATAGGAACATGGAACCGCAATTAAACAACTACGCATTATGAATTATAAACTGAAAGGAATACATTCATGTTCTGCTAGGTTCGATCGATTGAGGTCATCTCGATCGCTCGAAGAAAGTGTTGTTCGATCGATTGAAGTCTTCTCGATCGATCGAAGTGAAGGTAGTCTCGATCGATTGAAGTATTCTCGATCGATTGAACTCAGGGATGTTCGATCGGTTGAACTCAGTTCGATCGATTGGGACTCTGCTGTTCGATCGATTGAACTCAGTTCGATCGATCGAACTTCGTCTTCTACAGATTCTGCCAGTGAACGTGCAGAATGTGCTAAGGGGTGTTTGGGTTATAATTATACGTCCAGAATATGTAAAACATCATGACTAAGATACCGAGTGAGTTTGGAACTCACCAAAAGTCGTAAGGGCGCGTTTGGGTAAGCTTTAGCTCCGAAGCTTTAATGGCGGCCTCTTTCTCTCTCTGCTCCTCTCTTCGTCTCTTCTGTCTCTCTTTCTCTGCCTCTTCTTGTTCTTCTTCTTCTCCTTCTTCTTCTTCTTCTTGTTCTTCTTCTTGTTCTCTCTCCCGGATATATATATATATATATATATATATGTGTGTGTGTATAATTGTGTATATATATATAAACACACACAAACTCACAACTCTCTCAACTCTCTAAAACTCTCACAAACTCAGCAAACACACAACATACACGAATGCAGTGTATATATAAAGAAATGGGAGTGTAGGTGGCAGCATTTGCGGGAAACTGGAATTCTGATATTTACATTCTCGATCGATCGAAGAATGCTCGATCGATCGAACTCAGATCGGTCAGTTAGATCGATTGAAAAAAAGGTTTGATCGATTGAAGTGGGGACCACGTATTTAATTTATGTCGGTAGGGTTTTCGATCGCTCGAAAAGGGTTCGATCGCTTGAACTGAAGGGTCTCGATCGCTCGAACTAGCTTCGATCGATCGAAGATGAAATTTCTTGAATGGTCAATTGAAGTATATAGAATCTCTCTGCATTAAATATTTATTGAAAATACGGGGTATTACATCATCCACCACCCAACAAAAGATTTCGTCCTCGAAATCAGAAACATACAAGGTTAAAACAAAAACGGAAACTTCTCACGCATCTCTGACTCTAGTTCCCATGAAGCTTCTCCTTCATCATGATGCTTCCACTGAATCTTGACTAATGGAATCTCCTTATTCCTGAGCTTCTTGACTCCATGATCTAAAATGCGAATTGGTCCTTCATTGAACGTAACATTGTCGTTGACTTCAATATCCTCAAAGTTGATCTCGTGCGCTGGGTTATGAACATATTTCCTCAGCATACTGATGTGGAAAACGTTGTGCACTCCTGACATCTTTGGGGGCAATGCTAGGCGATAAGCAACTTTTCCCACACGCTCTAGAATCTCGAACGGTCCGATGAATCGTGGCGATAATTTGCCTCTCTTCTGACCAAATCTGACGATGCCTCGAACAGGCGAAACCTTGAGTAACACATGATCTCCAACTGCAAACTCTAAATCTTTGCGTCGCTTGTCAGCATAACTTTTGTGTCGGGTCTGAGCTGTCTTCATCTTCTCACGTACAATCTGAATCTTCTCATTGGTTTCTCGTATCATTTCTGGCCCAAGAAGTTGAGTATTTCCGACTTCAGTCCAACATAACGGTGATCGGCAAGGTCTTCCGTACAAAGCTTCAAACGGCGCCATTCCTATACTCGAATGATAACTGTTGTTGTAAGCGAATTCTATCAAAGGTAAGTGTGTCTCCCAAGAATTCTCAAAATCAATGACACAAGCACGTAACATGTCCTCCATTACTTGATTAACTCTCTCCGTCTGTCCATCGGTCTGTGGATGAAAAGCTGAACTCAAGTTCAATGTTGTTCCCATCGCTGTCTGGAGACTCTTCCAAAATTCTGCAGTAAAGCGCGAATCTCGATCCGATACAATAGAAACAGGTACTCCGTGTAACCGTACTATGTGTTGCAGATACATTCGGCTCAATCGTTCCACTGGATACGTCATACTGTAGGCGATAAAATGTGCTGTCTTCGTAAGTCGATCCACGATTACCCAAATAGCGTCATGATTCTGCTGCGATTTTGGTAATCCTACCACAAAATCCATGGTGATGTGTTCCCATTTCCATTGAGGAATTGGTAACGGCTGTAGAAGTCCAGGTGGTTTCTGATGTTCTGCCTTTACTTGTTTACAAGTAAGACACTGAGAAACATATTCAGCCACTTCTCGCTTCATTCCTTCCCACCAAAAATTTCTCTTCAAGTCCTTGTACATCTTTGTACCTCCTGGATGAATCGTCATCCGTGATTTATGAGCTTCATCCAATATGTCCTTCTGGAGATTTTCTTTGTCAGGTACACAGAGTCTACCTTTACATCGTAAAGCTCCATCTGTATTAACACTCCAGATCTCAGGTTCTTTTGCTGTCATCTTGGTGAACCATAACTTCAAATCATCTGCTGTCTGTTGAGCTTCTATGATACGGCTGATCAAAGTTGGTTGTACCATCAGACATCCAAAATGTCGTCTTTCCATTGGTTCCACTGGCTGAAACTTGAATTCGGCTAAAACTTCCAATGCTTTCCATTCTCGAATTAGCAATGCAGCGATCATTAATCGAGGTTTACGGCTCAAAGCATCTGCTACGACATTTGCTTTACCTGGATGGTATTGCAATGAAAAGTCATAGTCCTTGAGTAACTCCATCCATCTCCGTTGTCGCATGTTCAACTCCTTTTGAGAGAACAAATACTTCAAGCTCTTATGATCGGAAAACAGATCAAACTTTTCTCCATAGAGATAGTGTCTCCAAATCTTTAAGGCAAACACTATTGCTGCCAATTCCAGGTCATGCGTCGGATAATTCTTCTCGTGTACCTTCAATTGTCTTGATCCATATGCGATAACATTTCCGTCTTGCATAAGTACACAACCCAATCCCTGGTGCGATGCGTCACTGTAGATCACATATCTTTCTCCACTCTTAGGTATCGCAAGTACCGGTGCAGAAGTCAATTTCTCTTTTAACTCCTGAAATGCACCCTCATGCTTGTCCGTCCATTCATACTTCGTCTCCTTCCTTGTTAAATTCGTCAGTGGTCCTGCTAACTTGGAAAATCCTTCTACGAATCTTCTGTAATATCCTGCTAATCCAAGAAAACTTCTGACCTCTGTCGCATTGGTCGGTCTATTCCAGCTTAAGACTGCATCAATCTTAGATGAGTCCACAGAAATACCGTCCTGAGATATAACATGTCCCAAGAATTTGACTTCCCGTAGCCAAAACTCACACTTGCTGAATTTTGCATACAACTTGCTATCTCGAAGTGTCTGTAAGGCAATCTGTAAATGCTTCTTGTGATCTTCTTCCGTCTTTGAGTAGATCAGTATATCATCGATGAACACTATAATGAATTGATCCAGATATGGTTTGAATACTCTATTCATTAAGTCCATAAATACTGCTGGCGCATTCGTCAATCCAAAAGGCATAACTAGAAACTCATAATGCCCGTATCTTGTCCTGAATGCAGTCTTCGATACATCCTCTGGTCGAACTAACAGTTGGTGGTATCCTGAACGTAAATCGATCTTGGAAAAGATCCTAGATCCTTGTAACTGGTCGAATAGGTCGTCTATCCGAGGAAGTGGATATCTATTCTTGATCGTAACCTTGTTCAACTCCCTGTAGTCTATACAGAGTCGAAGTGTTCCATCCTTCTTCTTTACAAACAGAACTGGTGCTCCCCAAGGTGACGTACTCGGGCGAACGAAACCTAAGTCTTCAAGTTCCTGAACTTGCTTCTTTAGTTCCAACATCTCAGTTGGTGCCATCCTATATGGAGTCTTGGAAATCGGCAATGTACCAGGTACTAATTCCACACAGAAGTCTATTTCTCTTTTCGGTGGGAGTCCTTTAATATCCTGAAATACATCTTGAAAGTCTTGCACACTAGGAATCTGATCCATCGTGAGCTCTGTACTTGTTCTCCCAATCGTAGCCAAATTACTCGTAAGAAACATCTCGCTCGTCGGCTGACACTGAAATTTAATCGTCGGCCTTCCTTGTCTCGGAAATACAATCGTCTTAGTAGGGCAATCCAAATTAGCACTATACTTAGTCAACCAATCCATTCCTAGGATAATGTCGAACTCGGACATTGACAGAACTACCAAGTCTGCTGGAAGATTCCTATCTCCCAAAGTCAATGGGCAATCTTTACACACTTTACTCAACTTAACTGTCACTCCCAAAGGTGACACAGCATTCAGTGTTGACTCAAGTGTCTGGGGTTCTAAACCCAATTGACGCACAATCTTAACAGCAATAAATGAACGTGCGGCTCCAGTATCAAATAAAGCTTTAACTGGACTATGAAAGAGTACAAGCGTACCTTCCAAATGTTGCTGCTCATCAGCGTTAAAGCCTGCTTCTCTTGGAATGATAGCATTCATCCTTGTCTGATCTGGAGGTCCTTGTATCCCTTGAATTGATGCTCCATAGTATCCTCCTTGTGGTGCACGACAATCCTTGCTCAAGTGCCCTGGCTTGTTGCAATTCCGACAGACAATATCCATTCTGCGGTTAACTCTAGGGGCTGTACAGAATCTAGCAACGTGCCCTGGCTTTCCGCAATTAAAACATCCTCCGCTATTGCTTGGCGGTGCTGTCAGTAGTGCCTGCGGCTGTGATCCTTGCTGGCGATATTGTTGGGGTCGAGTATAGCCCTGTTGTGGCTTTCTGGTTCCTTCCCAGGTTCTCTTATTCCCTTGGAAATTACTCTGAGGTCTCCAACCTTGAGTATTCCTTGGTGGCAAGTTATGGAAATTCCTCTGTTGAAAACTTCTAGATGACTGAGGTCGATTCATCTGTGGTTGTTGTGCTGGACAAGCATCCTTCTCTAATCCTGCAGCAAATCTGACAATCTCTTCGAATGATTGATTCAGATGACCAACCATCATATGTCTGAGATGGGGATTCAATCCTTGGTGAAATCTCTTCACCTTCTTCTGTGGCGTGTCTATCATATGCTGAGCAAATCTGGATAGACGCTCAAACTGTGTTGTATATTCCCTGACATTCCATCCTCCTTGTACCAAATTGAGAAAGTTCCTTTCCTGTTGATCTCTCTCATCCTCTGGGAAATACTTCTCCAAAAATCGTCCTTTGAATGTCTCCCATGGCATAGCTTTAGCAGCATCGATCCCAATAGTGGCTCGCTCGGCTTCCCACCAATCTGCGGCGGCATAAGTGAGCTGAAAAGTAGCAAGGCGACGCTTCTCTTGTTCGCTGCATTCCAATGCTTCAAATATCAACTCCATTTCTCTTATCCATTGTTCCGCTTTCCATGGTTCTGTTAGTCCATCGAACTTCTCTGGACGTAACCCACGAAAATTTGCTAACAACTTATCTCCAGTCTGTCTCGGTGGCGGGGGTGCAAAAGGTCTCTGGTGGGTGGAATGATTATAAGTATCCCCCACATGCTCCATCCTCTGCATGAAAGCTTCGAAAATTCCCGTCGGATCCATCCCTTCCGGAATAGGTGCTCCATTACGTGCTTGGTGATTTCTCAAGGGTCCTACCATGATGATAACGAGTATTGCCTACAAGAGACATATTGATCAGCTGAAAGTCTTCTCGTAGAAACAAAACCAAGATAGAACGAAAAGCAACAAGAACTAACAGTTCTACAAAGCAACACATCAATCAACCAACAATCAATATCAAAAGTACTGCTCGTATATATATAGATATCAAAAGATGTACCATGGAGTACACAGTAACCATACTATGTACCACGTGGGACAAGGCTAAAACAGTACTAAGGTCAACTACTACTGTCTATACAAAGCTATGGTCAAATAGCTATCTCTCAAGCTCCCAAAAATCTAGTGGACAACATGTCCTGATAAAACTAACAAAAACTAAACCCTGCAGGTCCTGACTCAAAAGTCGTCAGCGTCTGATCCTGCTGGTGGTGCCTCGTCCTCTGAATCAATCTCCATCTCCTCGAGTGGGTCATCCTCAACTGGTGCAACAAGATCTCCGACTACAACTCCTATATCCCAATCCTCTACTATCTCTGCATCATCATCCTCTATACCGTCTGCTATTGCCTGGTTGGCGACATCGACTGCTACTGCGGCGAATCCATCAGCTATATCAAGAGCTCCCGCTATGGCTGCCTCTCCCATAACAAAATCTGCTGGCTGTGCGACCATCTGAGCTATCCATCCTACTGCCATATCGGCCATAGCTGCCATATGCATAATGGGTCCAGCTGGTATCTGAAGCACAACTGGTGCCTCTAGCACAACTATCTCCTCATCGGGCGCATCCTCATCTACTACTATGTCTGCCTCAACAGCCTCTGGGTCTGGTACTGGATCCTCTGGCTCAAACTCTGGCTCCTCGGGGTCATCCTCAGGCTCATCATCATCTGCATCATCTGCATGCTCATCCTCTACTGGGTCCTCGTCGTCTATCGGCTCCTCCTCTCCGTCCTCGTCCATGTCCTCATCGGCATGCTCAAGGTCCTCATCCTCCTGGATCGGCTCAGGCTCTGGAACTGGTACATCGGGTACCGGCGATGGTGGTGGTGTTGCTGGCACTGGTGCAACTACAGGCTCTGGTGGACCGGCTACAATAGCTCTCAACTCAATCTCATCCATCTCGGGCTTACTCTGAACTAACCGTAATATCTCCTGGCAAATGTCTCTACCAATCCTCGCAGTATGGTAAGCATCCATACGCATCCGCGTCGGGTGAGTCCTCTCTGTCACATAAAGTGCTCTCCACATGTCCTCCTCCAAATGTCTACTAGCTATCTGGCACACACGCTCTCGATAAAACTCTGGGTCAGCTGGCTCCACGGTATCCCCATGGATCACGTGTCCTCCATAAGCATCTGTAACAAACTGATGAAACTCTGGGTCCATGCTATCCTGCAAAGGAAAACTATCTATCGTCAGGAAGACGAACTTATCTTATACTCATATCTCATCTCAAAAATCTTAAATACTAGAACCAGATGGTGTGGAATCCATCAGTGAACGACAATATCAGAACCTAATCGTAATATAACCAGTCGCTCTGATACCAAAAACCCTGTCACGCCCCGGAGTAGCATAAATAGAGAAAAATAAATTTCCTTTATGGGTCCATAGGGAATGACAAGTGAAAGTCACTAACATCCACACCACACAGTACTAGTCCAAACAGGAACAGTAAAACAACTGAAATATAAACACGGTTCTATCTATTACAAACATCAGAGTACGGTCCACAGGATCACAACAGGTCTGGAGACAACATATGCCCAAGTACCCGTTAACTACAAAGTACAACAGTAAAAGGAAAAGTAGTAATATAACTACTATCTATCTTCAGGTCTTCAGCTAGCGTACGGATAGGCGTCAGCATAACTGGCATCAGTGGGGCCATTCTCTACGTAACTCCCTTCAGGGTAATCGTTATCGCCATGAGTTCCGTCATCTGCATTGTAAAGGACAGGGTAGTCTGGACGGGGAATGTCCAGGCAATAAAGGCCGTCAGCTTGTTGAAAGCTGAGTGAGCACTAACTAACACAGTCTCATAGAAATGACATAATTACCATTATGACAGTGATACTAAATATATCCCTTACTCGTTTATTCAGACATATCATTAATCGATTATTATCGACTCCCATTCTAAGACTGATTCCACAAAAATTCCAACTGACTATCTCGAACTGATTATATCAGCACAACATATCAGTGCTCTTGTTCACCGCTATACCGCTTTTAAGAACTCTTGCGAGCACCCATACATCGTTCTCATATAACGACTGGTCCATGGATATACCCATACTCTTGTTCACCGCTTTTAAGAACTCTTACTGTTCACCGCTTTTAAGAACGCTTGCGAGTACGATACATACACAGCTCTGGTAAATATAAATCATGGGCGTGCCACATCTACTCTTGTTCACCGCTTTTAAGAACTCTTACTGTTCACCGCTTCTAAGAACGCTTGCGAGTACTGTGCACCCATAATTCTCACGATCCTGATCAAATCCTTGACATACACTTATCGGATTTAACCTGAGCGAATCATCAGCTCGACACACACAACTTTAAACATACCAATCCTCTTACTGACTCCTTTCTCACTTATCCAATACTACCCAGTATTATCATCTCAAACTTACTACGTTATCGCGTCGTACTATTACTAGCGTTCCGAACCTGACTACGTTACTCACCATGTTATCTCAATCTCATTATCGTATCCCATTACCTCCGTAATCCATAATATCGCATAATAGGAACATGGAACCGCAATTAAACAACTACGCATTATGAATTATAAACTGAAAGGAATACATTCATGTTCTGCTAGGTTCGATCGATTGAGGTCATCTCGATCGCTCGAAGAAAGTGTTGTTCGATCGATTGAAGTCTTCTCGATCGATCGAAGTGAAGGTAGTCTCGATCGATTGAAGTATTCTCGATCGATTGAACTCAGGGATGTTCGATCGGTTGAACTCAGTTCGATCGATTGGGACTCTGCTGTTCGATCGATTGAACTCAGTTCGATCGATCGAACTTCGTCTTCTACAGATTCTGCCAGTGAACGTGCAGAATGTGCTAAGGGGTGTTTGGGTTATAATTATACGTCCAGAATATGTAAAACATCATGACTAAGATACCGAGTGAGTTTGGAACTCACCAAAAGTCGTAAGGGCGCGTTTGGGTAAGCTTTAGCTCCGAAGCTTTAATGGCGGCCTCTTTCTCTCTCTGCTCCTCTCTTCGTCTCTTCTGTCTCTCTTTCTCTGCCTCTTCTTGTTCTTCTTCTTCTCCTTCTTCTTCTTCTTCTTGTTCTTCTTCTTGTTCTCTCTCTCGGATATATATATATATATGTGTGTGTGTGTATAATTGTGTATATATATATAAACACACACAAACTCACAACTCTCTCAACTCTCTAAAACTCTCACAAACTCAGCAAACACACAACATACACGAATGCAGTGTATATATAAAGAAATGGGAGTGTAGGTGGCAGCATTTGCGGGAAACTGGAATTCTGATATTTACATTCTCGATCGATCGAAGAATGCTCGATCGATCGAACTCAGATCGGTCAGTTAGATCGATTGAAAAAAAGGTTTGATCGATTGAAGTGGGGACCACGTATTTAATTTATGTCGGTAGGGTTTTCGATCGCTCGAAAAGGGTTCGATCGCTTGAACTGAAGGGTCTCGATCGCTCGAACTAGCTTCGATCGATCGAAGATGAAATTTCTTGAATGGTCAATTGAAGTATATAGAATCTCTCTGCATTAAATATTTATTGAAAATACGGGGTATTACACCGCTACCGGATGAAGGCGTATTTTTCTCCCTAGAGACTATTTATGTGATTATGAGATTAAAGCATGTTTTGTCATATATGCATATGTTAGAAATTGTACACTCAGCATATAGCTGAGCAGTGGAGATTTACTCCATTGTAGGTGAAAAGAAGACAGGGAAAAAGAAGCATGAGGAGTGAGGCCGACGGATGCCGGGGATCCTTTGTACATGTTTTTGTTTTCTATTCCAAGTCCTGTAATAATGAGCGTTTCGAATAGCTAGTATTTTTGTATTTGGCTTGGAAGGAGTGGTATGGTATTGTTTATGTTGTAATGAGTCTTAAAACTCTTTTTAGTTATGTTGTAATGGAACTGAACTCGCAAATTCATGCCTTGAACGTTTAACTTGTCAAATTCATGTTTTAGAGGCATCTTATGGAGCTTTTATGTTTTAAAGCCAAACAAGCCTTAACTTGTTGTGTTATTGTTTTTATCAATGGATTAGTAAGTCTAAACTTTGGTTTTGATAACATGTAGCTTGTGAAGTTTAAAATAAGGTAAACTTGTGTAGAAGAATGAAAGGATTAAGGTTGGGTGATGCCTTAGGCAAAATTCTGCACCTTGTGCAGGATTATGCTAAAGGGTCATTCGACCGGTCGAATGGGGTTGTTCGACCGGTCGAAATGCCCCCTACCAGAAATCTTTTTCTATATCTTCCGGAGATTTTCAAAAGGTTTTGATTGGTTCTTAGGGTACCTTTGGGACCCTTTCAATATAAAATCATTTGTTTCGAGATATGATTGTTTTCAATTTTATACGGATGTTTCAACTCGGAGTATAATGTTTCCAAAAGTTTTATACACTCAAGGTTGTTTTAAAGTCTTTTCCGCTGCGTATATTCATTTTAACGAACTGGATAAGCCTTGATGGCGTGTCACGTGTCCTACTTCCGCACGTTAGCGGGATGGGTTGTGAGAAGGATCCTTTTATTTGTGCGGGAGTCCGAGATCAATCTAAAATAGCCCTTGTAACTAAATTTTTTTCAAAGAAAAATTATTTATGATGATCCATATAGAATACGAATGAGGCAAACAGACCCTTAAACGTTGTGACGGAAAAGCTAATGGAATTTACTCACATACTATGTGCTGTCCAAATGTCCAATTTTATAAGAAAAGTTGACGGAATTTACTGGCATGCTATGCACGACAACGCTTTTTAGAGGCAAAATGGAACACCACCAATTTCCCACTCGTTTATCAGCGTAATTGTGCATAGCAGTGGGTGAATTCTATTGAATTTTCTGACAAAATGGGTCATTTGATTTGGATCATATTGTTTCTATTTAAAAACTTCATGAACCAAATTGATGTAATTAAAACTCTATGGACTAAAATGAAACATAGACCAAACTTCAGGAGTATATCTTTGTATTTAAGCCCGCAGTGCTAACTTACTAGTTTCATGCAGTAAATTAATATTTTCCTATTGACGAGTTTTGCTATCCTATTACATATCTAAAAATACTCATTCTTAAATGTTCAAAAAAACAAAAAATATTGCACCTCATTTAAAATGAGGTAGTTAAAGTAACTTTACAAATGACCAAAACTAAATTACTAAAGTGTAGTGGCAAAGAAATATTTTCTTGTATATTTGAAAATGACAATACTGATATCCTATATCCTACCTTCTTCTGCATGAATAAGATTACAAGGTGAGTTTATTTTGAACTTGAAATTCAGGAGGTGTAGCACATTACTTCAAGGGGATTAAAAATGGAACTCAAAAGTGAGGAAGATTGCAGTAAAAAATTGCAAGGCTACAAATGTGCGCTCAACTCAAAGGCGGCAGAGGAATCTCTGGTATGTTTGTTTTAGTTCAATCAATCCAAACAGGTCATTAGCAAATAAATTTTAAAATTCCATTTTTTGAAAGATTTTAACTGGCTTTAGATTTCCACAGGCAAACTTTGCTAGATGGGGAGCCTACACACGGCCTCTTTAACTTTGGGCAACCATGGAAACAATACCTTAAGATTGGGTTTGCTATTCGAAGCTGTGCCTATTGCATATGAGACTCTTAATGGTTGCATAACTCAGAAATTCACATAAAGTCCCTAGCTTGAGACAGCATTTAAATTTATTTGCAAGTTAGAGAAGCTGTATTTGGATTAGAACTTAATATCTGGTGTTTGGTGGCTTGAATATAAATTCAATCCGACATAACCCAAAAAGAGGCAAATTGTAAGATTTATCGAAGAATTGGTTCGATTTGTTGGACGGTCAAATTTGAACCCGATCCCGTTCTAGCGCTAGGGTGCACATATATGCATTTTAGGCTTACCCCGGGCCTAAACTTGTCACTTGTGAGAGTCTGAGAGAGCTTTGTACACGTTAACACTGGACATGCACCTTTAACAAGTTTTCTTCTCTTTCATAATAAAACGCTACCATCTCCGATATTGGAAATAGTCCTTTAAGTCGAACCAACCATTCTACATCCTAGTAGTAGTAGAAACTCTGTTACTAATATCAGTTAAATTCATCTCGATGAAAACCAGATAAATATATGTTAAATATATTTTATCCCCTGTGGTTAGATCTGTTTTCACTTTACTCCCCAGTGGTTCAAAAGTAAACACTAAATCCTCCTGTTGGACTAATTTTAACACTTAATCCACATGTGAGACTATTTTGATAGACACCTTTGTAGTTTTATATTAGTGAAAACCACAAGTGACTACTTTTGCACCACGTGGGGGAAAAAAAGTAGAAATAAGCCTAACCACTGGGTTGTAAAATGCGTTGAACCCTGTATATATTATCAATCTCATATTGTGGGGGACGGGGAAAGGAAAAAAGGAAAAGGAAAAACTGAAAGGCAGAAAGGGAATCTAATCGCTTGGACATTTTTTCCAAAGCCGTGATTTTTTTCTTTCAGATTCCTCATTTTCTTTGTGTTTTCTACATCCATTCCTCCACAACCAAGATTCAAAGGCAAGTCCTCCACAGCCACTTTAAGGAGTAAATATTCAATGCAACGGGAATATCACATTAGCAAAATAACATATTCACAGATGTGAGATTTGTGCTTATGTGGATAAGATTTTCCTTGAAAATAAGGAGTGTAGATGGATAAACGAAGGGCTCAAATTTGATTGTTATATCACGTCAGCAAAATAAGCAAAATAACCGTTGTAATGAATATTGAGTAATATTTGGAGCACTAACAAATTCCACTAACACTCTCATCCACACTCTATCTCTCTCCTAGTGACATTGTGGGGTCCACAGTGAACCAAAAATACCACTAGAAGAGAGATAGAGTGTAGATGTAAGTGGTAGTGAAATTTATTAGTGCCTTTAGCATTATTGATGAATATGTTCTCCACTTTTAAGCACATCCTTTCGGACCCCAATATCCGTGGCATACCTACTCCTAAACAAATAGTATCTCATCTTTGCCCCCACAAAACATGTCTTCCCTGTGGGCCAGGTGGCCCATCCTTCATCCGCACTAGCACCGACAGAGCATAAAAAAAAAGGTCCCCAACAACTGATACCCTAACCCAACCATAGCCAGCTGTATTGGAGTATGAGTAGCAGCCGAAACTTGCCCGCTCCTTCCAACCCCATCCCAACCCAGTCTATTATCCATCCAAAGCTCCGTTTTGCAGTACAAAGCAAAGTCCTGACAGTTGTTGCGTAAAAGATTGTAGTTTCCGAATCCGTTTTGGAGCAAGTACTTTGCTCGCTGACTGACTATTTCGGGTGGATCTGACGGGGGCGATGGTGCAGGTGCCTGCTCTTTGGGGCTTGGAGAACAGAGGGGGGTGATTCCGTAATCGTAGCGGTTTAGGGATCCGAAAGCAATGGAGGCAGATGAGGGTCACTCCACTGATTGGTGTGTGGACGTACACATTTGGGGCACGAGCGTTCGCTGTGGGTATTTGCAGAGAAAGCCTGAATATTCTTTGCGCATAGCTGTGTAATGAACCACTTTTCCATCTCCAACATAGATAGATACCTGTATTAATTGATAACTTTTAAAGATAATTATTACCTCATCAAACTAGACAAATCACAATAAGGGAACCGGTCGTGTAACCCATAAAGCCATGATTAGGAATATCAAAAAGCCTCTTTATTGCAGTACCCAACGATTCCTCATGACTTGTGAGTCTATTTTCATTTTTTTTTTTTTTTTCTTCTGCGGTCTGAGAGGGGGGGGGGCTGGTGTTGGTATGCAAAATTGATGGTTCGTAAAGATAATTTTCATTCAATTATATTGGGTCATGGACAGAAAACCGGAATAGGAAATATTCAAAAAGGAAAAGACCCCATAGGAAATGTCACAAGCTAATGTTAGCTTCTAATTACACCATGAAACAACGCATTAGAGAACCTCAATGATTGGTAAGAAACTTCTTGGGGTTTTCGTTTCCTCGAGAACATAAAAGGCTTGGTTTGGTTCATGCCTCATGGATATAAAGAAACAATACAATTACTAAACTCAGGAAAATAAAATATGTATGTGTGGGTTAAATAAGAAAGTTAAAAGTGCCACTACAGTGTCATTTCTTGGACGAAAAAAGCTAAACTTCAAATGTTCAATTTGGGTTGCAAGAACACAGAGAAACACATATCAGAAAGTACAACTGTAAAAGACTTACAATCTCACAACTATCCCAATAACAGAATTAGTTGCAGTTGAGAAGACTTCTTAGTTTTGGTTAGTAATAACTTGGGAGAATTTCTCTTTGTTTCATAACAAACTGTATAGTACTAAGAACTCTATATGAGATAGTAAAAAAAATTTAGATCATGAGAAAGCCAATGTGTTCAATAAGAAGTCAAATTCACAAGCGTTCAATCATGTAAAATAACATTCATAAACCCACATTCATAGGAGTGGACACAAGAAAAGCAAGAAATTAAACACATATTTTCTCATAGCAATTTAGCTAGAATGATAAAAATCTTGAATGGTTACATTTATAAATATTGTGTTCATTTATTTCAGAAATATGGCTTCCAATAAGAGGAATGATAAAAATTTCCCAAGATGAAAGGCAACTTCACAAACTTTAAGAACACAATTGAATTCCTATTATTTCAGAGCTCAAACACAAAACTTCAACAAGCAGAAAATCCCAATCTTAATATTACACAACCTTCATAGGAAAAGCAACTCATAGTAGAAACTAATTCATCTCAATGAGAGCGAGATGAATGTATACTCAGTTTCATATTGAAGGGAGAGAAAAAGAAGGCTAAACGAGTTTCAAGTCAGTGGACAGCTTGCTTTTCAGAGCCCTCACTTTCTCCCCATATTTTTCATCAATTTCCCCCCATTCAAGATTCACAGCCAAGTACTCTGCAGCCACTTTAAGCACATCACTCAGAACACCAACATCCGTGAACAATTTGCTTTCCAGAGCCCTCATTTTCTCTCCATATTTCTCATCTTTTTTTTTTGTTGCTAGAACTCCATTTTTCTCATCAATTTCCTCCCAACCATGATTCTCGACCAATTCCTCCGCAGCCACTTTAAGCACATCAATCAGAACCCCAATATCCATGGGCAATTTGCTTTCCAGAGCCCTCATTTTCTCTCCGTTTTTTTCATCAATTTCCCCCCAACCAATATTCTCGACCAATTCCTCCACAGCCACTTTAATCACATCACTCTGAACCCCAATATTCGTGTACAGTTTTCTTTTCAGAGCCCTCATTTTCTCTCCATTTTTTTCATCAATGTACCCCCGACCAAGATTCAAGGCCAGTTCCTCTGCATCCACTTTAATCGCATCACTCCGAACCCCCATATCTGTGGCATACCTACTCATACCAATCATTCCTGCAGTTACCGTCGCCAGTCCAACATGAGTTGACATTAGCGATTTCAGAGGCAAACAAAGAAGAGCCACCAACAGAGTACCAATAACACTCGAAGCTTGCCCACTCTTTCCAACCCTGTCACTGTCAATTATCCAAAACCTGGTTTTACAGTACAAAGCAAAGTCCTCACAGTTGTTTCGACAAACATCGTACTTTTCGAATCCGTTTCGGTGTAAGTACATTGCTCGGTCAACGACTTCATTGGGTGGATCTGATATGGCGATGGTGCACGTGCCTCCTCGTACTTTGGTAAAGTGAACAAAGGGGGTGACTCCGTAGTCATAGCGGTACAGGGATCCATGTTGGAGAAAGTGATCGAGGCAGATGAGGGCCACTCCATTATCTGGTTGGCGGAACCCACAGTCGGGAAAGGTGGGGCACAACGAGGGGAGGTCCGAGAGTTCATTGTCAAAATTGACAAAGGTATCAGAGCGTGAATTTTCTTTGTGCCTAGCTGTTAAATGGACCACTTTGCCGCCTCCAACAAAGATACCTGTGTTATTTGACAAGTTTAAATAGTAAATACGAAGTGTAAAACCTCAAACTACACAAATAAGACCATAGATAATGACAAGGGAACGACTCCTTTCAACCCATAAAGCCATTTGTTGGTTTGCAAAATTGATGTTCGCAAAAACATAATCACAAGATAAGTTTCATTCACTTACATTGGTTCCTGGACAGAAAGTCCGAATTGGGAAAATTCATGAAGGAAAAGACCCCACAGGAAATGTCATAAGCGAATATAGCTTCTAAATTTCTAATTACCATGAAACAAAGTATTATAGAACCTCAATGACTGGTAAGACATTTCACGGGGTTTTTCTTTCCTCTGACATTAAGGCTTTGTTTGGATCACAGATCTCGCGAGGGAGAAGAAAAGGGAAAGGAAAACTAGTTCCCTCATTTTTTTCCCTTGTGTTTTCCTCCATGATTAACTAAGATAAACAAAATTAGAACTTTTAACATATAATTGTGGAAAATGAATAAAAGAAAGGAAATGATTCACAACTTTCAAAATAATTAAATTTTTTTTCAACTTGTTCTCTTTTTCTTACCTATTTTCCTCATCATTTTTGTTATTAGCCAAACAAAGGAAAATGTTTTCCTCTATGTTCTCTTTTCTTTTCCCTCACTAAATCCTAGAACCAAACAAAATTGAATTAACAAAATCTTAACACTTCAGCCAAATCTTCAGTGGAAGTATAGAACTCAAAGCTGAACTCAAGCATTACATTACAGTAGCAAGCATAGACAGTGACCTTGTGATATTTTCATACACAAATGTTATGACCCAATTTGTCTCTGAAACAAGATATGAGCATGTCAATATCTCTGGAAAGAACTCTTGGAATCCTCCAAGAACAAGAGATAATCTGTTAAAACAAAATTAATAATTCTCAAAAACTGAATTTCTTTGCAAAAGTTGGCATCTGTATATACTCTTAAGAAACAGGAAACAAATGATAGCAAAACCGGAAATCCCTATGCAAAGGTACTAAGGCTCTGTTTGGTTTAATGTCAGCCCTGACGTTTTCTTGCATGCTTATGGAATAAAATATAGACAAAATTCAAAAAAAATTATTCTAATTTAACTCTAGATCCTTTTCTTCCATTTTACTCGTAGTTTGTCTTACTAACCAAAGCAAAGAAAAGTGTTTTCCTATGCATTTTCTTTTCTATTCCCTCACGAATCCATCAACCAAACAGAGCTCAAGGAAACAAAACTTTCCTGAAAAAAAAAAAAGGAACATGGGGCGAGTTCTATATATTCTCCTTAGCTTTCCTCACAACGTTTATATGCCATTAAAGGGAAGGAAGGAACCTCCTAATAGTGAGCCCACTAAAAATGCCTAGCTATAATGAATGTATTGATGTGGTACTACTATGTTTACACCAACACTCCAAAGAAGCCCCTTGCTCTCTTATGACGTATTCATCGAGGCAAAAGAAGTACAAGGTGGGGATCAATTACTATGTGGAAATCAGACCCTACCAAATCTTGCTCAAAGATAAAAAACAATTACTACTAAACTCTTTTTTTTTTTTTTGATTCTAATTACTACTAAACTCATGAAAGGAAGATAGGGGATTAAAAAGAATGAAAAGTGCCAAAAACAAATGGAAATTATAAAAAACAAATGGAATTTAACTCTATTCACCAAAACAAAAAGTAAATCAGTCAACCCTATTCAGAAAGAAGAATGATGCACTATGGTCAATATTTTAAGAAAGCATCCCCCCAAAGTGAGAAAAATGCTAAATAGCCACTCAATTGCTGAATTTGCTACACTATGTGATTGTTGTTCCTTGGATTATTAGGATGTTGTACTGTTAAAGAAATCACCATGACGAACTTGCAAGCAAAGAAAATTCACATACAAAAATAAAATAAAATAAAAATTCTCAAACACCCAAATAGGGATTAATTTCCAAACTTCCTACAAATATTTGAAAATAAATAAATAAATAAAAGAATGAAGTTTCTGTGGGCCACTTTAGATTATGGTGAAACGAAATACATACATTGGAACAGAATAGCCTAAATACCCAATTTGTGGAGCGGTATAGGGTTTATTTACATCTCAATTTAATCCAAACAGATAAATAAAAAGAAATTGAATTGTGAAATACAGAGAGAGAGAGAGAGAGTGTACCATGATGGGAGTAAGTGGAACCAGCTCTATAAGAATAGATATGGTCGCCTGCTTTGATCTCACTTCTCTCTACTTTGCTGCCGATGAGCCCCATTTCCACCTCCCTTCTCGTCGCTCTCTCTCTGATCAATATCAATACTTCCTTGAGATGAAAACAAACCTATACATACATATATCTGTACATATAATATAGGAGTAATAGAAATTGAAGACTTGGGTGAGGAGAGAGATCTTTGACTGAGCCCCATTGAAGTTTGATGCTGTTTTCCTTAATTTTTTTTGGGTAGGTTTGAACTTCTCCTGGTTGTTGATGGACTGTTGATTGTGTATACAGTAATAAAATAAAAGAAAAGAAAATGATGACAAATCTGATTGGTATGTTAACTTATGGCCCTATGGGCTAAGGACGGTCATATTGACACATTAGCCACCGACTTCGGGGTCTTTCACTCTTTCTTCTTTACATTTTCAAATGTTAGAGAAAAAAAGATGCTATTTTAGAAGGTGTTTCCTTGGTTTATTGTTGGACAACCTCTTCGCTTGAGACCATGAGATCTTAACTTTTCTTTGACTAAGGGCGCGCAGTTCACATTGTCCCCGTTTGGGTCAATTTCTATGGACTCTCGTTGGGAACCCTAAGGCCATGTCTGAATGGTAAAGACGAGATTTGATAATTAGTCTCATTTAATTGGTAGTTCCGGGATAATTTAGTCCCTCATATGAGAGACTATTCTTTTAAGGAAAATATTTGGCACACACTTTTTGACACACTATGCTTTAAACACATGTACTTTGTGCTGTTTGAATTTTTCACACTTTTCTGTGCACTACTTACACAACACAAGGTACATACATTTAAAATTGTGTGTCAAAAAGTGAGTGTGTGTAGCACTACTCTTCTTTTAAAATGGATAATTAGTCTTGAGTAAAGTGGTCTTGCCCAGTGGTGGATGTATTAAAGGGCAAAAATTTTTTAAAAATTACAAAATTTACCCTATGAGCAAAAATATTTTACATTCGAGCCCCCTGAAATTCCATTCAAACCCCCCTAGTTATGAAAATTACCTACTAAGCCCTCCCAACATTATAATACAAGTCCCCTTTCTCTTAAGTTTTTGTACTAATTATAATATATATATATATAAAGGTCCAAAATATATACAAAAAATGTATAAATAAGTCTAAAATATGCGTAAAAAAGTCCAAAATATTTATATATAATTCCAAAAAAAAAAATTCGGAGGCGCTGCTCCCGAACCCTTATATATCAAGCCCCCCCCCCAGTTGATTTTCTAAATCCACCTCTGGTCTTGCCAAAGACTAGACTATTCAATTAAATGAGTCTATTAATCCAATCCCCCACTATCCCCTCCTTAATCCTGCGAAACAAATGAGGCCTAAGTGCATTAGCTTTAGGATAACTCTTCGCGCTCGCGTGTGGACTAAATTCAAAGGGCCTTAGGTCCTCCTCCTTCCACAAAAGTGGGTACCCTTTGGGACTCAAACCAATAGCATGAAGTAGTTTTATAAAAGCACTTGAAACTCCTTCTAATTTTCCTATATGGGACAAGGTAAGTTGTAAACCTTCCATTTCAACAACTCGTAAGGGGCAACCTTTGAGTATTAACTTCTTATTCACCTAACAATGTTTTTGGACATATAAATATCCAAACTTCATCTCCTTATGGAGGAGAATACAAAATCACAAGGACCCCACTCAAACTCTAAGTGAGTTCCACTTCTATTAGGCCTTAAACATGGCCAAAATCACATATTTATCCAACTTATTCATTATAACGGCGATACTACGTCATTAGTGTAACCTTACTAATACATTTAGATATATTGCTGATGTGTAAATTTCCTTAATTTAAAAAGACACAAATGTTGAAATGATCGGATCTTATTAGCTTGTTACAGCATGTAATGAAAAAAACCATTACAATAAATATTTACTTTTCAACCCTTTGACCTGTGATGTTGGGATTAAACCAACATACCAACAAGGTAAGCCGAAAACTCTAGAGTTTACCCAACTTCTCTCTACTTTGTTGCCCTCTCTCTCTCTCTCTCTCTCTCTCTCTCTCTCTCTGTCTCTCATCAGGGATAAATTATTCACCTAAAGCCACAATTAAATTATGAATTTTTCTCTTTATAAATAGGAATCATTTATAATATAAGTAGTAATCATAGATACTCCCTCCGTCCCATATTAAGAGTCTCTTTTGAAAATTTCAACTTATTAAAGGGACTACTTTAATTTTTCTGAGATTTTTAACTTTTCAATGTTGTCCTTTTTGAAATTCAAAATTATAGTGTCACATCAAAAAAAAAAAAAAGAATTGGATATAATAAAGGACATATTTGAAAAGTGTGTATTAAAGTACTTTGACTTTTCAAAGAGGACTCTTAAAATGGGACATCAAAAAATGACATCAAAGACTCTTAATATGGGACAGAAGGAATATATTATATTGCCAGTTGGGTTTTTTCTAAACAGAGCCTTGATATCCACAGTACTCTGAGGTGGACTAATGAGAAGAGAGATAAAGACTACGGGGTCTACTGTCAATTTCTTCTCATTAGTCCATCTCAGGATGTATATGCTTTTTGGGTATGTAAAGGTGTATCCCTAATATTGTTGATTTCATTTTATTAGTCCAACCAACAAGTCAATCATAAATTATTCTAATTGGTAATATTATTTGAATCCCCAAAAATGCACTTCCTGCTCTAATTTTTTGATGATGCAATGAATCATTCTTGGGTGAAACAGAGGATATCTCAATCGGGGGAATACCATATGACCCAATATATTTGACAAGTCGCACTATTATATGTCAACCCAAAATGCATCTTCCTCCGGGACTTCGAAGATGTACTTTTGGAACACCAATAGATATTAAATGAAAGAAAAAAGAACTAAGTATTACATTTCACTTAGATGTGAAAATATAACAATGGGTTTGTTAACTTTCTAATATTGGTCTTTATCTTATTTTATTATCCATAGCTAGATTATAAAGTTTTCTTTTATCATTATCATTAATAAGCCTCTTTTATTGTTTTAAAAAAATTACACTAAAACAAACCCATACATACCTACAGCTGTACATCGTCACGTTTGCAATATTCCACCAAAAGCTGGGGGAGCCAAAATCACAGGTCAAAGGGTATCACTTCTTCTTTCTCGACTATTCTGTGTTTGTCCACAGCTTTTCCTTGCAAAATTTTAGATGGGAACTCTGAGGAATTATTCGGTGAGTCCCTTATACCATGTCATCATGATGATGTGGTGTGACGCACAAAGTATATGGATGGAACCATTTGGCCAATAAAATGAAGTAGGACGCCACTTGTCATAATTAATTGGGCACCTAATAAGCTGTGGCGGACGCTAACCTCTCTGTACCTGGCACATTCAAAATAAAATTATCTTTTAAAAAAAATGGAGAAAACTTCTTATGAGTTGTGGAAAAATCATACACCTAACTTGAAATACCTTAAAGCAGTGGCGAAACAAAAAAAAAATTATAGTTGGGGAGGCTATGATTGAATGGATGTTCATATAGTGGCAGACTTAGGGTTCAGGGCAGCGACCCCTAGACGAAATTTTTTAATTCTTTTTATACATATATATTTTGGGTATGATTTTCTATGCATCACATTTTTTTTTTTAATGATAATGGTTAATTGCTTGTTGTAGTTTGTAAAACATGATTAATGGTTACACAAATTGGGTTGGACTAAATTTATCAAATTACATATACATAATGGAGTTTTCAAAAATTTTGGAATAGTTGTTAAAGATTACATATGCATATCAAATTTTGTAGGGGCCAAAAATTTAATTTTCAAAGTTACACATTGGTACACATTCTTTTCAAAATTTCTGTAGGGGCCATGGGCCCCCTTCATCTCGAAGTAGGTCCGCCCTGCTGTTTGATATATTTGTTGTTCGGGCGTGCCAGAGCCTTGTGAGGTAGACCCAAACTAATAAAGACAAAATTTCCTAAAAGCACTTGTGTGAGTGATACACAAGGTTTCATGAATCTAACTTATAATAGGCGATTGTGCGAATAAGTAGGAAAGTACCCTTATTCTAGGTCCCTAGACAGTGTTGAAGCACACAAGTCTAGCAAGTGATGAAGAGCAGAAATTAAATAAAAAGCAGGATTTTTATTTAATTAAAATATAAGAAGAAATTACAATGGATGTAATATAAAGCTAAAAGAGCTTAAGAAATTAAAAAGAATGCTTAGAGTGCTTAGACTGTTTTTTTGGATGCATTTGTCGAAGTGACGCGGGGTGCCTTGAATGGTTGCCGGCCTGCTGAATTTATAGCAGCCATGGAGGTCTCCTAGATAAGGTAGGAAATAATTGATCAATAAAAATCTGGTAAAAAATACCAGTTTATTTCCATAAACTGCTAAAATCTACTATATCTTGAAACATTCCATATCTTGAAATATATATATATATATACAGGTGTATATATATTTGCAGCTTGAATGTAGTTCATATTCAGTCTTCATTCGGCTTCCTTCTCAAGCAAGTAAAAGATATACTTTCCTAATCAAATAATATTACCTTCCCATAATTGATAATATTTAAAATATTATCCTTCCATAATTTAATATAACTGCCCTTATCACAATATGGTAGTATCAATTAGGAGACCTTTCAAAGTTGGTAATCTGTCATAATGTACTCTCTATATATATATACACGTATATATATATTCTCAAGATGACCAAATCTGTATCTAACTTTCTCCTCATCAGACTGAATGAAATATGACCCATATTTGTCACACACGTGAAAACAGCTGTACCCCGAATTGGACGCGTGTATGAAATAGGCAGCCAAGTAAATCATGGTTTGGGAGATCAATTGACTTAACTATTAACATCATCATTGCATGGCCCACCATAGTTTGACTGGCCATGTGCTTGCACGTCTCCAACTAGCTTGATCAATTAGACCAAAGCTAGCACATAAACTATTGAATCGGTCTTATAGTCCGATTAAAATACTTTAATCGGTCTCTATCAATTTTGACTTTAAAAAAATGTATTTTCTATGTGCAAACAATTGCCTCACTGGCTGTTTAAAATGAAAGCAATGTAATTTTGAATAGCCATGTTTTATCTAGAGACTGATTACCTTTGAACTGACATCGGGCTCATCATGTATACCGATGATCTTTGGACTAACATCGGGCTTGGCCAAGAGACCGTTTGACACCTCACGTTGTAGCTTGACTGAGACATGTAATTACTTTACCTCATATAATCGGGCTCCACCACTTGACTGTTACACACACTTCTGACACTACACCATCGGCCTCTATGTCCGATTCAGCATCCCAAGCATCCTTCTAGCATTATTTTATTTATTATTATTTCTCTTGCTTTCGGTCTTGTGAGTCCGATTAGCGCTGTTTTGACCGAATTTATTTCACATTCGGTCTTAATAATTTTTTTTCAGTCTCTTGATAATACCATTGTTGCAAAAAGAGCCACCAAATAACCTTTAGTTTTTGGTGACATCCACACAGCCAACGTGGATGTAAATCAATCCAAGCCAAATAATTCATTGGCTTAAAATAAAAATAATAATTGGTCACTACAAGGAGACCGAAAAAATTGAACAATTCCTCGAGGCTAAGTTTCCTCAAAGAAATATTTTTAAAAACTTCATGGACCGATTTAATTTCAATCGGTCTCTGCGAAGCTTGCCCCCCAAGTCCTTCATCGCCGATTTCTTCATCATCAAGGGGGTCTTCGTCATCATCCTCCTCATCACTAGGAGGCTCTATGGCCGATACAAGATCGCTCGGCCTATCACACTCTTCTTCTTCGGCCTCAACATAGTTGTGAGGCTCATCTTGAATTTGCCCCCCGAATGCTTCGTCATCTTCTTCAACGTCGGTGAGGAGCTCTATGGCCGAAATAAGATTATTCGGCTCTTTAATTATTTTTTCGCCGTCTTGCCACCCTAGCGGCTCGGACGGCGTAGAATCAAGATGACCAGAGACATCGGTCTCTTGATTTAGAGTGGTAACATCGGCCTTCTTGGGCCGTTGAAATTTTAGGAGTTTAAGTTGAAGAGCGATATCATCAAGGACACTATTACGGCTTCCTCGAGCAGCAACTGATTCGTCTTGTTCTTCAACCTGTAAATCTGATAAGCCGATTGGGTTTTGCTTCCAACCACCATATAGTAACTCATCCCGAGACATGAAAGAGTTTCCATTGGGGGGTGGACATTCAGCTCCACTCGCTTGAAGGTGGCCGATGCCTTGGGTAAAGTACTTAACATCGGCCTCAAAACAGCAGATCTTTTCGTAAAGATCATGGATGGCAAAATCATATCGGGCTATAATGGCATGCCGATTTGGGTACTACGGATCCCACGGCTTGTCCCATAAAGCCTTGTAAGTAGCAGATTTATCGTTTTTGAGACGATTAATCTCTTGTTGAAGTTGGCTGATTGATTCATTACACCAACCAATTTGGGTGTAGTAGAATTGCAACCATGCTTCGGTGAACATGATTCATCACTCGGCGGTCCCACCGGGCGTGCCAAATTATTTGCTATATTTGTTGTTCGGGCGCCTTGTGAGGTAGACCCAAACTAATAAAGACAAAATTTTCTAAAAGCACTTGTGTGAGTGATACACAAGGTTTCATGAATCTAACTTATAATAGGCGATTGTGCGAATAAGTAGGAAAGTACCCTTATTCTAGGTCCCTAGACAGTGTTGAAGCACACAAGTCTAGCAAGTGATGAAGAGCAGAAATTAAATAAAAAGCAGGATTTTTATTTAATTAAAATATAAGAAGAAATTACAATAGATGTAATATAAAGCTAAAAGAGCTTAAGAAATTAAAAAGAATGCTTAGAGTGCTAAGACTGCTCTTTTGGATGCATTTGTCGAAGTGACGCGGGGTGCCTTGAATGGTTGCCGGCTTGCTGAATTTATAGCGGCCATGGAGGTCTCCTAGATAAGGTAGGAAATAATTGATCAATAAAAATCTGGTAAAAAATACCAGTTTATTTCCATAAACTGCTAAAATCTACTATATCTTGAAACCTTCCATATCTTGAAATATATATATATATATATATATACAGGTGTATATATATTTGCAGCTTGAATGTAGTCCATATTCAGTCTTCATTCGGCTTCCTTCTCAAGCAAGTAAAAGATATATTTTCCTAATCAAATAATATTACCTTCCCATAAGTGATAATATTTAAAATATTATCCTTCCATAATTTGATATAACTGCCCTTATCATAATATGGTAGTATCAATTAGGAGACCTTTCAAAGTTGGTAATCTGTCATAATGTACTCTCTATATATATACACGTATATATATTCCCAAGATGGCCAAATCTGTATCTAACTTTCTCCTCATCGGGCTGAATGAAATATGACCCATATTTATCACACGCGTGAAAACAGCTGTACCCCGAAATTGGACGCGTGTATGAAATATGCAGCCAAGTAAATCATGGTTTGGGAGATCAATTGACTTACCTATTAACATCATCATTGCATGGCCCACCATAGTTTGACTGGCCATGTGCTTGCACGTCTCCAGCTGGCTTGATCAATTAGACCAAAGCTAGCACATAAACTATTGAATCGGTCTTAAAGTCCGATTAAAATACTTTAATCGGTCTCTAAATGTCACAGTCCGGTCCCACAATAGCGGAACCAGAGCCCGTGGCACGCCACCGAGGCTAAACCAATTCATTAACGTTCCCAAAAGATTTGTTTGAAGAACACACGCAGCGGAAAAACAAAACACATTTTAAAACCAGAGGTTCAGTCGACTGGGTCGGGACCCTCAGTTGACTGCTCAGTCGACTGAAGAAAGCAGAGAGTTTTCAAAAGGGTTTAATAGCAATTCCAGTCGACTGAGACTAGGGTCAGTCGACTGGGCCTCCAGTCTTCAGTCGACTGAATCAGGCAGAATCAAAATAAACACATTAACTTACAGAGGTCCAGTCGACTGAGGCATGGCCCAGCCGACTGCTTTTGCCATAATAAGAAGCAGTAGCTAGCAGGCACAGGGGTTCAGTCGACTGAACACTAGACCAGTCGACTGTTCCCCTGGCAGCAGCCCAATCTGCAGAATTTCAAGTATTAAAAGCTTCCTAACTTTCACCAATGATCAACCACTCAATCCAAACTCAATCCAAAGTAATCCTAACTATATTAAAACATTTCTAAAGCAAAAAATGTATTTTTTAGGTGCAAACACCTGCACGCACACAAAACATCATGGCACACAGACCTTTATATATACACTGATCTTAGAAAAAAAAAAGTTTTGACAAATCAAGTCGACCTCCAGAACAACTGGTCTTAGAATCAATTTTAAATAGACTTACAATTTCTTCAATTGAATCAAAATTCAATTCCAATCAGAACTCAAATGCCCATACGGGCTCTTAACTAGTTTATTGAAAAGAAATACAAACAACCTTCAAATGTTAGGGAAGTCAATGTAATCATCCCTAAACCTATATTGACACAAATCATATACTCCGTGTTAAGCAATTATATAGTAATGACAACATCATAGACTTAGTAACTTACTAGACTTAACATAAACCGTACAAGTGTTCCGATCGTTCAGTCAACCATCTATTAAATAAGGGTAATACTTGGGACACAACCTTCATACAACTTTCATACAACCTCCCCAAAAGACGTGTCTATCTCTTTCATGTGTCACTGTGGGATCAAGTGACATCACAGGAGAGAGATAGACACATCTTTTGAGGAGGTTGTATGAAAATTGTATGAAGGATGTGCCCTAAATATTACTCATTAAATAAGACCTCATAAGGGATAAATTACTTCCCATGACCATCACATTCGTTAACTTTATTTCACTGTGAATTAAATATTATGTGAGTGTTGCGTCGATCTTGTAGTAATGAAGAGGTTACTATGAAAGTCACACGAATAATTTACCCTATCGATTAGAGAGTACTATGTCAGCATGACACGTATAACAAATTCATTTTTTTTTTTTTTTTTTGGCTGAGAATATAACATGTTCATTGAAAAGAAATATCAATATCCAAAAGATTTTCTTTGTAAACAACAATTACATTGCTTTGAGAGCTTCGACAAAAAACTTCAGCTGCCACTATTGTCAAAGCAAATTGGTTATTTAGCAAATTGTGACTTATGTAGAAAAACTAATGGACTGACTCACCCTCAGAAGCTAGCTCGAAAAGTGAGGCTTTCCTCACACTTACTAACCGACCGGCCACCTGCCCCTTTTATATCCGATGTGGGAAACTAAAAACAATCTCCCCCTCACACATCGGACCTTTGATCGACAAACCCAAGACCAATTTCTCCCTTGTGACTATTGGACCGACATGTTATAATCATCCCCAAAGTTTGGGAAGCGAGGCTAGCCGGGGGATGTCCCAACATGGAATTAATTTTTATTGATTATTTTTTGGTAATTAAAACATTGGTTGGTACCATGCTCAAACCCTCACCCCTCAACACAGAAGTGACAACAACCCGGACAACATACACCATATGGGTGGACCACAACAGACACTCAAAGCCTTGGTTGAAGAGACAACATCTCACTTTTTCTTTCTCTCTTTAAAAAATAAGCATCCCACTCCCTTCTCATAGAAGGAAGTTCAAAGAAAATAGTCCACGCCTCTCATGGCCTCATCGAACCACAAGGGTCTCGTCTGGGGTCATGCGACTTGAACGGAACGGAGTGTCACCGATGCTCCACGACCACCTGGGGTCATGCAACTTGAACAGAACGGAGTGTCGCCGATGCTCCACGACCATCTAGAAGGGTCTTCAGAGTTAGAATTTCTCATCTGGTCTTCCATATTATTGTTAAGATGGACACTTCAACAAGTATCTGTATGCTAACTTTTAAGTGGGAGTGTTGAAAAATATGAATGGAAGAAAATTTGCGGTGTGATATGATTCCAGAATATTCCAGATTTGGAGATTGATAGAAGATTCTTGAAGTGATATGATGTGATTGAGGAATGTAAATCCCATAATTATGATGATAAATATAAATCACATAATTATGGCATGTATACTAGTGATATAGGATTGATTAGGATTTTTAGACGCAGATTATGAAGATTTTCTTTCTTTCCTCTCTATTCTAGAATTTCTAGAACTTATACATATATAGTCAATTTACTTTGACAATAGGCACTATGGCTTTGACAATAAAGATAGCCAAAACTTCTCTGGCCCAAAGAGAATGGAAAACAATGAAACCACAGCAACCTACAAAGAATACAAGAAATTAATTACAAGATAACAATTACAAATCGAATGTAAAAAATTGAAAACCATGTTTATACATTTTGTAAGACTTCAGATATGCAAATTCTCTTCACCATATGAATATTGACTAAAAAACTTCCCAAACTGTAATAATCCCAATTAAAAATATAGAAGAAAGAGACTTTTTTAAATATCTAAAAGGTTAGGTGATCAACACGAACTAAATAAACTTTATACTTTTGCACAACATTTTAAAAGGAAATGGTAATAGTCTTGAAAACGGTACATTTGGGGGGAAAAAAAAATGGTGCTTACTTTAGAAATGATGCTTACAATCATGATTTGTCCATTTCAAGAAAACATCAAAATGGTATACAAGTGAAATCTACTACTTATCCAAATGGGTTCATTCATACAATTTCATTTAAGATATACAATATAAATTATGAACGAAGCTATTCAAACTCAAATAAACTTTACAACAACTACAAGAAATCAGACTTAAGCTGGTGGAATCCTATAAGAAACCAGCCAAAGCCAAGAACTTCAATAACTTAAATAAACTACTATTATTTCAGAGTTCAAACATAAACTTCCACAGGCAGACAAACCCCAATCTTTGAATTACACTACCATCATTTGGAAAAACCACTCCTACTAAAAGCTCTATTATTAATGTTAATTAAATTCTTATCAATGACAACCAGTACATCATATATATACACAACTTCATATGAAAAGAAAAAGAAAAAAAAATGCAGAACGAGATTCAAGGCACCTGGACAATTTGCCTCTCAGAACCCTCATTTTCCTCATCAATTTCCCCCCATCCGAGGTTCACAGCCAAGTCCTCCACAGCCACCTTGATCACATCACTCCGTACCCCAATATCCGTTGCATACCTACTCATACAGTACATTCCTGCAGTTACTGTCGCCACTCCAACCGGACTTGGCATTAGCAATTTCAGAGGCGAAGAAAGAAGAGCCGCCAACGGAGCACCAATAACACTCGAAGCTTGCCCGCTCCTTCCAACCCCTGCCCTATCCATTATCAAAAGCCCGGTTTTACAGTACAATGCAAAGTCCTCGCAGTTGTTTTGAAAAACATCGTAGTTTCCGAATCCATTTTGGAGCAAGTACATTGCTCGCTGAACGGCCGTTTCGGGTGGATCTGACGTGGCGGTGCTGCACGTGCCACCTCGTACTTTGGCGAGGAAAATTGAGGGAGTGACTCCGTATTCGAAGCAGTATAGGGATCCCTGTCGTAGAAAGCAATCAAGGCAAGTGAGGACCACTCCACTGTCAGGTTGGCGGAACCCACAGTCAGGAAAGGTGGGGCATGATGAGGGGAGGTTTGAGAGTTCGTCGTAGGTATTGAGAGAGGTGTCGGAGCTTGAATTTGCTTCGCGCCTAGGTGTGAAATGAACCACTTTGCTTCCCCCAACAAAGATTCCTGGATTATTTGATAATTCAGGATAAGAAGTAAAATATTCATGTGTAAAACCGACTCAAAACCTCATCAGTTAAATTGCAACTGAGTAATTTGGCACGTAAGGAGAGTTAAACCTCAAAGTGAGTAAATCAGACCATAGATAAGAGATGGCCCCAATATAAAGCCATTTATAATTATCCAACACACGTTTCTTGGGAAATCCTAAAAGCTTTTACAGATTTCTTACGCAGTGTTAGTGGAACCTTTCCAATGACTCCTCATGCCTCGTGAGTCTATTTTCATTTTCTGCCTTTTCTTGTGCAGTCTGGGAGGGTTTGCAACATTGTAATGATGTTCGTAAAAGCATAAGTATAACCACATGACAATTTTCATTCACTTACTGGTTCCTGAACAGAAAGTCCGAAGAGGAAAAATAGATCAAGGGAAAGACCACACAGGAAATGTCAGAAGCTAATATAGCTTCCATTTACCATGAATGAAGGCATTATAGAACCTCAATGATTAGTAAGACATGTCACGGGATTTTCCTTTCCTCAGACATTAAGGACAATTGAAACCACAAATTCTTAATGCCTCAGCTCAATCTTCGATGCAAAGTATAGAGTTCAAAGCTGAACTTAAGCACGAGGAAGATGGCAATAACAAGCATAAACAGTGAACTTGTTTATGAGTGCAAATGTCGTGACCGAAAACCCACAAGATGGGACAGGATTGTGCCTGAAAAGAACTCTTTGAATCCACCAAGAACAAGAGAAAATCTGTTAAAACAAAATTACCTGAATTCCTTTGCTGACTGCAACTCATATAGTGAAGTGTCCTAAAGCAGCTAGGGAAACAAAATACAAGAGTTACAAAAGTAGGAAAATTTTAGTTAAACTTGGTAGCATGTGTAGTTGTGTACTCTTAAGAATCTGGAAACAAACGATAACAAAACCGGAAATCCCCAAGCGGAGTTGTTAAGGCTCTGTTTGGTTCATGGATTTCCTGCTGAGGCAAAGGAAAATTAGAGGGAAAACTATGTCCTTAAAGTTATTTGTAATGTTTTCTTCCATGCTTAACATACAATATAAAATATAATGTTATGAAAAATAACAGTAAATCAAGGAAAGAAAATTGTTTAACCCCAAAATTCGAAAATTTTGATTATGCTTTTACTCAATTCCTTTTCCTTCAGTTTACCCAGGTTATCCTTACCATCCAAATAAAGAAAATTGTTTTCCTTAATGTTTTCTTTTCTTTTCCGTCACGAAATCCATGTACCAAACAGAGCCCTATGGAACAAAACTTCCCAAAAAGAAAGGTAAGATCGCCTTTGCAGGCCTAAACGATGGAATTCGACCAAGAAGCAGTGTATATCACGACATAGGGTGAGTTTTATATTCTCCTAAGCTATCCCACGTGACCTTTATATGCTATTAAAGACAAGAAAGGAACCTCCTAATAGTGAGCCCACAAAAAAAAGGTCTTGCTGTAATGATGTGGTAGTGTTTTTACACCACAACTCCAAAGAAGCCCCTTGCTCTACCATCTTATGGGTGACAATAAATGATTCTCACATAACTTTTGCTATTAAATGAAATCAGTCAATCAAGTTATTGCATCTATTTACGAAAAAAAAAATGAAACAATTCGTAACAAAGATCAATCATAATTGGAGATCATACTCTACCAAATCTTGTTTGAAGAAAAGTAGCAATCACTATACTTGGGAAAGAAAGATGTATATTAACAAAATGTTAAGTGCCACCGCACTGACATTTCTGTACGATAAAAGCTAAACTTCAATGTTCAATTAGGGTTTCAAGTATACCGAGAAACATATCAGAAAGTACGGAAAATCTCTGGAACGGATGTCCATTTACGGACTTGGATTTTAGCGACAACGGAAAATTTTGACATCGTCACATCGTCGATAAAAGTCAAAATTTTGTTGCTAAAACCCTGGTCAGTAAGTAAACAGACGTCTGTTGGAGAGCCGGCATGTCACAAAGTATTATTGTAAAATTTTATATGGTATGTTGCCTGTGTCAGCGAGATTTACAAAATTATTTTTTTTGGTCAACGGAAGAACACACTTCATAATTAGGTGCAGTTGAGAAGACTTCTAAGATTATAAGATTCAACATAGAAATTTCTTATCTTCTCCTTCAATTTTCTCATCAACCAAACGGAAAATTACCAAAAGCAACGGATTAGTGCTTAATTCACCAAAACAGAAAGTAAATCAACAGACCCTATTCAGAGAGCAGAATGATACACAATATTTAAGAATTCATCTCAAACGTGAGAACAAAGCTAAATAGCTACTCAATTTTAAAGCCAGTAAAACAAAAATTGTGAAGAATTGAAAGTGAATTCTTTTCTTGTTTTGTTCCAAACCAAAATTCTTGTTTGTACCAAACCAAATAGAGCATATGTGATTGTTGTTCCTTGGATTATTAGAATGTTGTACTAAAGGAATCAGCATAATGAACTTGCAAGCAAAGAAAAATCAACATAGATCCATTAACATCCCAAACACCCAAAAAGAGTTAATTTCTGAACCTTCTACAAGTAACAGATTGACAAATTAAACAGATGTGAAAGGAAAATAATGAAGTTTCTGTGGGCCACATCAGATTATGGTCAAGTAAAATTCAGAAATTGGAGAAGACATCCTGAAGTGCCCAATTCTACATCCATCTGTAATTCAAAAGGAAGTACACAAATCTGATGACAGACATATTTTTGAAATACCCAGAAAAAAAATAAAGTAGATGGAGAACCCACATTGCACGTTTCTCCAAAGTTCAGGAAAATCATCATTTCTAGGTCAATTATGAGAGAGAGAGAGAGAGAGAGAGAGAGAGAGAGAGAGAGAGAGAGAGAGAGAGAGAGAGAGAGATTAACAGGGTGGGAGTTAATCCCAGATTATTTCAGGAATTGGAGAAGATAAATTTTACAGCCTTGAATATAATCCAAATTCCAAACACATATATACAAATAAATCAGAAGAAAGACAGTGAATTAAAGAAAACCCAGAAGAAAAAAAAGACATCGAGAACCCACATTGCAGGTTTCTGCAAAGGTTAGGAAAATCATCATTTCTGGGTCAACTCCTAGAGAGAGAGAGAGAGAGAGAGAGAGAGAATACCATGATGGGAGTAAGCGAAGACAGCTCTATAAGTGTAGATGTGGTCGCCTGCTTTGATCTCACTTCTCTCTACTCTGTTGCTGAGGAGCCCCATTTCCAACCCCTTCTCTCTCTCTCTCTCTCTGATCAACACTTCTCTGAAATGGAAGCAAACCGAAAACCGCTTCCAGAAATCAAGCTCATTTTGGTAAAGCACATGGCTAATTTACCTAAACCCACAATTAATTAGACAAAACAGACCTATACACACACACAGATACATGTATATACAGAATGACCAATTGGAGTGAGAAGAGAGATTATTGGGTGACCCAAAGGATCCAATGATGAACTACCATCGCCAATAAAGTTGATGATGATGACGTTTGTGTTTTTCTCTTTTTCCTCTTTTGACTTTGAAATAAGGGTAATGCTACGTGCACATAAAATGTGAACATAAAGTGTGTCCATAAAGATTTGAGCTATTTATTTTAGTGGAGTCCATTCCTGCATACATAGGACCCACCAAAATGAATGACCTAGATCTTTATGTGCACACTTTATGTGCACATTTTATGTGGACGAATCATTACTCTTGAAATAAAACTCCTCTGTGGTCGTCTACAAACTAAAGATGTTTTGCAAGTTTGCAATTCCTTTGTCTGATCTGATGAATCTAATTCGTTGCACAAACTCCAAGAAAAACGTTTACCAACGTTCCAGGGCAAACCAAGGTACCACAGCGTCGTCTTGGGGTAAGTAAATTCCAACGCTACATTTTGACCGTGTGTGTGTGTTTTTGTGATTTTGGGGGGTAAAATTGTAAATTTGGCTGTCACACGCAATTCGCAATTTCGCAGTCGTTTAATTGCCGAAATTTTGATATACAAAATGCGTGTTAAGATGAAATCTATGTTCGCATTAAACAAGGTTTTCACCATTCTCTCAATGTTTGATCACTTCTTCAAGTAAATATTGGCTATAACAGAGATACCACATCAAATCTGTAACATTACTAACATATTTGAAAATTCTGTTGATGTGAGAATGATTTTTCTTAGAAATAGGAGTATAAATTTATCAACAAAGAGTTTATATTGGTTTGGAATACCATATCATCCCAATAACTGTAACAATCAATATTTTTCCCATTTCTACAATTTATCAACTAAATATTCAAACGATAATGTCTTATTGTACTTTTGAGTAGTTACATCAACTACCCACTTACACTCACAAAATAAGAGACAATCCTATAATATATGTAGAAAATTATATATGCAATTGGGTGGAGCAAGCGAACGAACCAACTATATTCTTTGATTAGTAATAATGTTTCTCACCACTTCGCGAAAAATGAGGTTACTACAGTCACAATAAAGTAATGGCATTGTGTTATTTCAGTAGTTAGTTGACTCTTTAAAATTAGCTTCAATGACCAATTAAAATTAATTCTCTAGTGAAAAGACCACCATAACCGCAAGAGCCACTTAAAAGTCCAAATGCCGTCTTCATCAAGGAAAAAAACATCCAAATGGCTTTGTTTACACCAAATATATATATATATATATATTTTTTTTTTTGACATATTATGACCAATTATTTGGCCCATAGATAATTTGGATAATTTGATCAAATAGCCGAAAATTGGTAAGCGATAGAAATATTTTCATTATATTGTAATCAAAATAAATTTAATTTGATCAAATTTATATTTACACTCAACACAAGTAGACTGATTAAAATGTGAAAACTCGATCACACTTAGGCTTAGTTTGGCCTCCACATAGCTTTTTAAAAGGAGCTTATGAAATTTATTACTAAGTTGTTTGATAATTTTATACAAGTGACATACTACTCTTTAAAAAGATATCATAATGTTAGCAATTAACCAAATTAAAATGCCCAAGAAACTTACCTCCAGCCATGTAGTTTAAAGCACTGATGACGAGAATGAACTCTGTTTGATCACAAAAGAACCTTCACGACCCTCACACAATTTGGTTATGTATATATAGATAGACTGGGACCCTTACCCATGTGTTTAAATTCACAACAACTTCCTACCATCAAGGAAGTTGGGGCAATCTCAAACACCACTCAAATATATAATATTGGGTTATACCATATCTTATCACCAAGAATATTGACCATGTCAAACTAGGATAACATATAATATTTAAATAATATTTATTTTATTAATATAAAATATGTGGGCCATATAATATATGCTTACACATAAAATCAAAAAGTAACCTTGAACTTTTAAAAGCTTTATTCTAAAACTTTTAAAAGCTCTTTCGAAAATACCCTAAGTTCAATTTTTGTAAAACTCATAAACTAGTTACTAAATAAATTAATATAAAATTGTACTTTAAAAAAGAAGAAGCTCCAAAATACGGGCCAAACTAATCCTTAATGACCGAATTTATGGCTAGCTTGTGAGATGCATATAATAAAACTCAAGTTATAAGTGTTGATGTGGTGGTTCCAAGAAGTAGTCAAGCTTTTTTAACATCCAAATTCGTTACTTCTCTGGGTGAATACTTCAAAGGACAAGAATTGGTGGGTCCCACTGCTTTTAGTGATGTGACAAAATGGTTGGTTACTAACTTAATGGTTACTTGCAAAAATGGAATTTTTTACCTAAGGCATTAAAACCGGGATAATATTTCCCTCACCCATCACTGTTTCAACTTAATTCCCAAATCCATCACTTTTCTATAAGTCGCGACTTCAACTAGCGACTTCAGGCCAAACCAAATCCAGCCTGAAATCGCGAGTTCAAATAGCGACTTCAAGAACTCGCTACTTGAAATAGCGACTTCATCATAAATCGCTACTTGAAGTAGCGACTTCATTTAAAGTGTTTTTAACCCGCCGCGTCTTCTTCTTCTTCTTCCCTCAGTCTCTGCTCTCTCTGTATCTCTGTGATCTCTCTCTCTCAGCCCTCTGCGATCTCTCTCTCTCTCTCAGTGATCTCTGTCTCTCAGGTGTGATCTCTCTCTCTCAGGTGTGATCTCTCTCTCGCAGGTGCCTCTCTCTCTCTCTCTCTGTAGACACACACACACGATACACATACACACACTCACATCTCTCTCTATCTCTGTAGATACACACTCACATCTCTCTCTCTCTGTAGACACACACACAGATACACATACACATACACATACACACACTCACATCTCCCTCTCTCTGTAGATACACACACTCACATCTCTCTCTCTCTGTAGACACACACACAGATACACATACACATACACACACTCACATCTCCCTCTCTCTGACTATTCATCTATTGTATTCTCATGCAAATAGGGAGAAAGAAAACTGTATGGAAAAATGGTGGTTGAATTCGATGTTGTCTAAGAAGGAGTTAGAACACAAGTGTGGGCTAAGTAAATCAATGGACAGTGTTGGTCCTATTGAAAATACCAGTGAAAGTGAAGATCAAAATATAAATGATACGGATAAAAACATTCATACTTGGAGTGATAGTGACAGTTCTAGTTACAGTAATGTTGATCCTTTATTCGGCGTCAAGGACATTCGGAATTTCATTTCTGATGACACTTTTTTAGTTAGGGATAATAATGGGGACAGTTATTCCATATATTTTGATATTCAATATAGTTGGAATAATCACATTAATAGTTGCATTGACAGTTATCTTCATTCTCAAATCCTATAATGTTCTTGTATTTTTCAACATACCTATAATGTTCTTGTATTTTTCAACATACCTATAATGTTCTTGTATTTTTCAACATACCTATAATGTTCATGTATTTTTCAACATACCTATAATGTTCTTGTATTTTTCACCATTTGGTAAAATAATATTATCAACAAAATGTTTGGGTTCCTTTTTGTTAAAGCACTGGCAAATTAGTCAACATATATTGGGCAAAGATTAATGCTAGATACACAAACGAATTGTACTGCACAAGGTCCAACCTTGTACTGCACGTTTGTGCAATTGGTTGTACAATTCGTTTGGGCACCTGGCATTTTTGATTGGGTAAAACCGCAAAAGTAACGTTAGTAATCACAAGAACATCTTTCCAGTTGTCATGGACACACCATCAGGTTAATGGAGAACTGATATAAGCCACAAGGTCCCCAACCAATGAGAAGATAGAAGGAGCACATCACTATATCTCTCCCACACACATTTTCACTGTCTAAAGCTAATAATTACTAGATAGGCGTCCTTTGACTACTACATATTGTAGTATATATGATCCCTGAGAAGTGAGCACATCACTATATTTCTTCATTATAGTCTCTCTCATTGATTACTTACACTTGAATTTGCAAATGTGAAGGTATTTAAATGGCTAGTGTTGTGACTTTAATGCTGTATTGGGGGGGAACATGTGCATCGGAGCTGATGGTCTATACTATGATAGTAACTGTCGAAGTTTCATTCGCCTGAGAACAGACGCACAATACTCTGAACTTGTTAGAAACGTCTGCAAGAAAATGGGGGTTCATCAGAATAGTGTTCGTTTGAAGTTCACTTGTAGGTTTCCGTCGGTTCTTGGATATCAGGTTTCCAAGTTTATACCGTTTGAAGTAATTGATGACGAAAGTCTGCAAGTAATACTAGAAACAGCATCTACCAATGCGGCTATAAACTCTATGGATCTATATGTCGAGACAGAGAATCTTCCCGATGCCCATCAAACATTAGATGACTGGATTGGGCCGTACACCTCTCTGTTGACACAAGAAGGCGAAAGCTCAAACCCGCTTGTACAGGGGTTATTGCCGTCCACGTCTAGACAACATGTGGATTGCTCAAATGCATTGCAAAACAGTCAGAATGATTACAGGAGTCCGATGCAAGACATTGTTTCAGAACGGCCAATTCATGTGCAGTTCGATTCAGATGATTGCGGATATGGTGATGATTGGGCACACAGAGGGATGGACACCAACTTGACACCAGAAAACTCGGATGAAGAAGATGTGCATGCAGACGAATATACTGGGGGGGATGAGGAAGACGATGATATCGAAGATATTGAGCCGACTGCCCAAATAAATTCTGAAAATGCTTTGTATGAGCCTCGTTCATCAACTTTTACATCGTTTGACTTGGGCATCCATACTGGAGAGGCATGTTATGCTTCAAACATTGAGGGTAGGCAATGGAATCCAGATCGAGACGAGTTGGTGAAGGGTATGATGTTCAAAACCAAAGATGATCTTCAGAGATTTGTGGAGTTGTACTCAATAAGAACACATCAATGGTACACGGTGGATCAAACTAGTCCGGATCGTTGGTCGTTGAAATGTCAATTGGCGTCACAAGGTTGCAAGTGGCAACTACGGGCAAGGTTGAAACGACACGGGATGTTTGAAGTCATAAAGGTTGACCAAAGCCACACTTGTATGTCCACTACGATGAACCTTGGTCATAGAAATCTAAATGCTCGGCTAGTGGCTAGGGACATAATGCCAATGATTAAGGAGGACGGGTACGTGCAGGTCAACAAAGGGGGATCATCGGGTTCTAGTCAAATTGTGAACATATCTAATAGGACTTGCAGTTGTGGAAAATGGGATATATATAAAATTCCATGTACTCACGCATTGGCAGTGCTAGCAAATTTTAGAACTTCATACCAAAGTTTCGTTCATCAATGTTACACAATTGAGTCGTACAACCAGTGTTGGGCACCCCAGTTTTTCCCAATCCATCACAAAGATTACTGGAACCCACCTTCTGGTCCTACAGTTGTGCATAATCCTGCTATGCTTCGAGGTAAGGGCCGACCACGATCAACCCGCATAAGAAATGAGATGGATTTGAGAGAGGGGGGTACGGCTACTTATCAATGTGGATTATGCCATCAACAAGGCCATGACAGGAGACGATGCCCCCAACAACGCAGTCAAGCTGGGCCATCTAATGCAGTATAATATTTAGTGTTGTGTTTGAGCGATGTGCTTTGTAATATGTACTTACTTGTTGTGACTATGTAATGTTCAATTGGAAATGAAAACTTTATTTAGTAAAAAGTCCTTGTATATCTGCTACAAACTGCGTAGTTAACTAGTACAAACATTGTAAACAAACTCCTTAGTAAACAAATAGCTTAGATAACTAATACAAACATCCTAGTAAACAACAATTGTGCGGTCAACGCTTCAACCTCCGTAGAATTTCCTCAGTGTTGTTCCTCGCTTCATTTCCAGATGAGTTGGCAACATCTGTCGAGCCCACACCACTTTCTTTTGTCGAGCCTGTGACCGGCAGCGGTTTAAAGATATAACAACATCTATGATAGCGGTAGTGTGCATAGTACCTCAACGATGTTGCAGTACTGTCATAGCTTTTCTACACGTATAATTCATGAAAACAATTTTCATAAGATACATATCATCATAACCATTGAAATGGAAGCGATGAGAGGTTTTGGTTCTAACCTTAGCACACCATTCATACCAAGTCTGGTCAGGAACTTCTAGCAACCGTTGTCCAGTAAAACAAACACCTCTCATCGTTAACAACTCCTGAAGGAGTTCATGTTCCTTCTGCCAGCTCCAAACCTGAGTCGCAATGGCATCATCTGGAAGATCACATCCAGGGATTGTCTCAGCAAAGACAGTCTGCAAAGCTTCGAAAGCAACATATTTAAATGAACCATCTTCATGTTTCCATTCTGGAGTAGCAAAATCCATTAGTGCTTCTAGTAGAACACCCTTCTCTTCATTACTCATTATCCTTTTTTCAAAAAAATGTGGGTGGTACGTAGGTGTATACTTACTTTCCATACTTAAAAACAATGCAGGAAAGAAGAAGAAGGATAAGTAGGAATGCTTGGGATATCATATTGAATCAAAACCACAGTATATATAGACCATGCAATGCCCAGCAGTTGACGCGATAAGTCACTGCTTCTGACAACATTCCAGTTGATGCGACAAGTCACTGGGTCTGACGCCCAGCAGTTGACGCGACAAGTCACTGCTTCTGACGCCCAGCAGTTGACGCGACAAGTCACTGGGTCTGACGCCCAGCAGTTGACGCGACAAGTCACTGCTTTAAGTTTTTTTACACCACATAATTTAACATTTTTAACTCTTGTTTAGTATCATGTTGTAGCTTCATTACATTAAGTAGTGCTTTTGTTGACTAACCATCATGTTTGAACAGCTTGCTTACCATGGATGTACATCCTGGACCTGAGGATCGCTCAGTACTGACATTACAGGACGCACATCGGTCATCCGCCATTTGGGATGGTGAGATCTTGAGACAGCTTTACTGCCGGCGGTCTGAGGCTGTTTTACGTCGAGGTGCGGATCCAGATCAGCGCATATTAGATTACATCAGACAGATCGGGTTCTACGGCACATACAGACTCGGCTTTATACAGTATGATTGGGGTCTGATCACTGCCCTAGTTGAGAGGTGGCGTGTAGAGACACACACGTTTCACTTACCTGTCGGCGAGACCACGATCACGCTTCAGGACGTCAGCATTATATTGGGCCTACCGGTCGATGGCCGAGCAGTTACCGGTATTGATGTGTCACGCTCCAAGGAGCAGTGGCAGGAGCTATGTCAGGAGTTGCTCGGTTTCACGCCACCCCTAGCCACTATCTCAGGATCTTCACTGCGACTGACTACGATACGGGACCATTTCACTCCCCAGATCGCTCAGGATGCCGACGACGCCACTATTCAGCAGATGGCTCGATGTTATTGTATGATGTTGATAGGAGGGTCGTTGTTCCCAGACAAGTCTGGGAACAAAGTCAGCCTCATATATCTACCACATCTACGACACTTTGATGTTGGCTATAGCTGGGGCAGTGCAGCATTGGCATATCTATACCGTGAGTTGTGTGCTGCAGTCCATCGTACAGCTGTTGAGATATCCGGCCCGCTTATACTTTTACAGGTTATTTGTTATGTAAATTCTGTGAATTACGCATCTTTTACGATTGTTCAGTCTATCATACATAACTTAACTCAATTATTATCAATCGCAGCTTTGGGCATGGGAGAGATTGACCCATATCCGACCAGTCCCCTTACCAGCGGCTGTACCAGAGGATGGTCCATTGGGTTGTAGGTATACTTACATTGTTTTATACATTATTTGTATTGATTACTCGTACATTCATTTAAGTGCTAACAATTTTGTCATTACTTTAGGTGGTTGACCCGATTCTCAGTTCGGGATATGCCTACTCATGTCCAGCGTCACTTTCGGGACCAGTTGGATCAGATGAGGCCCGAGCAGGTAAATAATGTGCAGAGTTAAACCGCTATTTGCATTATTGTTCGAGTTGCTAATTTTTTATATATTTTTCATAGATGATTTGGCAGCCGTACAGTGCTGAGCTTGTCGCTTCGTTACCTCCGTACTGTCGAGCTGGGCAGGGCACATGGATGGCCAGATGTCCGTTGATCATGTACGCCATGGTTGAGTGGCATCATCCCGACAGAGTGATGAGACAGTTCGGGATGAGGCAGGTAGTCCCAGAGCCATGTAACACTATGAGGACATTACATCGCATTGATCGACGTGGTCATGCGAATACCGACTGGAGTCACTTCCATAGGGAGTATGTAGAGCTCTGGGACCATCGGCTACAGCATGTTATGGTAGGTATTCCAGATGCAGCTCAGATGCTTGCCTCAGACCCATATATGAGATGGTATAGCCGCATTACACGTAGACTGATTGGACCAGTTAGAGATCCACCGACTGTTGGCTTCCAGCCAGTCGGTACGATTCGCGGCGTTCTGGTGAGATGTTTTACTTATTCGTACAGCATATAAAATTTCCATCCTGCTCTTCGCATAAAATGTGGAATACTTAATTAAACTTTCCATTTGTTTTTCAGGAGGATGGTGTGACTCGTGTGTATGAGGTTGCACGATCGGTGTTGGCTAGTTTAGCAGCAGGCGGCCCTCATTCAGTCCCTCCAGAGGTGATGGCGGCATTGGAGGAGATTCGTACTATTACTGAGCATTCATTACAGGCTGTTCATGAGGACCGACGTTTAGACGGGGGTGTTCCATCTTCCACAGTTTTCGTGCCCCGCGTCTTAGAGCCTCAGCCTCAGCCTCATCCTCAGCCTCAGCCTCAGACGTATCCTCATCCACAACCTCATCCTCATCCTCAGACGCATCATCATACTCAGCCTCAGTCTCAGACTCAGGAGCAGACAGACCCATCTACACACTCTGAGTCTGAGCTACATACACCAGATGATCAGGGTCCGACTGTGTATGCATATGATGATACGGACGACGTTTATAGGCCTTACACTCCAGGGGGCTCTCAGTTCCGTATATCTCCGATCCGTGACTTCTACATCCCACAGTACACATATACAGATACACCGTCGTCATCGTCGATCCCGCTACCACATTCAGATTCACAGCTCGAGGCGATGGTGATGATGGTGGAGAGTTTGACGCAGGTGGGGGCGGAGGAGATGCATGTGGAGGCAAGAGAGATGACTGGACATGATACCCCCATGGCAGAGACACAGGATGAGGTTTTGACACAGGTCGAGTCTCAGCGACGACCTCCGATACGTTCAGTTTACGCTAGGGGTAGAGGTCGTCATGGCCACAGAGGGCGAGGGGTATCGCAGGGCATCCAGCCACAGGCCGTCGCAGAGGAGGTTCCACTCGTGGAGGATCCACCACAGGCAGAGGGTAGGCCTAAGATAACGAAGAGGGTTCCGTGGTGTGGGACACATTATAAACACAGATAGTCCATAGGATCAACAAAATAATTACACTTTTGTTTGTTTTTTGGTGTATTATAAACAAATAGTTACACATTTGTATATATATAAATTTAATTAATTCTATACATATATATCTCTCTCCCACTATCTCTCTCTATCTCTCTCCCCCTCACTCTCTCTCTATCTCTCCGACTCTCTCTCTCTCACTCTATCTCTATCACCCACTCTCTCTATCTCTCACCCCCTCACTCTCTCTCTCGCACTCTCTATCTTATCTCTCCCACTCTCTCGCACTCTCTATCTCTCTCCCACTCTCTCACACATATCTCTCTATCTCTCTCCCACTCTCTCACACATATCTCTCTATCTCTCTCCCACTCTCTCACACATATCTCTCTATCTCTCTCCCACTCTCTCTCACTTTTTACATTTACACATTGTAATTGGATTAATTATGTTGGATTAATAATGCTTGGTGGTTCAATTCTGCAATATATGTTGGATATCTAGCAGGGAGCTGCTGCAATGGGACAGACTGCTGGGAATTTAGCTTCTGATGAAGTCGCTACTTCAAGTAGCGATTTATGATGAAGTCGCTATTTCAAGTAGCGAGTTCTTGAAGTCGCTATTTGAACTCGCGATTTCAGGCTGGATTTGGTTTGGCCTGAAGTCGCTAGTTGAAGTCGTGACTTATAGAAAAGTGATGGGTTTGGGAATTAAGTTGAAACAGTGATGGGTGAGGGAAATATTACCCCGATTTTGATGCCTTAGGTAAAAAATTCTGCAAAAATGGGTAGCAATTCTATGCAATTGGATGACACGCGGATAACTGAGAATAAATGGGAAGTTTATCCCAAAGGGTAAAGCTATTGTGAGAAGTTTCTCATATGAGAAAGCAACTTATGACTCTTGGATGAGAAAACAGTCATTAGATTTTGGAGGATCTTGAAATGTATTTATGGCTACTGACTCATCCAATAACTAAAGAGTGTTTTCTCATAGGAGAAGCTGCTCACTATAGCCTTAACCTATCCAATATGTGCTAGATAATGGGTGGTTATTGAAGCAAAGTGGGTTTCTCAACTAGGGATGGCAACGGGGCGGGTATGGGACGGGGCCCCCATACCCCGCCCCCGCCCCGCTTCAGTAAACCCTCCCCCCGCCCCCGCCCCGCCTCGCCTAGTGCCTCTTCCCGACCCCGCCCCCGCCCCGCACTCGGGGTCCCCGACCCCGCTCCGATTATGATTTATTATTATTTTTTTTGGGTACACAAATTGAAAAAGCAGTTTTTTTAATGTATTTTTTTCCCTATAGTGCAGTTTTTTTTTTTTAACTTACTCAATTAGTTCCCCAATAGTGCAGTTTTTTTTTAAAAATGATAATACACACAACTATTGAGGGATAAAAATGTAAATACAAGTATATTCGGGCGCGGGTTCGGGTTTTTTGACCCTACCCCGACCCCGACCCGATCCCGACTCGGGTTTTGAAAACCTTCCCCATACCCGCCCCTAACCCTATTAAGCTCCCCCCCATACCCTACCTATTAGGGGCGGGGCGGGGCGGGGCGGGGAACCCGAAAAACCCGCCCCATTGCCATCCCTATTCTCAACTCCCATAAACGCAAGGTCTTGTTTGGTAGTTAGGATAAGACGCCTTGTTTATCCTATCCGTCCTGTACTAAATTTATATCATATAAAGAGTGGGATAACTCTAACTCATGGGGGTATTAGATGATATTAGAAGTTTGAGATAACTTTTTGGGACAAAAAAACCTTCTTTTTTTTTTTTTTTTTTTTTTTTAAGATTTGAATTTTTTTTCTTTTTAATTTTCAGTTTTTATTTCTTTTCTTTTTTATTTTTATATATGCTTTTTTTTTCCTATCTCTTGTTATTTTCAAATCGTTTTTTTTTTCAAATCTCTTCCCCCCCCCCCCCCCCCCCCCCCCCCCCCCTTTTTTTTTTCCAATTTTTTTTTCCCTTTCTTTAGACCCATGGGTCTTAAAAAATAATAATTTAATTATTACCAGAAATTATATCTGGGCACGACCAAATGCAGGATTAGGATATAGCAGCTTATTCGACAGTTTTATCTAGCACGTTCCAAACACAGGACAACATAATAGCTTATTCAAAGCATAACAAGGACCGACTCTCAACACATAAAAAATCTCGACTAAAGCATTTTAGCATTCCAAAGCATTATGTAATTAGCTTTTTAATTCATGTGCAGTTTGTAGTCGAACTTGTGTTTATATAATTAGTCCGTAATCTATTTCTTTGTAATCAAAGTTGTTCAACGACAGTCATTTTCTCTACCGTTTTCAAAGCATTCAATTTCTTTTTATTTCTTTTCTCATCACTTGGTTAACTATTTGAAGTCCTCTTAATTCATTGAGATAAGGGTAATTTTAAGGGAATAGACATCCCTACTTTCTAACAATCGTCCGATCACACTTACACCAAACATAGAGATTAGTTTAACTACAGATTTGGACCTACTGTACAAGATCCTGACACACCCGCAAATATTTTTGCCAAATAGCCTTGAATTTTATTATCAAAGAAATGGACATTACCATGATGTACCTCAAATCTCAATAAATCTATATAGGCATGCCAAAAAGTCAGAAAGATTTGGCAGTTATATATCTTTAGAAATTCTACATCTTTTTTAAAATAGAAATTTGGTATTAAATACTAAATTAGGAGAATTATTTGGTTATAAGACATAAGGAAAATTTTTTTTGGAGATAAGTCCATGATTAGTGGACATTAGTAAACATAAGGCCTTTGACCCATATAATACCATAGGCTGTGACCATTACACCCTTGCCCTAATAGTCTCATGTCACAATGTCAACATCGATCATCTCTTCTGTCATCGAACTCTCTCCCTCCATTGCCAGCGACACTACAACCACCAACACCGCGCGACAACGAAAAGACGGCGCAGAGGATGAGAAATGATGGAAATGGATGGTAGGCGATGGCGACAGAAGATAAGGGCGATGACGTCGACGACGATAGAGGGTGAGGGCGACGACGACGGCAAGAAGTCTTCTTCGTAATGGTGGAGATTGCGAGTTGCTTCGATCGGGAAGAACAGAGTATCTATGGCAACAAGGAAGGCAGTGAAGTCACGGCTTGTTCGGTTGCGGTGAGGCTAGGGTTTTGGGCGGTTATTTGGGGGCTATTTTGGATGATTTGAGAGATTTTTACAAATGCTGTTGTGGTGCTTCTTCTTCTTCTTCCTTTTTTTTTTTTTTTTTTAACACATTTCTTTTTGTGATATTTATCAAAAAAAAAAAGTTAATAAACTTTCTCAAATTTGTTTGTTAGAATACTGTAATTTCACTAATTGTCACAAACTTCATGATAAATTTCAAAAGTTGTGAAATTTCATAACTTTTTTAGTGTTGAAACTCTTTTTAGATCTGTGATTTAATTCTCTCTTTCTCTCTCTCTCCTCTTTCTGGATTTAATTCCTTCATCATCTCTCATTCGATCATACAACTTCTATACTCCAAATAGAGGTGTCAATCGGGTCGGGTTGGCCCGGCCCGGCCCGATTTTTCCGGGCTAAAAGCCCGGCCCGCTAGGCCCGAGCACTTTTGTCCGGTCCGGGGTGGACACCCTTGGTCCCGTCCACGGCCCGGCCCGGCCCGGCCCGCTCCTTTGCCCGAAACTCGGCCCGGCCCGCTAGCCCGCTAGCCCGGACCGCTAACCCGGATAAGCTAGCCGTTGTGGCCCGGCCCGACCCGATAGGCCCGCCCGTGGCCATAACGGCTAGTTTGGCCCCTTTTCAATTTTTTTTCCATTTTTTACCCCTCTAACGGCTATAAACGGCTAGTTTTGGGGGTAAAAATGTAAATGTGCTTTTTGACTTCCCAAAATACCCCTTAGCCCATTTTCTATAAATACTAAACCTCCCACAACATATTTTCTCATACAAAAATCAATTATCTCTCTCTATTCTCTACTTTCTCTATACTACTCCATAAACTACAAGTCTACAAGCACTTCTACTCTACAAGTTGGTGATTCAATTATCAAAGCTCTAATTTGTAAAGGCACTTCTAGTCTTCTACAACTTGAACTTACAAGCTCTCAAGTCTCAAGTCTTATTATAATTTATAGTTGTTCACTTCTTCTTTTACTACTATAAGTTGAGGTAAATTTATTTATTGTTTCACTTCTTGCTTTATTAGTTGCTTATTTAATGAGAGTTGAAGATCATTTAGTTCCAAACAAATCAATTGTAATACTCCTGGCCCGCATGAGTATAAACTGTGAACGGCTTTTTAAAAAAAAAAATCCAATTCTGTAAAATGTAATCTTTACTTTTTATTATACAAATTAATGATAAGTAATCTTTATTTTTTATTAGACTATAATTTTAAATATCAAATAGTAGTAATCTCTTTAATTTTTATTGAATAATAAAAATTCTTTACTATTTTTTTTGAATGAACTTTTTTTAAACTTTTAGTAATCACTAATCATTAATGAATAAATATTTACTTTTTATTATACAAATTATTGAAATTAATGATAATAATCTTTATTTTTTATTAGACTACAATTTTTAAATATCAAATACTAGTAATCTCTTTAATTTTTATTGAATAATAAATATTCTTTACTTTTTTTTTTGAATGAACTTTTTTTAGTAATCACTAATCAATGTAATCATTAATGAATAAATCTTTACTTTTTATTGTACAATTTATGATAAGTAATCTTTATATTTTATTAGACTATAATTTTTAAATATCAAATAATAGTAATCTCATTAATTTTTATTGAATAATAAATATTATTTACTTTTTTTTTTTTGTTAAACAAATTTTTTTTAGTAATCACTAATCATTAGTGCATAAACTAAACATATATAAAAAAAAAGAGTAAAAGTCAAAACTCCCCCCAATTCCCAAACATTAAACTTTAAAAGTTAAAACTTTTCCCCCCCAAAACTCCGGCCCGGCTCGTTTATGGGCCCGTCCACGAACCCGTCCACGAGCCCGTCCATAAGCCCGTCCATGAGCCCGTCCACTAGCCCGGCCCGGCCCGGCCCTAAGCCCGGCCCTAGTGAGCCCGGGCCACCGGTCCGGGGCGGACATCCCCCCTCCCTTCCCAAGCCCGGCCCGGCCCGGCCCGAAGCCCGGTCAAGCCCGCTTTGACCGAGCCCGGCCCGGCCCGGCCCGGCCCGTTTGACACCACTAACTCCAAACAATACATAATTAATACTCTTACAAAATTTCACAAACTTTTTTAGTGAAATTTCACAAATTTTTTTTTTTGGGTGAAATTTCACAACTTTTTTTCTCCCTTCAGAATTTCTTAGAAACAATGTTACTTTATTGGTAGATCTCGTCAAGTAGATGTAAGAAATATAATTTCTACCTAAAAACAATGTGTAAATTGGAAGTTACGAAATTTTGAAGCGTGAAAAAACTATGGAAAAACTGTTAAGAGGGTCCGACGAAGTCATCGAAGCTCCGACGAGGTCGCCGGAGCTCCGACGAGGTCGCCGGAGCTCCGACGAGGTCGCCGGAGCTCAGACAAGGTCTTAGTGATGGTCGCTGGAGGTCCTGTGAGGTGGTCGGAGGTCCAACGAGATTATCGGAGTTTATGGTAGTGTCGCGCCTAGTGTGTAGCAATTTTAGCCAAATGGTAAGGATAATTTAGTCAATTGACTAGAGAGAGGACTTATAACAAAATTTTTTATTTGTTGGACCTAATACTAAAATATTACCTTAAAATAAATTTATCACCAATTGCCTCTTTTTATGAAAAGGTTTTTCTATAAAGAAAGACAAGTTTAAGTTAGACGTCTAGGCTACATTCATCAGGATTGTGCGGTCAACACAAGAGTGATCTAGTGGAGTCATTTTATTTATTATTTATTTATTTTTGATAAACAGAGTCATTTTAGTTAAATTAAGTTAACTCTAACTATCCAAGGTTTTCCCAATAATAAAAATAAATAAATAAATCTAAGTATGGGTGACTAATAGCAGTAGTCAGCGCCAGAACCCGGCCCAATCTCAAGATAAAAAAGTTTAAGCCCATTGGACAATACACGATATGACCGGTCCCAACATGCTTATTTTTCTGTTTAGATATGCAAATGTTACAAAAAATATTAGCACAATTTCTTGATAGTACTGGTCGTGCTTGGGTTTATAGCAACTTCAACGGGGGATGCATATGGGTATTCAAATCCAAAAGATGTTAAAATGGATCCCTTCATCCCAAAAAATGCACTCCAATGGGGGATCCAAAAGGGTATCCATTATGCAAACTCATGGTTTGAGTCTCCAAACTTATAGCCTTTGGAGAGAGAAAGTGAGGGGATGCATATTTGGTGGGATGATCCTAGCCATTGGTTTGAGAATAAAATAATATTTTTAGTGTATCTATGGTTGAGATACATTAAATATATTAAACAATAAAATGACTACTAGTTATAGTTACTGTGATTGGAGTGCATGAGACTTATTTGGTATGTAAAACATTATTCAAGTAACCAAATAGCATTTTGGATACCCAAATTTGATGACTACCTTTGGAGTTGCTCTTAGAGTATATTGACATAATTTCTAACAAAAAGTATATACCCTAAAAGTTAATATGTAAAAGCATTGGAGCTGGTCTATTGAGCCCAAAATGGGGGCCCGACAAAGATGTTTCAGTTTACATCTTCTTGGAGTTTTCATTTTACATCTCCAAAACGATGTTTCAGTTTACATCAAGAATGACTGTTCTTTCAGTGAACGTCTCTATTTCATGGCACAAGCAGCATCCTCTGCAGAACCATTTGAAGGAATAAAAAATATATATATATATATATATATGTATATAAATAAAAATTAAAATAAACCCACACACACAGAATAGATGACACTTTGCAGAACCATTTGAAGGAATTAATGTACAATATTGAAAGTGGCTTTATGTTCATTCCCATTGTTCCTTCATCATTAAGCTTTGGTACATGGATTTTCTTCATTATTTAGCTCATTTTTTATCCTTAAATTGTTCCTTCTTTTCCTCGAGGAATGAATTCCAACACTCGTTTGGTATTGCCTTATTCTTTAAGAGCCTATTTAAGGATAAAGTTATGACTCCTTTAGAATTGTTTTTGAGGATAAAGTTATGATTCCTAAATTAGAATTTCAAATTCAATTCTTAAATGCTTTGATACTTGTACCACATGCAGTGGTATGCGATACTACTGACCACAGTTATAGCATGTGATACGAGTATTAAAGTATTTGGGATTCTAATATAAAAAACATAACATTATTCCGTTTTTTGAAAAATGTTTCGACATTTGATATTGTTTTCACAGGTCACCAATAAAAAGGAATTGGGAACAATTTGGTTTCGCATCCTTCCATAATTAATAACAATATAGTCCTACTTCAGCATAATGTCAAATAATTGTGCCCCTAGCATTTGATGGGTCATTCCGAGTCATTTTCACAACTACCATTTGTAATATAGCAATGTTGGGAGATAAAAAGGTCATGAAGAGATGCTTACAAAATGATGTGACATCCCATGTAGCAGTATGACTCACCACACTTAACCTAACTCATGGGATGCCCTATTCTTTTGTGAACATATCTTTGTGACCATTTTATGTCCCTAGCATTAGCCTTGTAATATATCTTTTGAATACATATAATCGCTGAGCCACCTTCAATAATGATGAGACCACTTCAACGTCGTCCAATCAAAACCCAATGAACCCATTATCACATGTGTTTGAAAAGCATTTAAGATTCAAAATTTGGAAAGCATAACATTTACTCTTTCCCAAATAAGTATCTACTAAATGTTCAAGTATTAGTTCTATTTGTTGAGGGGTAGGTAAGATGGGGGGATCACCGTAGTATGATTATTAATAGACATCACCATCGTATTAAGTCATCTTTAATAATTAGTGAAAAACTTTAAGGGACTCCTAATACATATCCATCATCATCAATCCTACTTTTTTTTTTCCTTATTTATATATGTATATATACATATGATTTCTATGATATATATTGTTTGGAATCTATCCTCAATTGTTTATTTTAATTTCAATCGCTTGATATTGTTTTTGCTAATCATAGGTGGCGTTACGCTACTTAGTTGATATCTTTCTTCATCAGCAGAATTTCTAATTCAAGAGTGATCAAATCAAGGTGATTGGTCTACAGAGACTATAAACATATATAGATCTGTACGTGTATAACTGTATATTTAACACTCTGAATGGCGGATGTGGTTGGGCCAAGGCTGTACTGCTGCTACAATTGTCGGAACTATGTTGCCCTTCACGATGATATTGTATCTAAAACCTTTCAGGTGAACTATATATCCTTTAATGACTTCCCTCCAAGTTCTGATCTATATATATTATATATAGTTTTTTTTTTTTATTTGTTGCTGAAACTGATCTATATATTTATAGGTATATATATATATTCATGATAATACATAAGTTCTTGTATGTGTTTGAATGTGGGATGTGTGTGTGTATGCCCGATAATTTGATATATGAGTCTTTAGGGGCACTTAAGAACCTGTTCTATTGATTCTAGTTTGTGCCAAAAGTCGTTTTATTGGCAAGGAATCCATACTCAATCAGAGTGACTATTTGGAAATGCCAAATGTCCTTTTTAGGAAATGATTTATTAACGAGACTCAATATTATGTTGGTTTGATAAAAAATCAAAGAGATATAAGATTGGGCACAAACTAATGTGTAAAACACTCATCAAACACTTTAATTATTCAATTCTTAATTACTAGCCGAATTTTTGGCTTCCGAAATAGATCCTAGATAATGGTGGGACTAAACTTTATGCTTTTCAAAATTTTGAATCTTAAATGCCCCTACATATAATAGCTGATGGGGCTAAACTTTATTCGGATAAACTTTGAAAATGAGAGTGGGGACTAAACTTTATTTTATTTTAGGCATTATCGAACGGTCCGGTCAACAGTTTTTGGGAAAATTCAAACCAATATCCATATTTCTATCATTGAATCGATTCTATTTATTCAAATGCTTGGTATGTGGAGTGTGGCCTAATCTACAATATGTAAAACCAATTTATTTCATACATTTCCAATCATGCCCTTTTTCTTTTTTCTTTTTTTATTTTTTTGATCCTGATTTGGATTTGAGATTACCCAGAAACATACATGCATGTTTATATATACACTGTTTGGCAGGCAAAAAATGGGAGAGCCTTTCTGTTCTCTCATGCAATGAACGTTGTTACCGGGCCAAAAGAGGACAGACACCTTATTACAGGTCTCCACACGGTTGCTGATGTACACTGCTCTGATTGTAAACAAGTGTTGGGATGGAAATATGAAAGGGCGTATGAGGAATCTCAGAAATACAAAGAAGGCAAAATTGTGCTTGAAAAATTCAAGATTGTCAAGGAAAACTGGTAGATATTTAAGAAGGGTCGTCTCTTGTGATTTATATATAGTTCTTGTTGTAAATAGTATTTGTGTGAATTGACCTTTTTTTTTTTTTTTTTTTTTTTTTTTTTTTTTTTTATAGAAAAAAAAAAGAGTCATTATTTCTCTGCTTCATTGGAGTTGTATTAGTATATGATTTCCCTGTAAATAGACTTTGTGGGTGCTGTCAATTATTCATCAATCTTTTTCTAACCTTTTCTTTGAAGAAGAATCCATATAGCTTGCAATAGTTACATATGCCTTCTATGAGGTTTCATGAATGTAGGGATTTGATTAGTGATTAGTTGCTAATTAGGAGTGCATTCGTTGTAGATGAGATATGTATTAACCAATTCAACAGATAACTCAAGATTCCTATTTTGGTGGTAGAGATTTGGTCCCGGATTTTGTAGGGTGGCAAATAAATATGTTAAGATACGCTTAGTTGGCAGCGTCTCTGGTAATGTTTAAGATATTTCCCAACCTGAGCTCTTGGCGTTCTAAGTTGGTATCGAGCTGAGAGCTGAGCCCTGTGACATTTTGGTTTGAGATTTCCTGAATAGGATATTCTACACATATATCAAAGAGCATTGTGAATTGTCGGACTAGCTGACCAGGGCTTCCAAATTTAATTTATCCATCTTTTTACTACCAAGAAGGTTCCAAAAAAATTTGGAGTTGACCCTAAAATAAAATTTTCACATATAATATATTGGTCCAATTGTAATCGATCTCATCATGCCATTGTGAACTTGGATGACTAGCAACAATATGTATAATTCTTTCGCTTGCACTAGCAAAAGCCTCTTTATAAATATTAATGCATTCTTAACTTGAAAGGGTCTTGTCAATCACATCCAAAGAATATTGAATTAACTCACTCGCATTAGTAGATATGATTTGCCATCATTTATCACCGCGCCATTGTCATTATCAATCTCCACCTCGATCTTTGCTGTTTTAGTCCACCTTTTTAAGATGTATCGTTTCGGTAGTTCTTCAAAACTAGCCATTTTGTGCAAGTAGCCTAACACACGTCTACATGGTATCCCCAAGCTCTCAATCAGTTTGCAACTACATGATGCAAAACACAACTCCTTGTCATAAATAACTTCTCGTACTCTTTGAAATGCCTTTCTTTGAACTTTATATACCCAGTGCTTCTCATCCTCTTTTATAAGCTCATATCTATAGTTCAAGGACTCCCAAAGCTCATCTGGATTTCATAAAACTTTTCTCATGTATAAATATCAATCGTTTGTAACAAATAGTCATGAAACATCTTCACCTTAGGCCTCTCAGTCCGATCTTTGTGATCGGACAACAACTCTTCATTTCGTTGGCGTAGTAGCCCCTATCAAATTGAATCATGAAATCAACTAATGAATTCTCCTTCTTGACAAATCTCTTGAAAATGAGTGAGAACTTTATGCTCTTTGGCTACTTGTCATATCGGCCGAGAAAACGTGATTACAATAAACAGGCACCCATTTCGAACGAATTTCATAAATTAACTTTAGTCAATTATTGGCGTCTAACCCACTCCTCTTAACAAGATCTATCCATATCTCGTCAAACTCTTCCTTTGACTCCGAATTCCAAATACAATTGGAGAACTCTTTATAGTGCTTACTATATTTCATCGAGTCTAGCTTTTCAGAGAACTTCATCAAAATGTGCCAACTACAATATCTATGGAATATATCTGGAATAGTTTCGGAAATTGCTTTAGTCTTTGCCGGATCTTGATCAGGAATGATCATCTTAGGGCCATCACCTGGCATAGCCTCCAAAAATTGATTTAATAGTAAAATAAATGAATCTGAGATCTCGTCACTTACAAATGCACAAGCAAATATAATCGTCTGACCATGATTGTCACCCCTATTAGTGGTGCGAAGATCATACCATAGCGATCAGTGTTGTATGTAGTATCGAAGGCGACCACATCACCATAAAATTTATAAGCTCCCCTAGATGTCCCATCGACCCAAAAGCAATGTTTAATCCTCTGCTTAGGATCTGCCTCAATTTTGTATGTGAATGATGGATTCTTTTGCTTTTCAAATTTTAAATACTCACTCAACATTTCTCCATCATGCCTCTTATTCTCATTACACATATCCCTTTGATAATTATATAAATCTTTTTGTGTACACCCAATGTTTTCAAACCCTTTAGCTTGGACTCCAAGAAAATTAAATTGCTGATTTGATGGTATGTTCACAACTCCAAGTTGTTGAGTCTAACTCTTTTGGGCACTCGAAACCTTTCAATGAGAGATCAAAATATGCTTCTTGGACGGGGTTGCCAATGGGTGACAATGGCCCTCAATAAAATTAGTGACTACATATGCCCCAGAATTGGATCTCAAAACAGCTATCTTTGTGTTACAACTCTCTTTTACCGATCTCCGATGCCTTTGACTTTCAACATCCGCAACCACTTTTCCCTTTTCTTGTTTAAAACAAACAAACTCCTTCATTTTCACCACATCACTTCCTTACATTTTCTTAGAAGTCCAATTTTGAATACTAAAACCACACTATTTCGCATATGCATTGTAGTAATTGTAAACATCATCTATTGTTTGAAATTGTTGACCAACACTTGGTTTTGGATCATTGGCTACTTTAGGATTTTTGGGATATCATGACAATTGGACGTGTCCCCTCTATTTGGCACTTTTAGAATCTTGGACAATTCAACAATCGCTTCTTCTTCCTCTACCATGATCTCATACTCCACATCCATACGAAAGCCTAGTAAAATATATTTTTACCAAATTCATTGAATCAACTCATGAATCTAAAATGCTTAACCAAGTCTTTAAGGCTTTAAAATGTGAAATTTGACACAAAAGCCTAGTAAAATAGATTTTTACCAAATTCATTGAATTAACTAATGAATCTAAAATCATGAATCTTAGCATTCAAAGAAAAAAAATAGCCATATAAGAACAAATATGAAGCTTAAAATCATGAATCTTAGCATTCAAAGAAAAAAAAAAAGCTATATCAGAACAAATGAAGCTTAAAATCATGAATCTTGGGTGTGGAGAAAGGTAGAAAAAGAAGCTCTTCCTTCTCTCTAGGATTTTAGGGCTCTTTAGAATTTAGCATGGGTAAGAGAGAGAGGATCAAAAGATCTCCACTCATTCTAACTCTAAAACTAAACTCTCCATCTATGAACTCCAAGAGTTTGTTGCAACCACATCCCATATTGATGAGGAAGCTTCGATTCATGATACAAATTATGAAGGTCTTGATGTAGATACTGAGAAGGAATTGGATCTCACGAATCAAGTGAACCTTAGACGATCCACAAGACCTCGGAGACCACCTAAGGATCCATTTGATCATGAGTTTATTGGAGACAAATGGATACAAATGTGATGTTCAAAAGCATGTTCTCTTGAGGAAGCTAAGGTTATTGCAGCAAATACGGTGTCTAATAAGGATGATCTTGGGCTTTCAGGTGTTGATCAAGAGCAAGTTGCCCCTTTGATGGATGAGAAGTATGGTGGTGCAGATCATCAAAGTACTGGTCATTCTCAACATAATGTTAATTCTGTTGGGTCTAGTAACTTTGAAAGCTTTCTTTTGGAAGTCTTACAGACAAAAAACCCTAAAAACCCTATCAACCATAATATTCCTTCTGGTTTTCAGCCTCATACTGATATCCTTGCTCACAAGGACTCTTTAGCTATGCCCAACTCCCTTTGTTCTGTCTCTGCTGGTCCTCTTGGTGGTTTTGATAGATTTAATGGTGTAAAGGATCTGGCCACTCGGAGCAACATTCATATTTCTTGGCTTGCCGAGCCAAAGGTTGAAGGTGATGTGGTCTACGCGCATTCCGGTGCATCTGGGCATGCTACGGTTGACTATACGTCTGCGCCATCTATTTGCTTCCCCATGCTGGACAGCTTGGAACCCTTTCCTAGGGACATGTGTTCTGTTGATTGTACCACTCAGCAGCTTAAGCTTGTAAAGCCTGATAATCCAAGAAAAGATGAGAAGTCTCACTTGGGGCCTGTTCAGTCTATTTTAAATGCTCACTGGCCAGCTTCTGTGGGGCCCGTGCACAACGCCAACCCTTTTTAACCTATTGATCACATGGTTGATGCAAACCAAGGAAAGAGAGACGTTAAGGCTGTGCAAGATAAGGGACAAGATTGTGTGGGCCTAAGTCCACTACATTTTGCCAAAGAAAAGGTTGGTGTACCTTCGATTGCCACGTGTCTTTTAGAGGGATCAACTATTCCATGCATTCAAATTGGTTCTCCCGTAGGTGGTACTGATTCACATGATCAAGGTGCTGGGTTCAAATCAACACATACTTTTCCTTCACCTATTCCTTGTTTGGACCCTACTACCAATGCTATTTCCCATCCTTGTAATGTGGGTACCCCTCTTGTTGCTTCGGTTCCAAAAAAGTTTAATGAGCTTTTTAATGTTACCCCTATAAATTCGTATCCCAGTAATGACATCAAGAAAGGTTTCAATAAGAATGATTGATTTGGTGATTAATGAATGTATTTTTCATCCAGCAGATTTACCATTGACTTTGTTGATCATGGGCACCCTTAAGGTTCCCAATGAATTGACCATGGAAGGAACTAAGGAATGGGAAACCACCATTGTGGGTCAGTTTGTTGGAAAATCTTTATTTTTTCCCTTGTTGCCTTAGCTACAAAATGGATGTGGGAGAAAACGGGTTTGGTTCATATTCGTGCCACAAATTCTGGACTATTTTTCTTTGCTTTCTCTTCTGTGGAGGGGAGGGATGAGATCCTTGAAGGTGGCCCTTGGTCTATTGTTGGGAAATTGTTTCTGTTAAGACCTTGGTGTCCTAATCTCACTTCTAAAAAAGAGACATTTAAGTCTATTCCTCTTTGGGTGTGCTTCTATGGGATACCCTTGGAATATTGGAACACTAGAGGAATTAGCTTTATTGCCAGTTATATTGGTAAACCTTTGCATGTGGACCAGACAACAGCAAGTCGACAGTGTATATCCTATTCTATGGTATGTGTCGAAGTAAAGATCTCATCAATCATTTTGAGTTAGAAACCGATGATGCTAATGGAGATCCTGTTCGGATACCTATCCGTATGGATTACCAATGGAAGCCTCCCAAATGCTCCAAATGCTCCGTCTTTGGACACGATTGTGCTAAAAAGTTACCCCCTAAGCATAATCCTCTTCCTTATTGTCATAGGCCCAAACAGAACAGTTACAAGCCCATTGCTTCTAAGGCTGAGGTGGGGGTTTGGAAAATGGTTACTGGGAAAGATTAAGGGAAAAATGTTGTTGATGCCTCTGCTCCAATACCGCTTGGTAGGGATACCCCGACAAATATGACTAACGGTAACATGTTCTCTGCGCTTTCCCATGCAAGAGATATTATTGGCCAAGAGTCGGCCAAAGTTAATGAAGTTCGATCGTACATTGCTAGAGTGTGTTGTCTAGAGGCAAGTTCTTCTTCCCAAACTCCTGTGGTGATTAGTGATGATGTTAGGGGGGATCCCCCTATGGTTCCTATAGTGGAGGATGAGCCTATTGAGGACTTGCGCTTAGATTTTGAGTATTTGGGATTTATTCTTGTGGCCTCAATGTCAACTAGACAACGGAAGAAAGAAGCTAAGCAAAATTTTCGAGGAAATCACTATAGGGGTAAATATGGCTAGCCCTATCTCTGTCTTTTGCTTTCTTTTTTCTATGTACATTTGGTGGGATGGGCACTTATCTTGTTTTTGGATCTAAATAGTGTTAGGAAACGGCGTTCCCAGAATTCGTTGACAGCGCGTATAATTGGTACTGTAAAAATTTCGTGAAAACTACAATAACCCTATAAGGGCGGAACTAGGGTTACCTTAAACTACTAAAACAGATTGCTGTAGTAGACGAATCGAGAACACGGGCTCGATAACAGCTCACGATCTTCTACCGTATTCCTTTGTTGCCAGAATATCGAACTGAGTGTGGGCTCCTTCGAAATCCTTTATGTTTCTGCTCTCTCTTTTTAAGCTCTCTTTTCTATTCCGAGTTATAATGCTCTTGATGGAAAAACACAAACTGAGGAGAGAGCCAAAACAACATATATATAGGCTACGATAGGGACCATAAGAAGTCAATAAGGAATAGGCTTCCTTATGGAATTAGGAAACCCTAATTCAAACTGAATCAGATTCCTATTTCTATAAATTATAATTCATACCACTAAAAAATTATAATTGCACTCCTACCCTTATCTCAAAAATATATTTCGAGCTCCATGTTATTAAATGCTTATTATCTCCCCATGTTAAGATTACAGATATCCATTAATTAAATATAATTACTGACAATCATATTTAATTAATTTCTTAAAATTCCTTGAGATCCTCTGCTTAACTTATCTGATATGTCGGATACAAAATCCACCTGCAGGGTTTGACATAATCAAAACTTATAAGCTTTCTCAAGGGGATACCATCAATCCCAAAATTGAGACATGGATTCCATCATTAATTAATATCCACCACACAATTAATATTGTCACCCAATCCAATGAGATATTGACCCATTTAAGGATCTCACCCTTTTAGGGATCAAAGTGTAAATATCAAATGTACGTGTCTATAAATTAACTTAGGATTTAGAGCATAAGCACTCATAATAGTCATGAGGTATTAATTATCTTATAAGTCAGTATAAAGATAGTTACCCCAAGTCGGTCCCGTTTAATACACAAAGTGTACCAGCATGGTGAGTTGAAACTATATCATTTCCAGTAGTCAAGACAAACCTACTACAACACCATGCTGCAGTCCTACTGATGGTGTGTCCAATCCATCTAAGACTGTAAACCAAAATCTTACATTCTACAAGATCCAATGGTCTGATCTTCCGTGTATAAGCCAAACTCTACACACCAAACCACCTACTATGTAGAATGAAAGACACACATGCATAATATTAAATAAATAATATAATACAAATATTGCCCACACAGATTCTCATAAAATGGATTAACTGATTTTATTAAATGAATAATAAATCAACTACATAAAGCATGGCTTTTAGTATATATCCCTAACAATCTCCCACTTAGACTCAAAGCCATGATGTGACACACCTCACTCCTATCCCTTCTACATGACTATCAAAAGTCTTGGCCGGTAAGCTCTTGGTGAAAGGATCTGTCAGGTTATTTGCTAATGCTATCTTGGTCACTTCAACATCACCTCTTTGCACGATCTCTCGTATCAGGTGATACTTACGCTCAATGTGTTTTCCCTTCTTATGTGCCCTAGGTTCCTTTGAGTTAGCAATTGCTCCGCTATTATCGCAATAAAGGGCAATAGCCGATTGTACCGCAGGTACTACTCTTAGATCCATAAGGAAGTTTTTGAGCCATACAGCCTCCTTAGCGGCTTCCGAAGCAGCCACATACTCGGGTTCCATGGTGGAATCAGCAATACACGACTGCTTGATACTCCTCCAACTAATGGCTCCACCTCCTAGGGTAAACACATATCCTGAAGTAGACTTTCTGGAATCCCTATCTGACATGAAATCAGAATCCGTGTACCCAATGGGTACAAGACTGTCTGCTTGGTAAACTAACATATAGTCTCGAGTCCTTTTCAGGTACTTGAGATAATTTTTCACCGCAGTCCAATGTTCTTGCCCTGGATTAGACTGATATCTACTAACCATGCCAACAGCAAAGCAGATGTCAGGTCTAGTACACAACATAGCATACATTAGGCTTCCTACTGCTGAGGCATAAGGAACTGCCTTCATCTTCTCTATCTCATCAGGTGTCTTAGGACACTGGTCCTTAGATAGAGTAATTCTATGTTTGAAGGGAAGGAATCCCTTCTTGGAATCTTGCATGCTAAACCTTGCAAGAATATTGTCGATACAAGTGCCTTGTGGTAAGCCCAACATCCTATTCTTGCGATCTCGCATAAGCTTGATCCCTAGGATGTGACCGGTTTCTCCCAAGTCCTTCATATCGAATTGACTGGACAACCACACCCTTACAAAAGATAATACCCCCACATCATTTCTGATTAGCAAGATATCATCCACATATAGTACTAAGAACACCACCACACTTCCATCATGTTTCTTGTACACACAAGATTCATACGCACATTGATCAAAACCAAAAGACTTGATTGCTTGATCAAAGCGGACATTCCAAGACCTAGATGCCTGCTTAAGTCCATAAATGGACTTCTTAAGCTTACACAACATGTGTTCTTGGCCCTTCGCAATGAACCCATCTGGTTGCATCATATAGATGCACTCGTCAAGATTCCCATTAAGAAATGTTGTCTTGGCATCCATTTGCCAAATTTCATAATCGAAATGTGTAGCAATGGATAAGAGAATCCGAATAGATTTTAGCATGGTCACCGGCGAAAAGGTTTCCTCATAATCGATTCCCTCTTTTTGAGTGAACCCTTTTGCAACAAGCCTTGCTTTAAAGGTTTCCACCTTACCGTCTGCTCCTCTCTTCTTCTTATAGATCCACTTACATCTAATAGGTTTTATTCATTGGGTGGTTCTACAAGATCCCAGACTTGATTGGAGTACATGGACTCCATTTCAGACTTCATAGCCTTTTGCCAAAGATCTGCATCTTTATCTTGGAGTGCTTCATTGTAGTTACAGGGATCGGTACCTTGTTCATCAGGGACCCGGTCATAAGACTCTACCAATAACATATAGCGGTCAGGTTGAATAACAACCCTACCACTACGACGAGGCACAACCCGTGTCTATGTATCACTAATATTTCGTTGTGAAGATTCTAAACCTAATACACCATTATTTGCACGCTGTACTAGTTCAGGAACCTGCGTGTTGATGGTTGGTTCGGGATCTACACGAGTTTCGATAATCCTCCCACTACGACGCGGTAATGGAATATTGATAACTTTGTCTTGTGATGTTTCTTCTCGTACCGATGGTATCGAAGAAGTATGTGTCGGTGTCTCTCCTCTCATTTTCTCTAGAACAATACGGCTTCTAAGCTTGTGGTCCATAACATAGTCCTCTTCTAAGAATGTGGCATTGGTGCTAACAATAACCTTCTGATCCTTAGGACTATAAAACAGACCACCTTTAGTTCTTCTTGGATACCCAACAAAGAAACATACTTCTGTTCTTGATTCTAACTTTTCTGCATTCCCTTTTAGTACATGTGCTGGACTACCCCAGATCCGAACATGCCGCAGACTAGGCTTTTGCCCAGTCCACAATTCCGTGGGAGTAGTAGGTACTGACTTAGATGGTACCAAGTTTAGAATGTATGCAGCTGTCTCTAATGCGTGTCGCCAAAAGGAAATTGGTAAATCCGAATAACTCATCATAGATCTTACCATGTCCATGAGAGTCCTGTTTCTTCTTTCTGCTACACCGTTCTGCTGAGGCATACGGGGTGCAGACAACTGGGATGTAATCCCTTGCTCCAATAAGTATTCCCTAAACTCTCCCAAGAGGTACTCTCCACCACGATCAGATCATAGTGTTTTGATATATTCACCTAGACGCTTCTCCGTTTCAGCCTTGAAGTCCTTGAATTTCTCAAAGCATTCAGACTTACGCCGCATCAAATAAATGTACCCATACCTTGAGTAATCATCGATGAAAGTGACAAAGTACTCAAATCCCCCTTTTGCTTGGACAGTCATAGGACCACACAAATCAGAGTGAACCAATTCCAATGGCTATATCCCTTGGCCGAGAACGACCTCTTGGTCATTTTACCTTCCAAGCAAGATTCACAGACTGGAAGTGCCTCCACTTCTAATGAGCTTAATGACCCACTTTGAACCAGTCTTTGAATCATTTTTAAATTAATATGACCAAGGCGTAAGTGCCAAAAATGCGTTTGGTTCATCCTCGAAGGTTCTTTTCTCTTAAATGGCAAACTATTTGTGTTATTCAATTCATTAAGTTGCAGTATAGGAGAGACAGGATTTATAATATATAGATCATCCACCAATTGACCAGAACAAATAAAATGTTTATTTTCTTTAATAACTACTATTTTATATAAATGAACTGAATATCCATTCTTTACTAAACTAGAAACTGAAACTAAATTCCTTCTAATAGAAGGTACATAAAGGCAATTTCTTAATATTAAAATCCTATCTCTACCAAAACTAAGACGTAGATCTCCTACTGCAACTCCTGCTACTCTCGTAGTATTTCCCATATATAGATAAATTTCTCCATCATTGAGCTGCCTGGTTCTCTCGAACCCCTGCAAAGAATTGCATACATGATCAGTGGCTCCCGTATCTACATACCAGGTACCGGTAGATCGGACCGCTAAACACGATTCAACAACTAGTAAATGAGATTTACCTTGATTGTTCTGTCTGGCGAGATAAACCGGACATTGCTTCTTCCAGTGTCCTGGCTACTTGCAAATAAAACATTTGCCTTTAGGCTTTCCCGGTTGTCCTCTTGGCCTTTGGATTGGCGGAGGACCCGCGGCCTTCTTTTGAGCCTTTTTCATTTTATTCTTGCCTTTCGGCTTTAAAGCAAAAACCTTTCTTAAACACAAGAGCACTCCCTGACTTTCTGTTGAGACCCTCAGCTGCCTGGAGTTCTTTAAGCAGCTCCGCCAAGGTATATTTAAATTTATTTATGTGGTAATTGAGGCGGAATTTTTTAAAAGACTCTGGCAGTGACTAGAGTACGATATCCACCTGGGTTTCCTCGTCAATTTCAGCTCCAAGGATCTCTAGTTCATTAAGAAGGATCATCTTAAGAACATGATCCCTTACAAGCGTCCCTTCAGCCATAGTTGTGTTCATCAAGTCTTTCATGGCAACCTACCTAGCAGCACGACTTTGATCCCCGAACATCTCTCGGAGGCTCTCCATCATGTCATAGGCGCTGGCCATTGACTGATGCTGATGTTGCAGCACATTTGACATGGATGCCAAAATGTAACACCACACCATCTCATCAGCCTTGACCCATTTCTTGTGAGCCTGGGTTTCCTTAACGGTTGCCCCCTCACCAGGTTGCTCAGGACATTCTTGAGTAAGCACAAACTTATACTCTTCAGCAGTAAACACAATATCCAAATTCCTTTTCCAGTCTATATAGTTTGGTCCAGTAAGTTTGTTTTCTTTAAGTATAACAGCGAGTGGATTGAAAGAATCCATTTAAAAGCCTGAGAATCAAATATTATAAATAATTACATTTGGGCAAAAAATTACTATGGATTGAGTTGAAAATATTGGTTCTCTCTACCATATTTGAAAAGAATCCGCCAGCAACCTGATACACCGTGCTAGTATGACTCGATGGGAAGCCATATACTATCCATCATTTGTTCAGATAGGCAATTGCCTTTTAACTTTACTATCCAGACAATGTACCTTGCCTAGTAAAATTAAACTGCCGACTTGCTTTGATCCTACAAATTAAAATAGTGACTCAGATGGAGAGGATATTATTATTTATAGCAAAGTGTATACCATCACTTAATTCTAGGTCAAGAGTTCCATGAGGAACACCTCTGATGGAGAGGTGGCCCACACTAACAATCACCCAAAACATTCTTTTAAAGAAGTTTGTACTGATGATTCCGTGATCAACTACATCCGATGGGGAGGATGACACTAGAGCCATCACACAAAATTAATCATAGCATCTACAAACCAGTGATGGAGACCATGGGATTTATACTTGATAAATTCCCTCTCCCACTTAGAATTTAAAAAAAAAAATTGAGGATTATAATTTCTGGAAAAACTTTTAATTTAATTAATAAAAAATAATGGTATACTTGACAATGATTAATTCATCCTTACTTGTCAAACCCACATGTGTAGATAATAAAATTATTCTATTCTCATTATTTTAGAAAATAAGTACTTATGTTTTCAAATTATAGAATTAGTTTTATTTCTAAATACACATATAGTTGTCCATCATTTTAAATTAATATAAATTAAATATGCAGCTAGACATCTGAAATAGGTCTAGGAACAATTATCCATGTTGTGCTATTTATTAAACATGAAACAATAATAATTATTCAATCACACATAAATAAGGAAACCACAATAAAATAGGAATCTCACTATTATGGTCAAGCTACAACTCTTGTGAAAAATCTTCATTGAACCCGATTAGCTCTATGTCGCCACTATGCACGGGGGTCAAGCTGCCCAGTCAGCTCACGGGGATCGAGCTGCCCGGTCAGCTCGCAGGGATCGAGGGGGCAGCGCCCATGCCTAACCTCTTGCCACCACCACTTTCACCTCGACGACCTCATACGACCGCCACTAGCACCTCCGGTGACCATTACCTATCATCCCACCTTCATGACCATCTTAAGAGAAATTTCTCTTAAGATCAGTTGGCCGTGGAGGTTGGTGGTAGTGGTGGCAATGGAGGGGGAGGAGAGAGAGACGGTGGTGGTGGTGGCTATGGAGGGAGAGGAGAGAGAAACTTAGAGAGAGAAGAGAGTTGGTGGTAGTGGCGACAGCAAGGACGACGACTCCAGTGATGACTCCGACGATGATGAGGATAGCTCCGGTGGTGGTGGTTATGATGGTGGTGGCTATGGAGGAAGGAGGAGAGAAAGTTAGAGAGAGAAGAGAGATGGTGGTGGTGGTGGTTATGGAGGGGGAGGAGAGAGAAAGTTAGAGAGAGAAGAGAGTTGGTGGTAGTGGTGACGGCAATGGCTATAGCTCTGGTGACGGCAACGGCTATAGCTCTGGCGACGGCGACGGTGATGTCGGCTCCGGTGGTGGCTCCAGTGGTGGTGGTGGCTATGGAGGGAAAGGAGAGAAAATGGTGGAGGGAGGAGGAGAGAAGATGGTGGCTATGGTGGTGGTGGTGGTTGAGATGGTGGTGGCTATGGAGGGGGAGGAAAGAGGATGTTGGTGGTGGTGGCTATAGAGGGGAGGAGAGAGAAAGTTAGAGAGAGAAGAGAGATGGTGATGGTGGTCTCTTAGGGCTCCATAGGCAATTTTGCCATTTAGAGTGAAATTTAAAATTTTATAGGACTAAGAGGGATAGTTAGAATTTTAGAAGACTTTGAGAGGGAAAGTTTTTTTAGAGTGTGTCCTTGTGTGTGTGTTTGATTATGACTTATCCTTTAGTCGAACTTAACCCAACTTTAAGGGCTTTACACCAAGTCTACCTTTAAACTTTAGCTCAATCACACGTTTCTCTCTCCTCTCACCCCTAATTTAAAGTTTACAAAGGAATTCTTTATTTTTATAGCTAAAAATTTAAAAATAGAGTCCTACTAAAGTCTCCAACGATTGCTACAATTCAGGATATTAATTGCTGATTGAGAGCTAAGACTAAACTTTAGGAAAATAAATATTCTTTTCAGATTGTGTATTGGATTAGGAATGTGCATCAATTTAGTTTATATATATTCTGCACATGCATGCACAGACACCCAAACACCTCAACTTGACTCATATTTGCTTGGTTATTGCCATGCTTTTGAATTCAAGAACACAGGTGATATGATTTACTTTACTTCGGCCGTTCTCACTTTGATTATTTACTCAAAAGCAAAGTTAATTTTCTTTCTTAATTTATTGACAAACTCATGTATATATGAATCCTAGATGAACAAAATATGCATATATGCATAATTTGTGTTTCTATTTGACTTCATACTTTCGTTTGAGTAGGAACAAGTATTGTACTTATAACATTTGGTTTTTACTTGAATGAAATAGAAAGAGAGTTTATAAATTTTACATTAATGAGATAGAAGGATTCTCTCAGTCAATAGACCGAACATGTAAGGGTTTTTTTTTTTTTTTTTCTGTACTTTTTAAGTTTTTATTTAATTTATGGTTGGTATATCATTTTGTTTAATAATTTTGAAAAGAAGATGATATGATTCCTAATTTTTCATTGCAAATATATTTTGCAACACCTGTTGAAGTGAGATAACTTTCACTTTGACTTTTTAATTTTGATGGAAGTCGTCTAAAAGAAATTCATTAAAAGGCCACATATGACTGCATGCAAAGGAATAAGTTAGATGATGTTAATCCTATGATAGTTGGAATTTGATAATCAAAATTTTGCTATCTTGGTTATTGCATTTTGTTAATGCTTGCCAAGTATGATCGATTTGCTATGCAATATATACTGTAGATGTGTCATCCAATAAACAGGTAAGGCTTACATAATTTTTTTCTTTGTAAAATTTCATCATCCTAAAATTTTAATTTGAGCAATAAACTAATGGAATATGTAAACTAAAAGATTCTAAAAAAATAAGAATATTAAATTAAGTTTCTAAAATGAACGTGTTAAATATAGTAATAATGTAAATAACAGATATGGTATTAGTGTCAATACCTAATAAAACCTTAGATATGCTTTGTTGCAGTTTAGCAGATTTATACATTATAAACATTAGAAAAAAAAATGACATACTATAAGATAGTAAGATATGCTAATAAAATTTAAGTTTGACTTTGATAGTAGTTGTTAGAAAGTACGTCAACGTGAGATACAAGATAGAAATAAAATCTATAGCATATACACAAGGACACATAGTTTAAGTGGCAAAAGACTCTGTGTATCTAGGTTCTATGTTCGAACATTCTCTTTTCCTTGTATAATTAAAAAATAAAATAAAAAAATGTACCGCATACAAAGAAAATATTTGTAAGAAATTATTAATGTATTGAGAACTGGTAACTTAAATGTTACTGTTCATTTTTTACACAAAAATAAATACACTATCATTTTTGTTAATCATATTGAGTATCTTATATTTTCTTAACCGTGTAATTTTTTTTGTTGCATAACAAATCTTTTGTAATTCTCTTGTGCAAAGCACGGGTCATAACTAGTTATATTATTATAATATGCAAATCTCAAACTATCACATGTCAAATTAATGGGCAATAAAGGCAAATCTATATTAAGAATTTCCAAATTTATTCTATACATTTTATTTCGTCTTAATTACACTGTTAACACACTCCATTCAATTTTCAATTCATCTTAAAAATTTCTCCCGTGCAATAAGCTAGTATATATATATATATATATGATAACAAAGGATTTTGGTTTCGCCACCTCAGCGCCACGTGTTATTTTCTTCTAAAATTTCATTTATTTTATTTCACTCAATATTTGAAATTGAATAAATAGAAATTAATGCTAATGAAATATAATCCTAACTAATTAATTGTATTATTCTCTCTCCACCAATCATGATTTCCATTTATTGAGGAGAGAGAGTCTTCTCACCCGATAAATCTGGTAGGGGTGTGCATCGGTCGATTCGGTCGGTTTTTGTCGATTTTTCCATGTTTAAAAATCAACCAATAGAGTTGGTTCGGTTGGTTTTCTTTGTTTTTTTTTTTTGCCACTTTCGGTCGTACGGTTCGATTTTCTTCTGTGAATATATTTTTGAAAACCTACCGAATAGACTTAGTTCAATCGGTTCGTCACAGTCTTTTTTTTAACAGCCCTAATATTACGACCATACCCTGGAATACCTCTCTTTTGTTAAGGTTGACCACGTGGAGCTACATTTGATTGGGTCTCTACAAATTTTTTGTCTTCAACTGTTACATATGATTTGGACTCCTTTTTCTGATTTAGACACAAATTCGGGTACATTGATTTGGATATGATTTGGGCATATCCACTTCCGTGACTTCACGTTCTTTAAATTCCAAGAGTCATTATTTCCTTATTCTTGCTGAACAAGAAATTTCAGCCCATTTTCATATAACTCTTTACCATTATTTTCTGAATAATGCTAATACTTTTCAAATTCTAATCCAAAAATTGCATCCCAATAATGTGGTAGTGATATGGCAATGGGATCATCTTCAATAATGGTGAGATCATTTCAACATCATCTAATCAAAATCTAGCACATCCACGGCATTTGGGATGTGAATTTGAAATTATATAGAATTTGGGAAGTATAACATTTCTCTTATTTTGTTTTTTACTTTTTAGAAACCAACACAATCTCAGTTAGTGTTGACCGTGCTGTTTTTTCACAAAACAACTTTTCTTATCAAACATGTTTTGCTGTTTTCATTTCCTTTTCTTTTTTTTTTTCTTTCTAGAACGGCCATATTTTACCAAACACATATTCTATTTTTGTTCTTAAAAACTAAAAACAAGCTTCTTTAAATAAAATAAAATAAAATAAAATAAAAACGAAAAAATGTTATCAAATGCCACCTTAGCTTTTTGGAAGTTTTTAAAAGAAGGAAATTCTTTTCTTCTTCTTTTTTCGTTCAGGTTTTTGAAAGAAATTAAAACAAAAAGAAAAAAAGAAATTCTTTATTAGCTTTTTCCAAAAAACAATTATGTGGAGCCTATAGTCGTATTGGCTTAAGTTTTTTTCATACGAAGGAAAAAAGAAAAGAAAAAATTGATGTAATTGGGTGACTTCTCTAAAAATCATTTTATTTTAAACTTTTTAGTTGGACAAATATCTCTCTTTTTGAGATATTTACACACGTAATCAATAAATATGTAATTATTTTTTGATCATTTTAAATCACTTGCAATATCTTGCACGGGGTCATTACTAGTTTTTCAAAGAAACCAAGAGATTTGCACATCCACAATGTAAATACAAAGGAAACAACCACCAAGAGGGAGACAACACACTACTCAATAAGGGCATGTTTGTGCATCCACAAATTTGATTGAGATCATTCATGATATGTAAGAGATTTTAGGGTTAAATACATTTTATACCCCTCAAGTTTGGTCCCTATGTCAAAATGTTCTCTAAAGTTTCAATTTTGTCAATTAAGCCCTTCAAGCAAATTGTTCCAATCCACTCCAACCATCACTTTTTGTCAAAAAGACTAACATACATGTGGGCTTAATAGTCCTTTCATTCTTTAAATTCTTTCTCTACCCAAAAATCTCTCTCTCTCTCTCTCTCTCTCTCTCTCTCTCTCACACACAACCTATAGTTTGTCTCCCTCCCTTCCTCTATACCCACATCTTTCTTTCTCTATCCCTCTAACCATCCATAAACTTTATGTATATATATGTATACATAAATATACATACATACTATATATATATATGAATGGATATATATATATAATAATATATAATCATGTATTCCCCCCCAAACACACAAACACACACAAATCTTGCAATTTATTTGAAATTTCTTTCTAGCTCCCCCAAGTATGCAATTTGCAATTTTTCATCTACAAATCAATAAGTCCCAGCTATAGCGGATGATCAAATAAAGGAAGAAGACTTAAATTGAGCAAAGCAACCTGGGCCATCAAATTCATCTCCCTTTGAAATTCTCTTCTTCTTCCCTCTGATTCTTCATCTTCTTCCCTTAACCTCTCACTATTTCTTATTAAACTCTACAAGATTACCATAAAAAAATCATTAGATTCTTACCCATACAAATACATATACACAATATATCTCATATATATCTATTGGGTTCACACACAGAACAAAAAAGTATATAAACAGTGAAAGAACTAACATCCATCATACGAGCATATGGATGGCACCCTTTGATGCTTTGTATAGACAACCTTGCCGATCACTGTTATCTTGGGCCAAAGTTGGAGATAGTCAACTTTGTGGGCTAGAGATGGTTCGCAAAACTAGTGAGAAGATTCAAGTAGTGCGTGAGAAGATGAGAACGGCACAAACCAGACACAAGATTTATGCTAACAAACAGCGCAAGGATTTAGAATTTGCAGTCAGAGATCAAGTATTGCTCAAGGTTTCACCAGTTCGAGGAATTGTTAGGTTTAGGCGGAAGAAAGGTAATCTATCACCTTGATTTATAGGACCCTTTGAGATCCTGGAACGCGTTGGAAAGGTTGCCTATAGACTGGCATTGCCACCAAAGATGTCGAGCTTGCATAACGTCTTCCATATCAGAATGTTGCGAAAGTGTGCCCATAACCCAGCGCACGAGATTAACTTTGAGGACATAGAAGTTAATGACAACGTCATATTCAATGAAAGACCAGTGAGAATCTTGGATCGTGAAGTCAAGAAACTCATACCATGATGAAGGAGAAGCTTCGTGGGAGTTAGAGTCAGAGATGTGCGGGAAGTTTCCATTTTTGTTTTAACCCTACTACTTTAGATTTCAAGGACAAAATCTTTTAATAAGTGGTGGATGATGTAATACCATGTATTTTTGTATGTCTATATAATAAATGAGATTCTGTATGAATACCTTTACTATACTTGTAATTTCTGTTTTAATCGATTGAACTTGTCTTAATCAATTGAAGTTGTGCTCTTTTCAATCGATCAAACCCTTTTCGATCGATCAAAACCTTGCCGACATAGATTTATGACGTGGTCACCCTTCCTAATCGATTGAGCCCTTGTCAATCGATTGAACCTGACTGACCTGTTCTCACTTGATCGAAGAGGCTTCAATCGATCGAGCGTGCAAAGATCATTACCCCCAGGTTTGTAGGGAAGCTGCCACCTGTACCCCCTTTGACCTATATATATGGCTTCACTTCGTGTGTAGGAGGATTGTTGGACTTAGAGAGTTTAGAGACAGAGTGAGACATATATATTACACACTCCCTCTCATGTATACATATATACATATACACACATATACACTATATATATTCTGTTAGAGAGAGAGATAGAAAGAAGGGAGAAGAAGAAGAGAAAGGAAAGAGACAGCGAGGAGGAAAGGAGACAAAGGAAAAGAGGGGAGAGAGGGAGACACCATTGAAGCCTAAAGCTTCAAGCTCAAACTAAACATACCCTCTACACTTTGGTAAGTTCTAAACTCACTCGTTATCATTGGTGTAGTGTTTTACAAGTTTTGGACCTAAAATAATGGACTCAAAGGCACCCCAGCAATTCTGGGCACCACTGCCCAGTTTTTGGAGAAGACGATTTTCAATCGATTGAACTTGTTTCAATCTATAGAACTCAACGATTCTCAATCGATTGAAGATTCTTCAATCGATCGAACTTATGGTTCCCTCAATCGATTGAACATGTTTTAATAGATTGAACCCAACTTTTCCCAATCGATTGAAAATGACTTCAATCGATTAATACTTACAGAATTGAAATAACTCTGTTTATATATGATGCGAATTGCTTAGTTGTTTAATTATTGTTTCGTACCTTCCTTATGCAATATTGATTGAATAAAGAATACTGCGACGCGATAATGAGATATGATTACGAGTAAAGTGAGAATGTTCGTAACATGATGTGATGTGGAAGTCAGGAATCCGTTTGATATCCATTTCTTTTCAATCAAAGTAGTCAGGCCACATTGGGAATTGTCATGTGTCGATGTTAGTTCGGAATTGAGGTAGGTTTGATAAGTTCTGGGAATTGTACGTGGGCGGATACTTGGTCATAGGTCCTTAAAAGTAGTGAGCAGGACCAAGTAGTCCTAAGATGGTCAGGTGATCCATGATGCCCTTAAAAGCGGTGGGAGATTTAGGTCCTTAAAAGCAGTGGACGGGGAACACTGGTAGATGTCGCTAAGTTATGGAAATAAGATGATATACTATTGTTCGAAACGTTGTATCCCTGACATGCGGTGGGCGGTTTAAGTCCTTAAAAGCGGGGAATGGACTGACGTAGTGTCCATAACATGCGGTGGGCGGTTAAGGTCCTTAAAAGCGGTGGACAAAATAATGGTGTATCGATAGTGTTGAACTATCGAGCATGTTCTTCAATCAAGAGTACTGTTGTCGGTCTTTGTATAACAAGATGTGAGTAATCGAGTAATGGTTCGAAATAAAGAGAAACATATTATGAATAGAACTATCTTTTATGTCCTTCCTGAACCGGTAAATACATTATGCTTATGATACTATTTTAGTTTCTACTCACTCAGCTTTCAATAAGCTGGCGACGTTTTATGCCTGGACATACCATCCAGACTATCATGTTACTTACAATGCAGGGGATGAACTTTACCATGAGGATGGCTTTTACTTGGGATAAGGTGATGCCGGGGATGCAACTACGGAGGTTGGAAATGCGGGGCAAGATTATCTATACGCTAGTTGAAGACTAGAATAGTTATTAGCTCTAAGTCAGTTGCTGACTTTATTATTATGTTTTGTAATAAGGAATGTGTTACCTCAGGATGCTTTATTATTTTGTTTAAACACCCTAATTTAATAGTTAGTGATATATACAAAAATAGCAGGTCAAAGTTGATTCTCGCCACCTCAGCGAAGAGAAGTCAAGTCACCTTGAATTTGGGCCTACTGCTCAGATTTCCTGAGCCGTTACACAGAACCGTCCGGGATGGTCAACAGCCCAGCCATTCGCTCCAGATTGGCCCCACTTGGGTGGGCCTCCAGAAGGCATGGTTGCTTGACCAGTAGGTAACTAGACAGTTACCTATCCCAGCTAGAAGACTAAATTGAAGGAGCAAGTAGTTTCCTAAACCACTTAAGAAACTCTCATAAATTCATGTAAATCGATTGTAATCAGATTAAGCTTTCTAATCTGCAGACTTACCTTGTACGGGTGGTCTCTTGCACCTATAAAAGAGGCCACCCATCCCCATTAAAGGGGTCGCATTTTAACCTAGAGAATAGCAAGTTACATCACGATAACGCATACACCTGGTCGGTCCCCTGTAGGCCGCTTGCTCTGTTGGCTCACCAAAAACCGCCGGTGATCTGTTAGTGAAAGCACACTAACGCACTCGTGGACATAGGTCACCTCATTAATGGGGCTGAATCACATCTAAAATTCATCTTGTTCATCTCTCCTGCATATAATTACTCTTACCCAATTTTTGGCATCATCAGTTTGGCGCCGTCTGTGGGAAGCATCCAGTTTCTCATCAACAAATCTCTTGACTGATCAACATGCCCCTGAAGAAGAGTAAGAAAACTACCGCTCAAACTGGTCAGGAAGATCAAGCCGGTCAGGAGGACTCACAGCCTGGCCGACCGACCGCCTCTATGACCTCCGAGCAAGTCACTGCGGCCCTCGCACAGCTCCTAGAGGGCCAGCGGTGAATCCAACAGCAGATTAAAGCGCTGCTGGCTTGGCAGGATGAGCGCCCCCAAATCGAGGAGCAGCCCAAGAAAGGTGTGCCCAGCCAATTGCCTCCACGAGTCAGACAACATACTCACACTGCACCGGCATCCCCATAGGGATGGAGACAACGCGGGGATGACGAGCTTAGCCAGGCCCCCAGGCGAACCCGACGACATGCCCGGGCTAATCCGCGCCGGGTAGGTGACGCCAGAGACATCATCAATAGTAAGCGTGCTGCCAGAAAGGAGGGGCTAGGACATATAGCCCGGGAATCGGTCGAGGACCCCCCGGCCAGGAGCCGGAGAGATCTCAGGCACACGATCACTTGGAGCTGGAGCCGAGTCCTATCCCTAAGGACAACACACTTCGAAGAAGAGGCCTCGTCATCTGATCCGACCTACCGCTCGGACATAGAAAGGAAAATCGTGCGAAAGGACATGAATGCTCAAATCCAGGACTTGCAGAAACAGATTGAGCAGTTGGGCCACAAGCAGCGCCATGATCATACCAACACAAAGATCGAGTCACCTTATACTGTTTGGGTCACCGGATTCCCCATCCTGCAGAAGTTCAAGCCACCTCATCTCAGCTCTTACGATGGGACAGGGAGCCCAGTGGATCACGTTCGTACCTACAAGGCCCAGATGGCGCTGGTCACAACTGTCAACGAGTTACTGTGCTTGGCCTTCCCCAGCACTCTCAAAGGGTCAGCCGTGTAGTGGTTCCACTCTCTTAAACCTCAAACGGTTGATGACTTTAAGACACTGAGCAAGCTTTTTATTAGCCAATTCATAGGGATGCTTGACCGGTCGCAGCCGGACACCCAACTACTGACTGTCAAGCAACATAAGGGGGAATCCTTAAAGGATTATGTGGACCGTTTCAACTAGCAAAGGCTTCAAATTCGCCACTTGAACGAAACAGCCACTATCATGGCCTTCTGCTCGGGGGTCCAACACACCAAAATTGCTACGTCGTTTCATCGTGACCGACCGGCAACCCTAGTGGAACTCTCAGAAAGGGTCGGAAAGTACATTAATACGGAGGAGTTTCTGAAGTCCAAGCGCGCCAGCTCCACGGGAGATGAGTCCCCAAAGACTAAAAGGAAACGTGAGGGCTTTGAGAAGGGTCCGGGAAAGAAGCCTTGGCAAGATCAGCAGCGAGGTGGCCGGGATCCGGCCCCGATTACCTTTACACCACTTTCCCGGCCCATCCACGAGGTAATGGCTGCCACTAAAACTCAGAGGCTACTCTACCAGTCAGCGAATCTGAAAAGCCCGCCCGATAAGAGAAACTGGGATAAGTTTTGCCACTTCCACAAAGATCACGGACACGATACAAAGGACTGCTTCAAGCTTAAGATCGCCATTGAAAAGCTGATTGAGCAAGGACACCTAGCCAAGTTCGTGGCGGCAGATAGGCGACCTCGACAGGAAGCCCGGGCTTTCGAGCAGCCCAGGCCCCTCGGGCAAATCAATATAATCTTCGGAGGAACTTCGGGCGGAGGGGATTCACAGTCGACTAGGAAGAGACATGCTCGGGCATCCCGATCAGATGTCTGGCATGTCCAATCCACCAGCTCCCCCTTGACCGACGTGTTAGTATTCTCATCCGAGGACATGCTAGGCCTGCACTGCCCTCATGATGATTCGTTGGTGGTAACGCTCTCTATAGCAAACTATGTGGTTAAAAGGGTATTGGTGGACACGGGCAGCTTCTCTGATATCATGTTCGCCTCAGCATTCGATCAGCTCAGGATATCCAGGGATCGGCTCAGACCAGTGGCCACTCCCTTGGTAGGTTTCAATGGGTTCAGTGCACAACCGCTCGATACCATCGAGCTCCCGGTTCTTATGGGAACTTACCCTCAGCAGACATCTGTACTGGCAAACTTCGTAGTTGTAGAAGCTCCGTCCGCGTACACCGTTATCCTCGGGAGACCAACTCTCAACAAAGCCAAGGCAGTTATGTTGACGTACATCCTGGTGGTCAAGTTTCCAACCCCTCAGGGGCCTGGAAGTTTGCAGGGAGACTAAGCGACCGCTCGGAGCTGCTACGTCAGCTCCCTACGCAGAGAGGCCGTCACTGAAATATTGAACATTCAGGAAATGGACCCGAGGGACCAAAGCGATGGAGTAGATCCGGTAGAAGAACTGGAACAAGTAGTGCTGGACCCGAAGTTCCCTGACCGATGCGTTAGCATAGGTACTCTCTTGGAACCAGGCCTCAAGGAGAAGTTGATCCTGTTAGGGATATATACTAAAAGCCATGCTTTATGTAGTTGATTTATTATTCATTTAATAAAATCAGTTAATCCATTTTTTTTAGAATCTGTGTGGGCAATGTTTGTATTATATTATTTATTTAATATTATGCATGTGTGTCTCTCATTCTATATAGTAGGTGGTTTGGTGTGTAGAGTTCAGGTTACACACAGAAGATCAGGCCATCAGATATTATAGAATGTAAGATTTTGATTTACAGTCTTAGATGGGATTGGACACACCATCGGTAGGACTGCAGCATGGTGTTGTAGTAGGTTTGTCTTCACTACGAAAAATAGTATAGTTTCAACTCACTATGCTGGTACACTTTGTGTATTAAACGGGACTGACTTGGGGTAATTATCTTTATACTGACTTATAAGATAATTAATACCTCATGGCTATTATGAGTGCTTATGCTCTAAATCCTAAGTTAATTTGTAGACACGTACATTTGATATTTACACTTTGATCCCTAAAAGGGTGAGATCCTTAAATGGGTCAATATCTCATTGGATTGGGTGGCAATATTAATTGTGTGGTGGATATTAATTAATGATGGAATCCATGTCTCAATTTTTGGGATTGATGATATCCCCTTGTGAAAGCTTATAAGTTTTGATTATGTCAAACCCTGCAGGTGGATTTTGTATCCGACATATCAGATAAGTTAAGCAGAGGATCTCAAGGAATTTTAAGAGATTAATTAAATATGATTGTCAGTAATTATAGTTAATTAATGGATATCTGTAATCTTAACATGGGGAGATAATAAGCATTTAATAACATGGAGCTCGAAATATATTTTTGAGATAAGGGTAAGAGTACAATTATAATTCTTTAGTGTTATGAATTATAATTTATTGAAATAGGAATCTGATTCAGTTCGAATTAGGGTTTCCTAATTCCATAAGGAAGCCTATTCCTTATTGACTTCTTATGGTCCCTATCGTAGCCTATATATATGCTGCTTTGGCTCTCTCATCAGTTAGCGTTTTTCCATCAAGAGTATTATAACTCGGAATAGAAAAGAGAGCGTAAAAGAGGGAGAGCAGAAAACAAAAAGGATTTCGAAAGAGCCCATACTCAGTTTGATATTCTGGCAGCGGAGGAATACGGTAGAAGATCGTGAGCTGTTATTGAGCCCGTGTTCTCGATTCGTCTACTACAGCAATCCGTTTTGCAGTTCAAGGTAACCCTAGTTCCGCCCTTGTAGGGTTATTATAGATTTCACGAAATTTTTTGTAGTACCAACTTATAAGCACTGCCAACGGATTCTGGGAACGCAGTTTCCTAACAGATCTGATTCCTGCACCAGAGCCAGGATGTTTTCGTCTGGAGCCATGAAGACATGCATGGGATAGATCCCCGGGTCATGTCTCACCGTCTCAACATCAACCCGGACTCCCGACCGGTCAAGTAAAAGAGGCGGGGTATGGCGCCCGAAAGACAGGCGGCGGTATGTGAAGAAGTCAAAAAGCTCCTAAAGGCGAATTCCATCCGAGCGGTCCAGTATCCCGACTGGTTAGCAAATGTGGTTCTGGTCAAGAAAAGCAATGGAAAGTGGAGAATGTGCGTGGATTTCACTGACCTAAATAAGGCCTGCCCAAAGGATTGCTATCCACTGCCTAGGATAGACCTCTTTGTGGACTCTACAGCCGGGCATGCATTCCTCTCGTTCATGGACACTTACTCGGGGTACAACCAGATCAGCATGTACCCCGGGGATGAAGAGAAGACCTTCTTCATCACGGACCGAGGAACATACTACTGTAAGGTAATTCCCTTCAGCCTAAAAAACACTTGGGCAACCTACCAACGCCTGGTCAATCATATATTCAAGGATCTGATCGGCAAATCCATGGAAGTCTACGTTGATGATCTCTTAGTCAAAAGTCGAGACGAGCCTGACCATCTAGAACATATGGTCGGGGCCTTCAGCATTTTAAAGAAGTTCGGAATGAGGTTGAACCCGGCCAAGTGCACATTTGGCGTCTCGTCCGGGAAGTTTCTGAGATACCTAGTCAGCAGACGGGGTATCGAAGCAAATCCCAAGAAAATCCAGGCCATTATAAACATGCGGTCACCTAGGTCAACCAAGGAGGTTCAGAGCTTGGCCGGGCGGGTTGCCGCATTGAACATATTTATCTCTTGAGCTACCGAACGGTGTCTGCCATTTTTTAACATCCTCCGCAAGGCCTTTCAATGGTCAGAAGAGTGCGAGGAGGCGTTTCAGGAACTCAAGAAGTACTTAGCATCGCCCCCATTACTCTCAACACCCGTGCCGAACGAGGAATTATTTTTTATATTTGGCAGTGTCACCCTCAGCGGTCAGTTCGGCTCTCATCTGAGAAGAACACGGGATACAATTCCCGATCTATTACACCAGCCAAGCACTTCAGGGCTCAGAAAGCAGATATTCGCGCATAGAAAAGCTCGCCTTTGCCCTCATCACTTCTGCCTGGAGACTTCGCCCGTATTTCCAAGCCCACGTAATCGTGGTCCTCACAGATCAGCCTCTCCGCCGGATCATGAGTAGGCTTGAAACATCCGGAAGGCTAGTCAAGTGGGCCTTGGAGTTAGAGGAATTCGAAGTAACCTACAAATGGCGATCAAGGGACAGGCCATAGTAGATTTTCTCGTAGATTTTTTCGTAGAGTTCACATATCCAGAGGACCCGGTTGAAGAGCTTGACCCGCCTGACCTACAGCCCAGGCTACAAAAAGACATCCCGACCTGGATACTGCACATAGACGGGTCTTCCAACAAGCAAGGTAGCGGGGCAGGAATCATCCTGATACTCCTGGCGGAATACAGCTTGAGTATGCGCTACAGTTCGGGTTCTGGACCTCCAACAATGAAGCCGAGTACGAAGCCCTGTTGGTTGGATTGCAACTGGCCACATCCATGGGTGCGCGGCAAGTCCAGGGGTACAGTGACTCCCAACTCGTAGTCAATCAAGTTACTCAGGAGTATGAAGCTCGGGAAGACAACATGGTAGCTTATTTGGCCCTTGTCCGAACGGTCTCAAAGAAAACTAGATGGTTTCTCCATAACACAAATCCCCAGGGAAGAGAATACGAAAGCCGATCGGTTAGCCCACCTTGCCTCATCCTCCTAGTCAGACTTGCCCAGGATAAGGATAGAATACCTACCCGAGCCAAGTGTGATCAACTTGGAGAGCATGGAGGTAAAATCGGTCACCTTGGGTCCCATCTGGATGAATCCGATCACAATGTTTTTCACGACTGGTGCTTTACTAACCACGACGGAAGAAACGCGTCGGATAAAGTACCGAGCGGCCAGATATCACCTCATTGATGGCATCCTCTACAAAAGGGGGTTCTCTATCCTATATCTCCGCTGCGTCCACCCCACACAGGTCCAAGCAATATTATATGAAATCCATGAAGGTGTTTGTGGTAACCGCATAGGAGGTCGGGCACTCTCCCAAAAAGCCCTACTACAAGGTCACTATTGGCCGACAATGGCTCGAGACTCCCAAGAGTATGTTGAGAGGTGTGACAAGTGCCAAAGATACTCTCCCATGATCAACCAACCGGGAAAACTCTAAATACCCATTCACAGCCCATGGTCGTTTGCTCAATGGGGTATTGACATCGTGGGTCCCCTCCCGATGGAAAAAGGACATGTTAAGTTTGCTGTCATCGCCGTAGACTACTTCACTAAGTGGGCGGAGGCTGAGCCCTTAGCAACAATCACTGAGAAGAAGATGGAGAGTTTTATTGAGAAAAATATCCTCAGCAGGTTCGGCATTCCTCGGGTTCTGGTCAGCGATAACGGTAGGTAATTTGACACTCCAGTATTCAGGCAGTTCTGCTCGGGTTACGGGATATCGAATCACTACTGCTCTCCCGAGCACCCTCAAGCAAATGGCCAAGTCGAGGTGACTAACCAGACTATTCTGCAGTCAATTAAAACAAGGCTTGAAAACTCCAAAGACATGTGGGCGGAGGAACTACCGACCCTCCTGTGGGCCTATCGTACTACCCCCCGAGCGACAACAAGTGAGACGTCATTCTCACTAACATATGGCTTTGAGGCAGTGGTCCCCATGGAGTTCGGGTTACCTTCGTATCGGGTGGCAAGCTTCAGCGAGCAGAACAACGAAGATGCCCTCAGAGCAGAGTTTGATTTAGTAGAAGAAAAAAGAGACCGGGCATATCTAAAAGTAGCAACTTACAAACAGAGGGTCTCCCGATACTTCAATAGAAAAGTCAAGCACCGGAGTTTTCAGGTCAGGGATCTCGTTCTAAAGGCAGTAAACCAGTCTACAAAAGTCCCAGGCCATGGAAAGTTAGGACCAAATTGGGAAGGACTGTACAAGGTTACCCAAGTCAACCGACCGGGAACATACTGGTTACAAACTCTGGATGGACCCGACCACTCTCACCCTTGGAACGTGCAGCATCTCCGCAAATATTTCCAGTAAAGCGTGAAAACAGTGTTGGCTAGGAAAAATGTAGCTCTGGCCGAGCAATTTTATTCATATAGTAATAAAGGTTTCCTTTTCTACCGAACAACTCTTCTCTGCGTTTGCTCACTCAAAAGACCTCGGGGTAAAACCCCAAGAACTTAAAAGACCTCGGGGTAAGACCCCAGGCACCCAAAAAGACCTCGAGGTAATACCCTAGGCATCCAAAAGACCTCAGGTCCATAACCCGAGGCATAGGCTTCGCTTAGGTCCAACCGACGATGGGGGCAACACCCCCTAGGTGGCTGATGATGGAAAGTCCCAAAAGACCCTGCAACCACACACATTCCAGGTCGGTCTCCTACTGTCACTCCCTCCATACGCCTGCCTTAGAAAAAGCTTGGGGGGCAGGGGAAATACCAGGCTAAATAGGAAACCACACCGGGCACTAACATGACTTGGAATCCTTGAATACCTAACATTCCTAAAGTACCTACAGTACCCAGAGAAACCGCCCGTGTAGTAAACAGGTCACAAGCCTACACTATACCCAAGCGGGACCTACATAACAGGTCCTTGAAAGACCATGTATTCTCTACCGGCTATAGTCTTAAATCTTTTGCTAAGACAGGGTTTCAGAATAACTAACAACCGGTCGGGAATGGCAATCACAAATAGGCATACAGGTACAGAATAATAAACAGTTAGTGCAAAGGATGGCCTCGACGGACCTTTTCATTAATTAACAAAAAAAACTATACATTGCCTAGGGGGGCAGTTGTAGTAGCCTCCCCCCTCCCAAAAAAAACACCACCACCACAAAAAAAAAAGTACAGGACCAGGACTAGGCGTCATAAATCTCAACCACATCTTCGGTCTCTCCCACCGGGGCGGTTCCTCCTCCTAGGACAGAGCTACCGCCCAGTGCAGCAGGACCATCAGCTGTCCCGACCAAAGCAGTAGAGCCATCAGCAGCTCCAGCTTTGGAAATGGGAGGACCGAGGTCCTAGTAGTCCGAATCAATCCCCTTGTAGGACGAGACGTCCCATTCAAGGTGATCCCGGGCTAGCCTTCGCTTCAAGTCTTTGTAGCCTTGGAAGAAGCCATCATCAAAAGCCTCCTTCGTGGCCCCTGCTGCCGAAACCTCAGCCGCAGCCTTTGCCTGTGCCCCTGTAGCCACCGCAATGGCCCGGGATGCTTCCAGATCTGCCAAGGCAGTCGCCAAATCTGCTTGGGCTACGCCAAGGCTCAGGGCCAAGCCCTTCACCTTGTCCTTTTCTAGAGCCAGGGCATTTTGCCTGGCCTCCAAGGTCTCCCGCTCCTCTGACAGAGCAGCTTTAGCAGCAACGGTCCTCCCGGCAAGAGAAGGCAGGAATGACTCAACCCCAGCGGCCATACAGCCGACCTGCAAGAATTCCAAACCGGTCGGTCAATAGGGCAAAGATAGAAAAATTCACGACAATGAATGGGCAGAGGTAAAAGTGCTTGATCGGCGACGAATAGTTGCCGTTTATAGTCCTAAAAATACGCTTTGTTAGCCTATTTCATGTAGTTATTAAGTGATTTTTAATAAGTATTCTAAATTTTGTAGGATTTGGAGCTTTAACTTGAAAATGCACAAAAATCCAATGATTAGTGGCTTTGGAAGTCATTCTGGGCTCAAACGGTGATTCCGGTGAAAGCTGAATGCAGTAGCAGTCTTGGAAAATTGCATTTTTGACAAAGAATATTTTGGATTTGAGAAATTTCTCCAGAGACATAAAATGTATATCTTCGAGTTATGGACGCGTGGCTTCAAACGGCGAGTCAATCCGAGTTCTGAGCAAAACGTTATCGCAATTCTACGAAAGTCGCGCAGTGCAGTGAAAAGCAACTCGCGCGAGCGGGTCGCGCGAGCGACCTGTGCAAAAATAAAAAACACGTATTTTGTTAAATTAAAGTGCCCAGCGAAGGTGGTTTGTGCATATGACGTCCAGATTACAAAATATAGCAGTTTTAGTGCGATTTGGCTTAGGAAAGCTTCCTAAATCCTTCCAAACTCTACATAAATCCTATTCTAAATCAATTTTGTGATTACAAATCATTACACACTATTATACACATTAATATACAGCCATAATATACATTATTTTCAGCCATTGAAGAGAGAAAAGCAAGGAGAAGAAGAAGAAGACCAAGGATTCCCATGGCCTCCTCCATCAACCTCTTGCTATCTACTACTTCCATGGACGGCTAGATCATAGATCTAGGGTTTCAATGAAGCCCTAGTCGAGTAATAGGGAGTATTTTATGTTTTTATTTTAGTTTTATTATGTATGGATGACAGTCACATGTTTAGAGGATTTTTATAAATAAATCGTACTTCTAGTGATTAAATCATTACTTTCAGAATTTATTCTTGTCTGAGATCTATTTTGACTGTGATGTGCTCAATGATCTATGCTTGCTGTGCTTGTTTAGATTGTTTACATGTGATGGTGCTTTATTGATTTGTGCTATCAAGTATCCGAATAGTCCATGCCTAGGTTAGACGGATTAGATCACAACCCTAGTTTAGTGTGGGATAATTCGTGCTAACCGAAGATGGATTATGTTGGTGCTTGAACCATGATTATTTTCTTGACGGAGGAATTGGGCTTGTAGCTACAATTCCCCATAATCATCCAACTTAGTAAGCTAAAGTAATTCATAATTATTCCTTATTATGAAGCTAGTGGTGGAGTTGCAATCCTAGGTTCACTTTACATATTTACAAAAACACTTTTAATTGCTTTCATAATTTAGATTTACTTTTATTGTTTTTAGTTTAATTATAATTCAAATCAAAATCCGTTTTTATAATTAATTAGATTTAGGTTTTAAGATTAAAACACGGTAGTTAATCAATCTCTGTGGGTTCGACCTTTACTTCCACACTGCAAATCTTTTGAAAAGTAGAGAACACTTTTTATATCTTGATTCTGACAAGATCAATTTTTGGCGCCGTTGCCGGGGATTGCATTACTACCTTTAATTTTATAATCTTAGTTTAGTTAATTCGTAAATATTAGATTAGTTTTTATTCTTCTTATTTTCCGTTTTTGTTTTAAATTACTAACTTGTTCTTTTATTTTATAGGTTTTCGAGTCATCAAATTCCAACGTTTCCGAGTGGAGTAGCTAATTACATCAAAGGAGCTTACGCAAATAAAATAAATAAAAATTAAGTAAATTGCTCGCTTTAACTTCGCATCCAATCACTGTAAGTCAGGGCGCTGAGACGCAATTACTTGCATTAGTTTAGGGTGAATTGCACTGCATTAGCTAGGAAACCCGGGGCGCTGGGCTTGACGCGGTCATTGCATTACAGGATAATATTCATGCATCACAGTAGTTGAGTGCTTGTTATCTTAGTTGCGTGATTGCTATTTGTTTTTTTTAGTTGAGTTAGTTTTTGATTTTAGTTTACTTTCTTTTAGTTTATGTTAGGTACACGTTCAAATAAACCGGAATTACAACCTTTCGACTCTGAACTTGAACGTACATATTCTAGAACACGGTTTTTAATAAACGACGATTTGACACCGAAACCAACGTCTTTATTTGAGTCCGAAATACGTAGTACTCTTACAAGACTAAAGAAACCACGCTTTAATAACATAGAACCGATTAAAATGGCAGACATTGGAAATAACAATAACAACCAAAATAACAACGGAAATAATTTGAATAATCCTAATATACCACCACCTCCTCCACTTAAAGATTATTTTATTCCGACGACTTACACGCCACAAGCCGGTATCGAATTACCTGAGGCGACAGCATCTCACTTTGAGATAAAGTCGTCTACGATCTCGCTACTACCATCTTTCCATGGCCGTTTAAATGAAGATCCATATAAACACTTAGGGGATTTTCAGGACATATGCTCTACTTTGAAAATCCAAAACTTAAATGATGATGAATTAAAATTGCGGCTCTTTCCATTTTCTTTAAAAGATAAAGCTAAGTATTGACTTCAATCACTTGAGCCAAACACAATTAAAACATGGGAAGCCTTACACACCGCATTTTTACAAAAGTTTTTCCCTATTATGCGTACAAATCAGATAAGGAAATCCATAACAAACTTTGTAATGCAAGATGGGGAAACACTTTATGATACTTGGGAGAAATTCAAAGAATTATTACGCTCTTGCCCACATCATCAGGTTCCTAAGTGGCAACTTGTTCAGGTCTTCTACGAGGGGCTTATTCCCTCTGTTAGGAATACCGTCGATGCTGTTTGTGCGGGAACTTTCCTACACAAAAGTGCCGACGAGGCTTGGAAGATTTTTGAAACACTAAGCGAGAATTCGATGCATCAGGCTGTGTCGGTACGTTTAGAGGGATTGATACGACTTGAATTGTGTTCTCTGAAGAGTACGTCCAAGTGTAGACGGTCGCGTCGCGTTAAAACCGGTAAGACCGGGTCGAATCCCAAAGGACGGATTATAAAGGCGGAAGAATCTAGATTGAATCCTAAAAATAAAATAAAAGATGATTTCTTGTAGTAGGGGGTTCTAACAGTCCTAAAAAAAAAAGAAGAAACAATTTATAGTGAAGCAAAGACTTAACTAGATAAGATTAAAAACTGTGATAAAAATCAAATATGAAAAAGAGTTGGGAACATGTGAATCCACAAAGTACCAGCCACTACCATGATTTTTACAAGAACGAACAGTTGGGGTTTTATCCTTAGAGTATTCCTTATTTCAAAATGATTAAGTTAAGCATTCTAGACACTAGGTATGTGAATCTTGCATATTTAGTGGTTCGTTTACCTCACTTATTTATGAAGAACTGAAATAAGTAGTTAATTAAAACTATGAACAATAACTAACAAATTGAGTATGGAATATTCGAAGTGTTTGTTATGAGTGTTCATTGAATTAATTATTCAAAAGGGCTCTTGTTTCAAAATCAGATTGCAATTTGAACTAGGAAGATCACTTTGGACTTAGTTTCTGAAACAAAAGTTACTGGAATACAAAAAGGAGTAAACCCAAGTCATAATCATACCAATCGATTGACTTTATGTCAATCGATTGACATGAAATGGCTTTCAATCGATTGACAAGTATATCAATCGATTGACTTGGAGTCTATGTCAATCGATTGGATACTGTATCCAATCGATTGGCATTAACTCTTTCACAGAATCATGGCAGAGGGCTGGGAACAATGTTTCTTCACATTATTCCCAACCAGAATTCTACTCAAGCATAATTATGACTGCATAAACATAAATAAACCGAAAGATAGGATCAAATATAGCCATGGATTAAAATGTTAAATTGAAAATGCTTAAATCAAACTCAAACTATAACATACATAACAATCCACAATTCCTAAGCAACTGAGAAAAAGAATTGAAACCTGAATTAGAGATTGAAAAACAGAATACGAATTTATCCACTGAAATTTGATCCGAAACCAAAATCAATGGTGAAATCCCTACAAATACAATAAAAAGTGAGCCAACCCCTGGCCCTCTCTACTCTCCTCTATATATAATGTCAGAAATACGAGCTAGAGGCGTCCAGGTTCATTCCATAACGGCTGGTCGTCACCTGATTGCTGAGATCTTGCGCCATTAAAACAGACTATTTCCAGTTTAAGTCAATCGATTGACAAAGATGTCAATCGATTGATAAAGATGTCAATCGATTGACAAATAGTTCAATCGATTGGTAAGGAAAACATGTCAATCGATTGGTATCAAGACTTCATCAATTTGTTTCTTGAGTTATTCCTTTCAACTTGTTGTTCCTTTCATCTTCAGAACCTGCACTCAAAGAGCCAAACACAACAACATACCACGAAAAACACATCATTGTGTAAAGAAACAAATTAAACACAAGTGCAGGTAATACTAGAGAAATGAGGTCAAATCCGGTCAGTTTTTACTCCTTATCGAGCTAATATTAAGTTAATATCAGCTCTCATCACGACCCCCAACTAGCGCTTTGCTAGTCTCTAGCAACGAAGCGGAATTAACACAAATTAAGACGACCAACTATTAACGTTACGGTATTATTGAGCTAAAACAAAAGGGAAATCCTAACTCACTGTCGCAGGAATCGCGGTTGCAATTAGCGTATGCAACAAGCCTTTGAACCATTAGGTTTACCCTAATGGACGAGTTGTGTCTCGTGAGGGTTTTCAGAGAATTTACCCACAAAATTCAGATGTCAAATTTCCAAACTTGTCAAAGCTTCAATTTCTCTTTTATGCTACAATTCTGCTTAACAAGGATATGAATTCCTTTACCATGCTATGGAAGTAAACAACATGTTACGAAGTAACTTATTCAAGTTAAGCTACATTCACAGCCTTTATATATCCTTGTGTGTGTGTGGGGAGTTAACAACTACGATATAAATCTTTATCTTAGAATTATTTAGATTGACATGTTTAAGACTTCATAGTTTCAACTCAATCTCACACAGTTTACGCTCAAAATAAAAAAAAATCACTCTGAAACTGGCGTAAAACTTATGCACTCATAGTATGAAGCTCAAATGAGTAAATGTAGAGGCAATCAAACATGCTTACATACTAGACACTGAAGAACGCTTATTTGAGGTGCATGAGTCTCATGGATGGAATACCAATTACAACATGAGCGATCTACTGTGGAAAACTCATTTCATACTCGAGATTTGTTAAAATTAATCTAGAATCCTTAGGACTTGTGACAGAAATATGAGGAGAGGTAAGAGATAATGGACTGTGAAAAATGAGTTCAAGCATGTGATATAGTAAAACCAACTCCACTTCACACCTTTATTTATCAATTCTCCAATTTCTTTCATTTCTTGCTTTCCACTTTTCTTTTTTTTTTTTTTTTTAAATATCTGCAATCACTTCTCCTTTTCCTCCTTTAACTATTTTCACCAAACCGTCACATGCTCGATTATAAATATGTGATTTTAGGAAGAGGCCTTGATTTGTGATAGGTAAGTGAGGTTTTAGACTTTCTCGAGAGATGAGGTGAGGAAATGATGGCCTAAATCATTTTCTAGACATTATAACTAATCTCAAGTATTTCCTGAGTTTTAAAATTAGTAAATCCTGAACGTTCTCCTGAGGCATCAGCCAAATGAAACAAGAATGAGACTCTCAACGAGATAAAAGTGTATTTCAAGAATTAACACGAGTTTTGCGATTAACCCTCAGAATAAAAGAATGGCTCAAAACTCACTAGGGTTAAAAGTTTTCACTATTAATCCATTAACCATGACAATCGTATTTCATTCTCATTCAAAGATTCTTTCGTAATTGTCAACTCGTGCAAAATTGTTTCAGGATATATTCGTGCTATGGATGAAAAACTCGATTAGTGACTAAGTAACATGTAATCGAAATCCATAATATAGTAAGGAAAACATGAATGCATCATTGCACAATAATTTAGCTAGGAGGAACGAAGTTTTTTATAGTTTAGAAATTTTGACAACAGTTTTTTTTTTTTTTTTTTTTTTAAATCAAAACAAACTAAGAAAGCTAAAAACTTGGAAATTCAAATATTAAACAGGTGTGCATTTTAAATTCAAGAGAGAAAACAGGTGGATATCTATTCCCTACCCCCAACTGAAATCGACATTATCCACAATGGAAGTATTTCAAGAAAAAGAAGATATCACCTGATTAAAGCATTTCCATACACATCAGAGAATACACCTGGTTTAATAAAACAAACTCCCCAAACAACCAAGATCAAGGGCATATGGATAATAATTGAAAGTATCAACAATAGAAGCATAATCCATGAACAAAAAAGAGCTATCTGTAATACGAATGTCCAAAATTACTGAAATCCAAGTACAGATATAAGCGAACATAAACTATACAACCCAGCTTTCCAACCAACCAAAATAAACCATCCACACATCTACATACAATTCCACAAATCAAACAAAAGAAATACAAGAGAGATTACAAAATAAGATTAACAAAATACTCTCTCGCTCTCCATCACTCCCTCCTAAGGCTCAGCAGGATCAATAGCTACATCACCGTCACCCTCGACAGCTGTCCCAGTCTGGGCGACAGTCGCCGGGTCACTCACAACCGGTGAGGGAACAGCAGCTGAAGGAGGTGGCGGTGGAGATGTCTCTAAGGTAATGCCCTCTGGCTGAGCCGATGTCGAAGCTGGATCTGACGGTGGAGGTGGCATAGATGAGCGCAAGGATTGCTCAATCCCAAGCAACATCGAAATCTGCTCAATCTGTCCACCCAGCCGCGACATCTGGGTAGCTAATAATAACTGCTCAGCTGTGAGCTCTCTAATCATCGCATGAAGCTGTACCCTCGCGGCTCGCTCCTCTAGCAAGAAGTCATAAATAGTCTGAAGGGATGGGGGGGTAGATGTAGAGGCTGTAGGTGGTGCAGGGGCTGTAGGTGGTGTAGAGGCTGTAGATGGCTCACGCATCCTCAACTCATACTGACCCTCAGCCTCAGTCGGCGTCCCAGAGTCCTCATCCTCCTCCTCCTCAGCTACCTCCGTATCCTGACCCTCCGCCTCAGTAGGCGTCCCTGGGTCCACGTCTTCCTCCTCTGACGTCACATCTCCTCTCTTTCTCTTCTTTCTCTTACTACTCTCACCTTCTTTTCCCTTCCCTTTTGACAATTTTTTAAATTGCGCTGCTGACCGTCTAGCATCCGACTCACCAAAAACACCAATCTTAGATTTTAACTGCGCCTCTCCTGCGGGTATCACCAACCCTGCCTGCTCGCACACTCTATGTACCACCCATGCACCCTTGAGGTGCTGGGCCTTGCCATGATGACGTGTAGGCTCAACTAAGAACTCGATGAAGAGCCGAGCGAGGCAGATGGGCAGACCTGTCCCAATAGCATAAAGAACTCTCGCGTACCACCCAGCGAAATCTAACTTATAAGTCGTGGGGAGGATACAGCTGCAGAGAGTCAAATGTAGAAGATGATAGTCTGGCGTCAGGTCGTGGTCGTCGAATACTGTGATCCCTGAGTATTTCTTCACCTTCCCGCCTGAGATCTCTGTGGCCACAAGATCATAAGATGGAAAAGGACGGTCGGGATGAATGGGATACATATGATCAGGAACCTCAGGGATACCCAGTGCCTGAGCGACCGTCGCAGGGCTGAACTCAATTGCCCGTCCCGAAACACACGAGAAATATGTGTAAGGAACGTTCGGCACCTTAACCAAACTGGCGCATGCTGGCCGAATCCAAGAAGCATACACTCTCTTATCTACTGTAAGAACTGGGATCCAATCGGGAAAAGCTCTAAGACGGGCCAAATGGAATAGAATCTTGTCATCGCTCCACAAATTTTCGAATTGCCTTTCCACCATAATTGCGCGAGTTCGGAAATATTTGGTGTACCACGTGTTTTCTTTAGCGTTTCTGAACCCGTGGGCAAGCGGTGGGTCCGGAATCTCGAGGGACGTGGATTTTTCTGGGTGGGGCCCACTGTCCTTGGGCTTTGGAGCCATGGGAGCTGCAATGGAAGCGTAACAGAGAGTTAGGATGAAAGAATTTAGAATCTGCTTCTCTGTTTATGTCAATCGATTGACATAAGTTGTCAATCGATTGAAGTTGAGTTCCAATCGATTGAACCCTGATGTCAATCGATTGATATCAGCGATTCCAGGGGGCTGCCCACAGCAAGGTCTCACGTCCCCCTTTCATCAAATTAATGGTCTTAAGACCATGAGGGGCTCCCTCTATCATTTTGGAACAGAAATGATGAAAATAGAAAATGGGTTTATTGTGGAGTTACCTTGATCAAAACGCAGCAGAAATTGCGCGCCTAGACTGTTCAAGAAGAGGTTGATGATGAAGAGGTGATGATGATGCTGAGATTAAGGTCCAGATCACTCTCTCTCTTCTCTCCCTCTGTTCGCGTGAGGACAGCGGCCGCGGCGGTGATGATGGAGATGAAGATGATGGATGATGGGGATGATGAAAAGAGATGGCAATGATGATGGAGGTGATGGTGTCCAACACGCCTAAAATCTCCCTCTCCCTCTCTGATGTTTGAAATGAAAATGAGGAAGAGGGAAATGAACAGACATTACGTGTGGAAGAGATGTCAATCGATTGACAATGGTTCTCAATCGATTGATAAAAATTTCAAGTCAATCGATTGACAATAGTTCCAATCGATTGGTATCCAAATCATACCAATCGATTGATAAAAATATCAATCGATTGATATAATAAATCCATGGGGTCCAAGTATTCTTCATGTAACTACCCCCAACAATTCAAGAATGCAACTTCAAGACAGAGATAAGACTTTGAGCATTCAAACAGGAATCAAACCCATCAATCACACAAGTAGGAAGGATTTATTCCAAACATCATCAATTCATTGTTCAAGATGGATTATTATTACCCAAAGAGTACAAGATCTTGGTTGGAAAGCACACAAACAAACAAACTGAAAGAAAGGAAAACAGAATTCTGTCTTATTCATTCGCTACAAGAGTTATCAATTCAGCTCAGATTCTGGGGAAGAAAGGTCTTCGCCTTCAGCAAAATCCACGAAGTACTCCCCAACTTCTCCATCTGAGTTCAACTGAAGATCATCCAGAATCTCTCGAACTGCGCATAGCAAATCCCATGTATTCATATTGGTGATTGCTGCATTAGGGGAATCTGGGCATGAGCCGGATAGTGGAGTGAAAATTGGCCTTTCTTGCTCCCTCGGTTCTGGGGTTCCTGGAGAACGGACCCCATGGTAGAGCAGATGTGGCAGGAAGTGCAATGGATTCATCCTATAGCCAATCAAAAAGACAGAATTAGAATAAGAGGAAACAGAAAATAAAGAAGCACACAAGAAAAGAAAACTATTATACAACAACATCAGGTTCTCAATTTTCAAGAAGAATAATCAGGATCATCCAGGTGGATGGTCTCTGATTCTGGTTCGAACCTCTCCAAAAATGGTTTTAAACGTTGTCCATTGACTTTGTAAGCATTACCATTCTTGGGATTAACAATTTCTACTGCTCCGTGTGGAAACACTTCCTTGACAATGAAAGGTCCTATCCACCTCGACCTCAGCTTTCCGGGGAAAAGATGAAGCTTTGAATCGTAAAGTAAAACTTTCTGTCCCGGTTCAAGCTTCTTTCTCAGGATCGATCGATCATGCTTAGCTTTTAATTTTGACTTATAATTTCGAGCACGATCATATGCATCATTTCTGATCTCCTTTAATTCATTGAGTTGTAACTTCCTCAATGTGCCACTCTTATGAATGTCAAAATTTAGCAATCTAGTGGCCCAGTATGCCTTATGCTCCAGTTCCACAGGAAAATGACAAGCTTTTCCATAAATTAACCTATAGGGAGACATTCCAAGATTCGTCTTGTATGCTGTCCTGTATGCCCATAAAGCATCAGTTAGACGTGATGACCAATCCTTTCTATTGATGTTAACAGTCTTTTCCAGGATATGTTTGATCTCCCTGTTGGCTAACTCTGCCTGACCATTTGACTGTGGATGATATGATAAAGCAACCTTATGGTTGACCCCATACTTCTTCATCAGCGCCTCAAAGGGCTTATTGCAGAAATGGGTTCCACGATCACTAATCATGGCCTTTGGTGTTCCGAATCTTGACAGAATATTCTCCTTTAAGAATGAGATCACTGTTTTGTGATCATTTCTCCTTGTAGGGATGGCTTCAACCCATTTGGACACATATTCGACCGCTAGAAGAATATATTCGTAATGAGATGATGGCGGGAATGGTCCCATGAAATCGATGCCCCAGCAATCGAAGATTTCAATAGTCATGATCGGGGTCATTGGCATTTCATTTCTCTTTGACAAGCTTCCCAACATTTGGCATCTAGCACATGCTCTACAAAATGCATAACAGTCTTTGTAAACTGTCGGCCAGTAGAAACCACTACTAAACACTTTTTGAGCAGTCTTCTGGGTTGAGAAATGGCCACCGCAGGCCTCAGAGTGGCAAAAAGCTAAAATATGAGAGATATCTTCCTCAGGGACACATCGCCTAATTACTTGATCCGCGCAGTACTTAAACAAGTACGGATCATCAAAGTAAAACCATCGGGCGATGGACAGAAACCTTTTTCTGTCAGGGGTGGACCAATGGGATGGGGTCTCCCCTGTTGCCAGGTAATTGACAATGTCAGCATACCAGGGCAGGCTAGTTGCTGCAAAAAGTTGCTCATCTGGGAAAGATTCACTGATCGGACTAGATTGTGAAGAATTGTCTTCAAACGTCAATCGTGAGAGGTGATCAGCAACAACATTCTCCACTCCCTTTTTATCTTTGATAACCAAATCAAATTCTTGGAGCAGAAGAATCCAGCGTATCAATCGCTGTTTTGTATCCTTTTTGGATAGCAGATACTTCAATGCGGCATGATCGGTGAAGCAAATGATCTGCGAGCCAATTAGGTATTGCCTGAATTTCTCCAATGCAAACACAATTGCTAGCAACTCCTTTTCGGTAGTAGAGTAATTACGTTGAGCTCCATCAAGGGTTCTGCTAGCGTAGTAGATCACAGTAGGCTTTTTGTCTTTCCTTTGCCCTAAAACAGCTCCGATCGCTGTGTCACTCGCATCACACATCAGCTCGAAAGGAAGACTCCAATCCGGAGATTGCATTATTGGAGCTGTTGTTAGGTGATGTTTGAGTTTATCAAAGGATTCCTGACACTTGCTGTTCCACTCAAAAGGTTGGTCCTTAACAAGGAGTTGACATAGTGGTCTAGATGCAGCACTGAAATCCTTAATAAACCTCCGGTAGAAATCGGCGTGACCTAGAAACGATCGTATTTCTTTCACTGTAGTGGGGACAGGAAGATTGGAAATTTTATCGATCTTCGCCTTGTCTACTTGTATTCCCTCAGCAGACACTATATGTCCCAAGACAATCCCTTTCGTCACCATAAAGTGACATTTCTCCCAGTTGAGGACCAAATTCTTGTCCTCGCATCTTTTCAGGACTTTCTGGAGGTTCTCCAGGCAATGATCAAAACTGCTTCCAAATACGGAGAAATCGTCCATAAAAACCTCCATGATCTTCTCCACCATATCGCTGAAGATGCTCAGCATGCACCGCTGAAAAGTAGCAGGCGCGTTGCACAATCCGAATGGCATCCGGCGATATGCAAATGTTCCAAACGGATAGGTAAAAGTGGTTTTTTCTTGATCGGCAGGATCAATTTCGATTTGGTTATAACCACTATAACCGTCCAAGAAGCAGTAGAATTGGTGTCCTGCTACTCTTTCGAGCATTTGATCCATGAAGGGTAATGGAAAATGATCCTTCCGAGTTACCGCATTCAACCTTCGATAGTCAATACACATGCGCCAGCTGGTGGTTACACGTGTGGGTACCAATTCTCCTTCTTTGTTTTCTACCACTGTAATGCCAGCTTTCTTTGGCACTACTTGCGTCGGACTTACCCAGGGACTATCCGAGATTGGATAAATGACCCCAACATCCAGTAATTTCAGAACTTCCTTCTTCACCACCTCTTGCATGTTTGGGTTAAGACGCCTTTGCATTTGTCGACAAGGCTTGGCATCTTCCTCAAGGTAAATCCTGTGAGTGCATATGGATGGACTAATTCCTCTTAAATCAGCAACGGTCCATCCTAACGCACTCCTGTGCTGCTTAAGCAACTGTATCAGTTTGCCTTCCTGTTCGTGATTTAAAACAGATGAAATTATCACAGGAAAGGTCTTCTCTTCTCCCAAGAATACATATTTCAATTCTTTTGGGAGCTCTTTCAGTTCCAACTCTGGAAATTGCAAGTTTGACGGCACAGCCAACTTGGTCTTTGGCGGTAGTTGCTCATATTGAGCCGTCCACATTGTTCTTGCAACTTCCTCTTCAACAACCTCCAATATAGAGCATATCTGACTCATCCTTTCATCTTGTGGAGTGTATTTATCCAATTCATAACATGAGTTAGTTATAATGGACTCCACAGGGTCAGAGTGAGCAGTTGAATCAAAGCAATCTTGAATTACTGCTTCTACCCAATTCACCTCCTCTTCCTCATCATCAAAATCTTCAATTTTTGGATTTGAAAAGATCTTGATATTCAATGTCATATTCCCAAAAACAACGGTCATAACTCCACTCCTTACTTTGATCGTCGCATCAATTGTCGCGAGGAAAGGACGTCCAAAGATCACCGGAATCTGAGATTTAGCATTGTGTACTGGTTCGGTGTCTAGGATAACGAAGTCAACAGGAAAGACAAAGGTGTCAATCTGGACCAGAACGTCTTCTAAAACTCCTCGCGGGTATTTGATTGATCGATCTGCCAGTTGAAGGGTAATGCGAGTGGGCTTAAGTTCTCCTAACCCTAACTGTTGATAAACAGTGTAAGGTAAGAGATTAACACTCGATCCTAAATCGAGTAACGCATTGTTCACTTTCTTCTGACCGATTATACAAGAAACTGTTGGTGTGCCTGGATCCTTGTATTTAGGAGGCAAATCGTGTTTTACGATCGCACTTGCCTGGCATGCCAAGTAAGCACTCTTCTTAACACTTTGCTTCCTCTTTACAGTGCACAAGTCTTTTAGGAACTTGGCGTAGGAAGGCACTTGTTTAATTGCGTCTAGGAGTGGGAGATTGATCTTTACCTGCTTGAATAACTCCAGAAACTCCTGACTTTTCGTTTCTTGTTGAGGTTTCTTCAACCTCTGAGGATATGGTGCCGGAAAAGGACATTTGGGTGCCTCCTCAATGAGAGGTTCTTTTCCAGGTCTTCTCTTTATTTCATTATCCTCAGGAATTGTTATTTTGGGCTCAACTATTTCGCCCTCTTTTCCTTCTTCCACCAATTCTTCTTCATTCTCTACCTCTTCTTCATCACTAACTACAGGTTGTGAGGGCAAAGAGACTTTCTCAATTTCTTTTCCACTCCTCAACACAGTTACCGCCTTGGCCTCCTCATGTGGTCCAGATCCCGAGGGTCCTGTACCCGAGTGTTGGCCTTTAGGATTTTGCTCTGGCTGTGCAGGGAACATAGTTCGTTCTCGATCCCCTTGTTGGGCAGCTAACCTCTCTACACTTGTATTGAGTTTACTCATTAGCTGCATCATCTGCTGCATCATGAGTATATTAGGATCTTCTTGTGCCTTCTTATGAGGTGGCACATAAGTGTTTGGTGAGAGTTGGTTGTTGCCTCCCTGATTGTAGTTGGATTGAGGTGAATGATTTTGATATTGGTTCTGGTGATACCCTTGATTTTGTTGATAAGTAGAAGGAGGTTGGTAGCTCTGGTGGTATCCTTGGTTCTGAGGTCGGTATTGGTTTCCTTTATTCGGCTGCCACTGTTGAGATGGGTTTGCTGCAGCAGCACTGTTCCTTTGATCGAAACCAGGATGACTCCACCTATCATTGGGGTTGAAACGATTAGGGGCATTTACAGCATGTACCTCCACTGGACTCTGTTCTTGGTAAACAGGGTATGTTTGGCAATGTTGAGAGGTATGCCCCATCTGTAGACAACTCGAACATGACTCTTCAGATGCAAATTGTATTACCGGGTCCTTCTTTGATTCCAAAATTTCCAATTTACGAGCCAGTTGCTCGTATTTCTCCAGTAAGCCATCTTCCGCCTTCAGCTGATAAATACTCTTTTTACTTGAACTTGAACTGGGCTGAGTTCTCGTCACTTGAGTTTCCCATTCCGGTGCATGTTCGGCTAACCATTCGAAATGAGCTTCTGCTTGATCGGCATTCTTGCTCATAAACTCACCGTCACTCGTAGTTTCTATGAGCTTCTTTGACTTTGGACTTAGGCCATCAAAGAAAAAGCTTTTTGTTCGCCACTTCTCAAAACCATGATGCGGGCAGAGCAGTAACAAATCCTTGAAACGCTCCCATGCCTCAACAAAAGTTTCTTCCTCTTTTTGATTATACATCTTGATTTGTCTCAAGATATCTGTTGTTAACCGATTAGGGAAAAACTTTTTGAGAAAGGCTTCATGAATTGCTGGCCAAGTCGAAATCGAATTCGGTTTGAGTGACAATAACCATGACTTCGCTTTGTCCTTCAAAGTGAAGGGAAAAAGCTTTAGTCGGATTATATCACTTGGGCAAGTCTGATCTGTGAAAGTGCCACAAACATCTTCGAAATCTCGAATGTGCAAGTACGCCTTCTCTTTATCCATCCCGTGAAATGTGGGTAAAAGTTGAATCATCCCATTACGGAAATGGAATGTACCTGTGTGTGGAGGGATGCGGATACAAGAAGGTGTGGCTGTTCGATCAGGGGCCAAGAGTTCTCGTAAAGGTCGCTGACCGTCATCGATGAGGTCATGCCTATTCTCTCCTTGTTGGCTCTCCGTATCAGACATTGAGTTAGAAGTGGATGGGGTGAAAATGGGATTATCAGCACTATGGATTGGATCTTCAAATAGATTTGTGATGAAGGCTTCAGTGGAATCAAAGGACATAGAAGGACACAACAATACGGCTTGTATTCTGAAGAAATGAAAAGAAAAAGAAAGATAGAAATGGGATAAGAAAAGATTGGATCAAATCAAAATTCCTGGCCTTTGTTACCGTCCCCGGCAACGGCGCCAAAAACTTGACACGACTTGAATTGTGTTCTCTGAAGAGTACGTCCAAGTGTAGACGGTCGCGTCGCGTTAAAACCGGTAAGACCGGGTCGAATCCCAAAGGACGGATTATAAAGGCGGAAGAATCTAGATTGAATCCTAAAAATAAAATAAAAGATGATTTCTTGTAGTAGGGGGTTCTAACAGTCCTAAAAAAAAAGAAGAAACAATTTATAGTGAAGCAAAGACTTAACTAGATAAGATTAAAAACTGTGATAAAAATCAAATATGAAAAAGAGTTGGGAACATGTGAATCCACAAAGTACCAGCCACTACCATGATTTTTACAAGAACGAACAGTTGGGGTTTTATCCTTAGAGTATTCCTTATTTCAAAATGATTAAGTTAAGCATTCTAGACACTAGGTATGTGAATCTTGCATATTTAGTGGTTCGTTTACCTCACTTATTTATGAAGAACTGAAATAAGTAGTTAATTAAAACTATGAACAATAACTAACAAATTGAGAATGGAATATTCGAAGTGTTTGTTATGAGTGTTCATTGAATTAATTATTCAAAAGGGCTCTTGTTTCAAAATCAGATTGCAATTTGAACTAGGAAGATCACTTTGGACTTAGTTTCTAAAACAAAAGTTACTGGAATACAAAAAGGAGTAAACCCAAGTCATAATCATACCAATCGATTGACTTTATGTCAATCGATTGACATGAAATGGCTTTCAATCGATTGACAAGTATATCAATCGATTGACTTGGAGTCTATGTCAATCGATTGGATACTGTATCCAATCGATTGGCATTAACTCTTTCACAGAATCATGGCAGAGGGCTGGGAACAATGTTTCTTCACATTATTCCCAACCAGAATTCTACTCAAGCATAATTATGACTGCATAAACATAAATAAACCAAAAGATAGGATCAAATATAGCCATGGATTAAAATGTTAAATTGAAAATGCTTAAATCAAACTCAAACTATAACATACATAACAATCCACAATTCCTAAGCAACTGAGAAAAAGAATTGAAACCTGAATTAGAGATTGAAAAACAGAATACGAATTTATCCACTGGAATTTGATCCGAAACCAAAATCAATGGTGAAATCCCTACAAATACAATAAAAAGTGAGCCAACCCCTGGCCCTCTCTACTCTTCTCTATATATAATGTCAGAAATACGAGCTAGAGGCGTCCAGGTTCATTCCATAACGGCTGGTCGTCGCCTGATTGCTGAGATCTTGCGCCATTAAAACAGACTGTTTCCAGTTTAAGTCAATCGATTGACAAAGATGTCAATCGATTGATAAAGATGTCAATCGATTGACAAATAGTTCAATCAATTGGTAAGGAAAACATGTCAATCGATTGATACTATGTCAATCGATTGGTATCAAGACTTCATCAATTTGTTTCTTGAGTTATTCCTTTCAACTTGTTGTTCCTTTCATCTTCAGAACCTGCACTCAAAGAGCCAAACACAACAACATACCACGAAAAACACATCATTGTGTAAAGAAACAAATTAAACACAAGTGCAGGTAATACTAGAGAAATGAGGTCAAATCCGGTCAGTTTTTACTCCTTATCGAGCTAATATTAAGTTAATATCAGCTCTCATCAGGGATATCATCTTCAACCTAAGCGAGAGGTGACAGTTGAGTCAAGTCAATCAATTCAAATACAAGAATTAAATAGAAAACTTGACCGACTTATGCAAATGAACAAAACGTCCAATCCACCCTCTTTAGAAGTATGTGCATTATGTTCTGAACCGTCCCATAATATCTTTGCATGTCCTTCTGCATCTCAATATCCGGAATTTGTGGAACAACACGTTAATTCTATGCAGCAATTCCCACAAAATAATTATAATCCTAGGACGACTAATTTTCCTAATATGTACCGACCCCAATATCAACAAGGTCAATACCAACTACCTCCTCCACCTCCACGCAATAATGCATTTGAGGAGAAGGTGTTGGCCTCACTTGAAAACTTTAGTTCGGTGGTTCAGTTAGTACACTCTCACACACAATCCATCGCAAAACTGGAGTCCCAAGTAGGGCAAATTGTTAATACATTAAACCGTTTAACTGAGAGTAAGTTGCCGAGTCAACCTACTCAGCAACCTAAGGGGCAATACGCAGTGGGTAGTACGAGTGAGAGCGTGAATGCTATTTCGACTAGGACGACTACTCGAGATGAGGAAGTTGTAATTTCGGATGGGGGTGAGAAAAATAAAAATTTAAATTTGAATAAAGAAAAAGGTGAGGATGTGAATCAAAGTAGAAAAGAAAATGAACCGGTCTCAACGAATTATATTCCGAGAATGCCATATCCACCAAACGTTGAGGGACCGTCACATTTGCCTAAGAAAGGGTCTAAGGTTGAGGATATACTTGAGGTGTTTAAACAAGTTAAAATCAATATTCCTTTCCTCGATGCTATTAAACAAATTCCCGCTTACGCTAAATGTCTTAAAGACCTATGCACACAAAAACGCAAAATACGCAGTCATACTCCTAAAAAGGTCTTCCTCACGGAAAAAGTAAGTTCTATTTTTCAACACTCACCTCCAAAGTATAAGGATCCTGGTACGCCTACGATTTCATGTGTCATAGGTGACACTATCATCCATAGAGATCTCCTTGACTTAGGAGCTAGTGTTAATCTCATACCTTATCACGTCTATAAACAATTAGGTTTAGGTGAACTTAAACCTACGGCCGCTACTATTCAATTAGCGGATCGTTCTATTAAAATACCTAGAGGAATCATCGAGGACGTTTTGGTTAAGGTTGATAAATGCTATTATCCTGTCGACTTCATGGTCCTTGACACTGAACCCGTGCTAGATGCTAGGAAACATACTCCTGTCATTTTAGGCCGTCCATTCTTAGCAACCGCTAACGCACGTGTCAACTTCCGGACGGGGGTAATGAAAGTGTCGTTTGGGAACATGAACTTAAAATTAAATGTTTTTAATGCTATGGATCAACCTCCTAAAGATGACGATTACCTATGTGAGGCGGAAGGTGAGGTAAGACGGAATATTGAGCCTAACAAAGCAATAAATGTGAGTAACGACAAAGATATAGCGGATGATGAGTGGATGAACCCTAATACCTCGGACCCTAATGCTGAATCTACTCGGAAGGTAAGAAATCGATTTGAACATACTGACAAATCGTCGATTGAATTAATTCGAAGCAACATGATTTCTGCATATCACCGAGCTCTTCCTGATATCCTACGGGATACACAATCCGAGTTTCAGCCTCCATGAATCTTGAGCTAGAAAGGCCTAGCTGAAGACGTAAAAGTTAGCGCTTCTTGGGAGGCAACCCAAGCTTAATTTTGTCTGTTTTCTTTGTTTTTGGTCATTTTTGAGTCGTTTTGTCAGTTTTGGAGTTTTTCTGGACATGTTTGGGGGTTGGAATTAATTTATTTTAATATTATATACATAATTTTAGCCAAAAAAATGGAAAAAAAAACCCGAATCGCGCGCGCGATCCGCTCGCGCGGTCCGCTGGCGCGAGTTTGTGACTTAGTGGTATTTTCTTTCTTTTTCTTATATGATGCCTCGGGTTCTTCTCGCGCCTGGTTTCGCGGGCGCGAGGTAGCTCGCGGGCGCGAGGGGGTCCCACTGGCGCGATTTCAAAAAAAAAAAAAAACTTGGGATTCGCTCGCGCGACCCCCCATTTCTGCATTTTCTTCTTTTGTTTTCTTATATCTTCCTCCCACACCTGTCACACAGTTTTTACTTTTCTGTTTTTGTTTCTTAGGTACTTTTAGATCGAGTCTTTGATTGTTTTCATAATTCTGGTTATGTTTTATTTCCTTTTATAGCTTATTTTCGTGTTGTCTTCATAGTTTTGTTTCTTCTTATAGTTTATTTAGTTTCGTTTAGCTTAGTTATAATTCTTTTAGCTGTTTTTATTATTTTGTTTGTTTAATTTTCTTTTGTTAAGAAGTAACAGGTAACATTGAACTTTATAGCCATATTCCTTTGTGTTCACCTGTTCTATGCTTGTCAAGATCGAGGTATTATCGTTCCTTCCTTATGTACTCTCCTTTCTTTCATTTTATTGTTTCATTGGGGACAATGAAAGGTTTAGGTTTGGGGGTATGCACACACATGCACATTATTTTATGCAAAATTTTAAAATTTTTTAATAAGTGTGTTTAAATAAACGATGTTACCTACGGTTTTTGCAATCTTGATTTGATACTTCTTGTTATATAACTTTGATTGTTATAGAATGGTAAACAAGGGAAGATGTGATTAAACAGTTGCTGAAGTTATGATGTAACGTTTTAAGTTATGTATTGTTCGAATCGTAGTTTTATATCATAGATCTGCACACAAACCTATGCACTGCACGTAGTCACGTGAATACATGTCTGATGTGAATTATAATATGATTCGGATTTCTAGATAACACAAGGTGGAGACTAGACCCGGTGAGCTTTTGAGCCTATCTTTTCTTTTTAGAGGGTTATAAATACATTTTGTGTTTGTCGAATTTCACTTGAAATAGCGCATTAACTTGTTGTTTAGTCTCATTATTCTTGTTTTGGTTGATAGTCAAGTTAAAATATTTGTTACCATGCTAAATAATCTTCTGTCGTAAAAGTTGAAGAATCATATAACCCTAGGAAATGATCTTAGGCCCTTCTTTGTTTACTGTCGACCGATAAATGATAAAATGTCCTTAGTTAGCCCCTTGAGCCGTTAAAATACCATTTCTCTTTAATTACCATTATCCTGTTTTTGCTCCAATTTGGCCAACTTGGAGTTCACCCCTGAAAGATTGATCAACTTTTAGTGGTGTTAAGGCGATGTGTGATTGAGAAGAAGAAGAAGTTAAGATGATGTTTGGGGTGGTTGCCTTGGTATTCAATGAATATTTGTTTCAAAAGCAACGAAGAGGAAAAGAATAAAAAAAAAAGCAATGAAAAAAAAAAGAATAAGGTTGAAAAAAAAAAGAAGAAAAAGAAACAGAAGGAGAAAAAATTGAAAGGAATGAAAAGAAGAGAATAAGAAGATGAAAGTTGGTAGAAGAGATGAATGAAAGAAAGCGAACATGCCTTACAATGCCATTCTAAAAACTACCTAACAAATCATTTCTATCCATTTTCATTACCTGAGCCACATTACAACCTTTGAAAAGTCCTATTTGATCTTGGGAAACATGGTTCGGATATGAAAACGATGGGAGGAGGATTAAAACATGGTAATGATTAATTTTTCTTGATTATTGGCATCCTTTCCATGAGACTATTATTCTTTCGCGTCATGCGTTCTTTTCGAGTCATATGTGAGCATTTCTCGTTTTGAAAACATATTTCCTTTACTCACATATTTTAGATAAATTACACATGTTTCTGAGTGTTTCATTTTAGAGTGTAATTGACATTGTGAGATTCGTAGTCGAAGCATAGTTAGATGGTCATCCGAGTTATATTCCAATTTCATGACATGCGCGTGTTCATTTGACTACCATATCACACACGTGCAATTGTATGAGAAACTCTATGGATTTATACGATGCATGTGTTTATGATTATTTTTCATGATGTAGGTAGACGCTTGATTCTGTTTCTTCTTGTTCGTTATTCTATTTCAAATCTTCGTTCTATGATAAGGAGTATTGATTGTTTTGTTTTTCATTTGAATATAACTTTTTAAATTTACAAGTTAATAAAGATGGTTGTGGGTGACTTGTTGATAAGAACCCCCACGAGACTTCACTTGTCCTACTAGGGACACCTAGGGGTTTAAAAGGCTTGTTGCATATGCTAAATGCAATCGCGTTGCCTGTGACAGTGAGTTAGGATTTTTAATTATAGTAGTATTTAGTTTTATGTTTTTCTTTGCTCGAGGACTAGCAAAGAGTAGGTTTGGGGGTGTGATCGGCGACGAATAGTTGCCGTTTATAGTCCTAAAAATACGCTTTGTTAGCCCATTTCATGTAGTTATTAAGTGATTTTTAATAAGTATTCTAAATTTTGTAGGATTTGGAGATTTAACTTGAAAATGCACAAAAATCCAATGATTAGTGGCTTTGGAAGTCATTCTGGGCTCAAACGGTGATTCCGGTGAAAGCTGAATGCAGTAGCAGTCTTGGAAAATTGCATTTTTGACAAAGAATACTTTGGATTTGAGAAATTTCTCCAGATACATAAAATGTATATCTTCGAGTTATGGACGCGTGGCTTCAAACGGCGAGTCAATCCGAGTTCCGAGCAAAAAGTTATCGCAATTCTACGAAAATCGCGCAGTGCAGCGAAAAGCACCTCGCGCGAGCGGGTCGCGCGAGCGACCTGTGCAAAAATCAAAAACACGTATTTTGTTAAATTAAAGTGCCCAGCGAAGGTGGTTTGTGCATATGACGTCCAGATTACAAAATATAGCAGTTTTAGTGCGATTTGGCTTAGGAAAGCTTCCTAAATCCTTCCAAACTCTACATAAATCCTATTCTAAATCAATTTTGTGATTACAAATCATTACACACTATTATACACATTAATATACAGCCATAATATACATTATTTTCAGCCATTGAAGAGAGAAAAGCAAGGAGAAGAAGAAGAAGACCAAGGATTCCCATGGCCTCCTCCATCAACCTCTTGCTATCTACTACTTCCATGGACGGCTAGATCATAGATCTAGGGTTTCAATGAAGCCCTAGTCGAGTAATAGGGAGTATTTTATGTTTTTATTTTAGTTTTATTATGTATGGATGACAGTCACATGTTTAGAGGATTTTTATAAATAAATCGTACTTCTAGTGATTAAATCATTACTTTCAGAATTTATTCTTGTCTTAGATCTATTTTGATTGTGATGTGCTCAACGATCTATGCTTGCTGTGCTTGTTTAGATTGTTTACATGTGATGGTGCTTTATTGATTTGTGCTATCAAGTATCCGAATAGTCCATGCCTAGGTTAGACGGATTAGATCACAACCCTAGTTTAGTGTGGGATAATTCGTGCTAACCGAAGATGGATTATGTTGGTGCTTGAACCATGATTATTTTCTTGACGGAGGAATTGGGCTTGTAGCTACAATTCCCCATAATCATCCAACTTAGTAAGCTAAAGTAATTCATAAATATTCCTTATTATGAAGCTAGTGGTGGAGTTGCAATCCTAGGTTCACTTTACATATTTACAAAAACACTTTTAACTGCTTTCATAGTTTAGATTTACTTTTATTGTTTTTAGTTTAATTATAATTCAAATCAAAATCCGTTTTTATAATTAATTAGATTTAGGTTTTAAGATTAAAACACGGTAGTTAATCAATCTCTGTGGGTTCGATCTTTACTTCCACACTGCAAATCTTTTGAAAAGTAGAGAACACTTTTTATATCTTGATTCTGACAAGATCAGTGCTTACCATATGGGAGAGGTTGTATAGCCATCCCTGGAAGGCCTCGGGAGACATGTTTGCACACGCCTCCACTTGGCTGGGGAGAAGGGCGGACTTGACCCTGTCCCTGATCTTTATCGATTCTTCAATTGGCACCCCGAACGGTAATCCTGCTTGGGTGGAATTTCCTACCACAACTACGTGGGGAGCTGAGGTCCCCACGGGCTCCGGACGATTTGCGGTCCAGTGCTGGATCTGCCTCAACGGATGTTCGCTACCTGAGGCCTCAACAGCTGGCCTCTTTCCTCATCTTATTGCCATTGGGGCGGCGGCGGCAGCCTGCCTGACCCTCAACTATTCAAGGTCTCTTTTGGGGGCCATTTTTGAAAAAATAAAAACGAAAATATCAGCAGTCGGTAATCGGCAAAGGCAGCGAAGAATACAACGGGAATATAGATGAAATCAAATGTGCCCGGGTACTTACCAAGAAGTATGGATGGAAAGACGGAAGCTTGGACGGGATCGACTGGATCGAAGGAGGCCTTGAAATCGCCTGTCCGGGTCAGCACGTTCCAAATATTTGTTGGCAAATCTGTCAAGCCCCTAATCCTGGCCTGGCACTCCTCGGGGATACTCGGTGGGTTAGCTGACCCTGCTGCAAGGCAAAGTACAAAGCAGTTATTCTCAGGGTTGAAGTAGAAAAGTAGATGGAAGATACCAGACTGGCTTACCCCTCAGCTCTCCCGCCCAGGAAGTCCTCATCTGGATCCCCGGGGCCTGCTCACAAAGCCCGAGGGTAGACACTTGGAAGAATCTATTCTTCCAACCCTTGTTTTTGCTTGGGCAGTTGACTATGATCTTTCTCCCCTTGCTGAGCCCCAAGAGAGAAGAACCCGACCTCCCTATGTACGGTAAATGGTCGGTGTATCCCGAGAAACTCCTGAATGGAAATCTCATACCCAAAAAACTTGGGACCAAAGAGAGATGGACCCCATAAAAAACCTCCAACCAATCGGGGCCAACTATCCCGGGGCAATCCCCAAATATATTAGGACGTCCCGGGCAACCAGATGGAGGGGAATATGGAATCTAGCCATGAGGGTGTCCTCGTAAAGGGTGGTGAAACCCCGCTAGTAGAGATGGGCTCCTTCGGCGTTTACAGCCAGGGAGCAATAATCGGGAAGGCCATATCTATCCTTAATGCCGGCATAGATCTTCAGCGCGCAGGGTGGATGGGATGAACTCGCAGACGAAGGCTACCTCGGGGTCGGGTTCCCCTGGTGTCTCATCACCTGAACCTCGAGAGACAGAGGGGATTTCGTCTTGGTCCTCCCGGTTCTCCGGGCCCGACTTGTCATCAGACACACGGATGGGGATTATACCCTCGTTTTGCTGGTAAAAAGGAGTAATAGAAGGGGGGTCAAGACTTGTATCCGGGGTTCCAGATTGGGCCTGTTCACTCTCGGACCGGAAAGCAGAGTCAAAGTCAGAATGATCCATGTCCGAGTTCCCTATAACCGGGTAGGGGAGTAGTTGGCGGCCTATGTACGGGTCGGGAACCCCAAGTCTAATGTATAAAGGGGCAAAGCTATGCAGCTAAAAGGTAAAGCATATAAGGCCCTCACAGTCAGATAACACTCTTGCAAAACTGACACAGGACAACCAAATCGGGTCAACCGCTCGGCTACACCCCCGATCCTAATGAAAAATATAAACCGAAGGAAAAAGAAATCCCACTCCCTGGCAAATCCTAGGTGGTTTGCTCTCTCCAGCCTCGCTCAGAAAGAAAGAAAAAGAAAGGGGAGAAGGAGGAAAGCAGCAAATGGAAACTTGGGAAAAAAGGACTTACGAGAATGAACGCAGAAAAGGGCTTGGAAAAATTGGTCGGAAAACTCTTGCTCTCAAAATCGCTCGGTTGTATCTATCGTTTGTCAGCAGGAACGAAAGAAATGAGCAAGTGTTCCTTATATAAAAAGCACGGACGGCTCGGATTGGATTAGATCCAACGGCTATGAAGCTTTCCTGCCAAAACCTGCCAATAACTGTCACATCAGGCACTCGGAACGTCGCCTTAAAAGACGCATACTTTTAATGCCGGAAGTGACAATCCGGTTACGATGTGACTGTTCGGTTACGTTCACACCAGCTTCGCTGGATCCTGACCAGGCCGGTGACCAGTTAACACGTGGCAGAAGTCGATCCCGGGCCCACATAGCCACCTCTCGGTCTAGACCCCGACTGACCGACATGACCGGTCTTGCCCGGATGAAGTCCCGACCTCCATCCCGGGGCCATTCCCCGAACGGTCTTTCGGAAGCGGTCTTAATTTTCAAACCTCATCTGATAGAGCGTCACATTAGTTTCAAAAATGAGGGGCAGCTGATATGTACAAAAATAGCAGGTCAAAGCTGATTCTCTCCACCTCAGCGAAGAGAAGTCAAGTCACCTTGAATCTGGGCCTACTGCTTAAATTTCCCGGGCCGTTACACAGAACCGCCCGGGATGGTCAATAGCCCGGGCATTCGCTCCAGATTGGCCCCACTTAGGCGCACCTCCAAAAGGCATGGTTGCTTGACCAGCAGGCAACCAGACAGTTACCTATCCCAGCTAGAAGACTAAATGGAAGGAGCAAGTAGTTTCCTAAATCACTTAGGAAACTCTTCTAAATTCATGTAAATCAATTATAATCATATTAAGCTTCCTAATCTGCAAACTTACCTTGTACGGGTGGTCTCTTGTACCTATAAAAGAGGTCACCCATCCCCATTGAAGGGGTCATATTCTTAACCTAGAGAATAGCAGGTTACATCACGATAACGCATACACCCTGTCGGTCCCCTGGTAGTGCCGCCTGCTCTGTTGGCTCACCAAGAACCGCTGGTGATCTGTTAGTGAAAGTGCACTGACGCATTCGTGAACGTAGGTCACCTCATTAACGGGGCCGAACCACATCCAAAATTCATCTTGTTCATCTCTCCTGCATATAATTACTCTTACCCAATTTTTGGCATCATCAGTTAGTAAGTTCTGTTATGACCAGTGAGTTTAGTTGTTATTACTGTCTCTTACGTTACTGTTGAGAACTGCATGGTGTGGACAATTCAGTGACTTCACCAGTCATTCCCTATGGACCCAAAAAGGAAATTTATTTTTCTCTATATTTGCTGTTCCAGGGCATGACACGTGATGTCAAAGTTGATGTACGTGTGGTTAGTCGAGGAGACCAACCTATTTATATATATTGTCACACATGTTTGAGTCAATCGCGGTGGTCCAAGTAGTACCGTCAAATCAATGGTTACAACTTATAGTGCTATTGCGGCCCTGCTAGGCGACGATAGCTCAAGTACCCATTCGAATTAATATAGTCAAGTCACACGAGTTGGTGGTTTATAAGCTATTGCATCCCCCGGATAGGCGACGATAGCAAGATATCCCAACCAAGTCTGGAATACAATGGTTACCACTTCTAATGCTATTGCGGCCCCGTTAAGGCGACGATAGTGCTTTAACTATTCTACTCTCTAGTCAAGGTCACGAGGACCTAAGAGTAAAGTAATTATAATCTTTTAAACCAAAACTGCTATTGCGGCCCCGTTAAGGTAACGATAGCAACGTGATCATTTCGCTCTAAGGTAACGACATTACACTGGTAATGTAACAAGTCACACAAGTCAGTTGTTGTGTCTAAAATACCAATGCGGTTAAGTAAAGTCGAATATATCGATAATGCATTATTGTCATTACTATCTCACACTCATAACTGCCATGTAATAAATTATATTTGTTGAGATAATGCTTATCAAATGCTTAGTTCAAGATATTTGATGTAGTCATTATTGTTTGTATTGGGAGTGATTGGTTAGATCAACTAATTTAGCTTTAAAAGCTAATGGCTCTATTTGCCCTGGACATATTACGTCTAGATTTCACAGAAGATAACTACCAAGATGAAGTCTCTCCGAAGGGATGTAACAGATGTACAAGTTGAAGCGAAGGATTCTGATGTAGTTGTATTAGAACTACTTAATATGATTTTTCATCTTTTATCTGAGGTAATAGTTTAGATATGTGTTGTGATCAACATAGATCGCCTTAGACTACCTTTATAGTTCTTTTATTTGGAACTCATGATGTAATAGCTGGATACCACTCATTTGAATTCTATTGAGGAATACCAATAGATGTTTTTATGCTTCTGCTTATCTTTTAACGATATGAAGAATGCAAGCAGGACAATCAATTAATGTAACTAGTGAAGAGGTATTTTTGTACCAAAAAATAATGAAGTGTCTTTCATTAAAGCCAAAAATAATATGTCCCCATTAATTTCCAAACCATCAGAATCCCATGTTTTATGTTCTCTTTCCAGTTCTTTTTTCTCTCTATTTTTTTTTTCGTACCTTGATATTAACTCAAAAGACATTCTTTCCTGCATTAATGTTGCTCATGTAGGGTCCTTTTGGAAGCCTTCACAATTGAATGTAAATATGTATAAATGGGTTCAAAATTTTTTAAACTATTTTTATTCCATTTTCTTTTTTGTCTTACTTTTCTCTTCTTCTTCCTTTTTTTTTCTCGAAAAAGGGTAAATAAATTCCAAAAAAGAAGTACAAATATATAAGGGACATACCTCAAGATCAAATACTAAGCACAAGCATGAAGACTGTAACAAAGAAAACCACACAAAAAAAAAAAAAAAAAGCCAATATCTGAAACAGCCTTACAAAGAGGTCACCAAAAGGCACAGCCCCAAAAGAAGGCAAACTACAAAAAAGTCTAAAGAAAAACCACAACCAACTATACAACTTAGGTCCACCTATGAATAATAGCATCAAAATGGAGATGTCCCTTCCATTTAACTCTGATTTGGGTATTAATTTGGGCAATCAATGACTTCAGGAGATAATCTTGAGGTTTGGAGGAATTTTGAAATGTTCTATTGTTCTTTTCCTTCCATAAACCATAAACAGCAATTTCAAGGCACATCTTGGACATAACATGTTGGGTACTTTTGCATTTCCAATGACGGGTCATCCAAATCACAGTGCTATCCCTTTGAGTTCCATTCCACACAAGTCCACGACGATTCATCAAATCCTGCCAAACAAATGAAGAAGTCTTACTTTTCTCATTGTCTTTCTTATAAACCAAACCTAGAAAAAGCATTTTCCTTCACATTTTCTTTTTTATTCCCTCACTAAATTCATAAGTTAAAGAGAACATTTTGGTTCTTAGATTTGGTGAGAGAAAAGAAAGGAAAATATAGAGGAAAACTTTTCTTTTGTTTGGGTAATGGGGAAAACGTTGTGGAAAATAGGAAAGAAAAGATGATAATAAGTTGAGAAATAAAATAAACATTTGTCAGCCATTTCCCTTTCTTTACACATATGTTACAATTACAATTATATTTTTGAATTTTCAAAGTTTTAAGGTCATATAAGCATGAAGTTTTCCTTTCCCTTGTGTTTTCCCTCGTGAAATCCAAGAACCAAACAAAGGTTTAAGGTTCATCCCTTAATAGATCGTCCAAAAGTCTTATTATCATGCACTACACCAAAAATTGCAAACTGTTACTGTTTAAAACATTGGCAAATCCAATCTGACAAGGTTTTAAACCGTGCCAAATATCGGGGAGCCAAAATTTTTGGCACAGTTTAAAATTGTGCCAAATATGTGTGTGCGTAATGATAAGAAATAAATCGGTGTGATTAAATCTGATAAAAGAAAAATGTTGTGATTAAATAAAATCTTCACTCACTGCCAATGAAATAAGAGTCAAAATTGACAAATTTGTAACCATCTAACATCATATATATTAAACCTGAGTTGCAATGAATAGCAAGCAAACACATACAAAAGACACTGTCCCAAACGGCCTCAATAAACAATGTTACACTTAGGTCACACAACCAAAACCCATACCAAATTGTTTGTTCGGTTGCTATTTAAATTATTGGTTCAATTAAATTGGACAACTAGGGGAGCACTGACAGACTGACAGTGAAATGATGTGAGAGAAAACAAGGAGGAAGCTTCACAGAACAGCAACAAGAACAATTCCAAATTAAATGCGCCTTCCTGGAAACTGTTTAATATAGACAATATAGAAACAACATCTATACATACAAATCATATACACTTGAGCAATTAGTCCTTTGTTTGGAATTGTTGTGGGAGTAAGAAATTTTTTCGTTTTAACAAATTTTCAAAAAAGCTACAGATGTTTTCTCGGCTTTAAAATAGAAGGAATAGCTTTTTTAAAAAGTTGAAAAAAAGTTTTTGACAAATCAAGTCGACCTCCAAAACTACTGGTCTTAGAACTAAATTTAAATAGGGTTACAATTTCTATTCAATTAAATCAAAATTTAATTTCAATCAGAACTCAAATGCAAATAAGTGATTGTTGATCACAAATAAGCTCCAAACAGACTCTAACTAGTTCATTGAAAATGAATTATATACAACCTTCAAATGTTGGGGGAAGTCAATGTATATAATCATCTCTAAACATGTATTGATACAAAACATATATTAAGCAATTATACAGTAATGATCAACTTAAAAATCATATATTAAGCAATTATAAAGTTATGACAACGTCATAGACTAAGGCTTAGTTTGGCTCCCATGTTGGTGTTTTTCCTTTTTTAAATCACAATTATATGTTAGTTCATTTGATAACTACTTTATGAGCTTTGTAAAAATTAAACTTAGAGTTTTTTTTTTTTTGGGGTGGGGGGGGGAGAGCTTTTAAAAGCTCTAGAATAAAGCTTTTAAAAGCTCAAGGTTGCTTTTTGATTTCATAATGTCTTTTTGAAAAGTAGTATATCACTTGTATAAAATTACCAAACAACTAAGTAATAAATTCATAAGCTCATTTTAAAAAGCCACGTGGGGCCAAATTAAGCCTTAGTAAACCTACTAGACTTACCATGAACCGAACACGTACGTGTCCGATTCTTCAGTCAATCACTCATCCATCAAGATAAGACCTCATAATGAGAAACTATTTCGCCTGATCATCACATGATCATCTGTGTGACTTTTACTATGTTTTAAGTATTTATTATGGCCAACGTGGACTTTTACTATGTTTTAAGTATGAGCAATGATAGATGCATAACAAAAACCCACAATCAATTGCACAACCTGCTTAAAATTGTTGGACTTCGTGCTGAAAAAGCTGTACACACAAAAAGACAAAAAAAATGGATGTACAGCTTTTTCAGCACGAAGTCCAATAATTTTAAGCAGGTTGTGCAATTAGTTGTGAGTTTTTGTTGTGCATCTATCATTTTCCTTTAAGTATTTATTATGGCCAACCTGGATCTCAGTAATAAAGAGGTCATCGTGAAAGTCACACGAATAATCCACCTTATTATTGACTAGACAGTACTACTCACGTAGTATCGATCTAAAATAGCATCGTACAATTAAAAACAACCGCTAACAAGTTGATTGAAAATCAATATATATATATAGCTAGACAAGTCCCAAATGATATTCTTTGTACACAACAATTCATTTTTATTTTTATTTTTTTGAGAGCTTTGACAAAAACCTTTTCTGCCAAAAAAACACAATGGAAAACAATGAAACCAAAGCTACCCAAGAATACAAAGATTTACTGCCAGTGATGGCAGACAAGCTAGATGTAGAAACCTTTGTGTCTGAACTCTGTGGAGGTTTTCGTCTTTTAGCAGATCCGAGAAGAGGGTTGATCACATCGGAGAGTCTGAGGAAGAAGTCGGCTCTTCTAGGGATGGAGGGTATGAGCAAAGAAGACTCAGAAGCTATGGTCAAAGAAGGTGACCTTGACGGAGATGGTGCACTCAACCAGACCGAGTTCTGCATTCTCATGGTCCGGCTCAGCCCTGGGATGATGGAAGATGCCGAGACCTGGCTTGAGAAGGCGTTGCGTCAATCCTCATCATCTTAGAGGGCAGGGCGTTCGACAATAGTTTTTGGCGTTCGTAACTGATCACGGAACTCCAAAATTTAAAATAAAACTGTTTGCCGAATCATTTTGTGGGATTCAATCACAAGAAATATGCCCGAGTCAATCGCAGATATTTGAGGTTGACTTTGAAAGTAGTTATTTTGCATTTGAATCGTAGAAGCAAAAACTATGGAACCTTAATCTGTCTTAATTCTCATTTTTAGTATATAGATATGCATGTGTGTGTATGCATATGTATTTGTTCAGAGTTGCAGCAGTACTCAATAGACAAGATCAGTTATGTTTTAATGAGATTGCTCGAAACACAGTGAATCCATCTAACAGCCAAAAAGGAGGTAGAGGATCAAAAGAGAAGCACAATATAAGTGGAAAACATATATATATATATATATATATATATATATGATCGACTTGAAAATCATTAAGATATACTCAATCTCAGGCTAATTTAACTAGCAACATTTTAAAGAAACCAGACACCAGGCTTCTGTCAAATTGTGAAGTTGGTACAAAAGGAATCAACCACCAAGCTGTAAAAGATACCAGAATGTGGTCCTACTGTCGCATGTATATCCAAATTTTAGAAAAGTTATTCAGTGAGCATGTCACCATGCTGACGTGGTGTGACGTGCATCACCATTCTCCAAATTTTGCATCACAAGATGTTCCCAAACACATATGATAGTGGGTCAACTTAATTTTGATTTAAGGACGTTAAAGTGGTCCTACCATTATTGAATGTGATCTTACTACCACGTGTGTTTGAGAACTATTTGGGATCCCAATTTAGAAACCATGACATTACTAGCTCTAAGGGCTACTTTAGTACTTTATAAAATGTATTGCAAGCAAGTTGATCCGAAGTTATGATGTCCCAGATTCCCAAAAGAGTAAGGTCCGTTTGATAAAATTGAAAAGTACGTACTCAAAAATTGTAAGTAATATTTTGATTTACAATACTAAAAATAGTGTTTTAAGTACTGAAGTAGAATAAAATAGTATTTCAAGTACTGAAATAGATTACATTTAATGATTTTTTCAATAGAATTTTTTCAATTAAAGTTCTCAGTAAATTTTTGGATATTTTTTCAATTAAGTGGTACATTGTTAAACGTACTAAAAAAATAAGTACTGAAAATTTTAGTTTTCAGTATTCACCATTTAATTGGGTTATCAAACACTGTACACTAACTACATTTTGAGTGCATTCAGAGTACAACGTAATATACCTACGTAGAGCTTAGAGAATATTAGAGTGAATCTTTTAGGAGTAACCCACATCTAAACTGAGACCCATGTATGTTTTTTTTTTTTTTGGTGGTGGGGAGTGAACCCTACCTAAAAGGCTAAAACACACATGCATAGTACAATGCCTGCTAACATCAATATTACTTCGACATTTACAATAAGTGTGTGTTTGATAATCTAATTAAGTGGTAAAAATGAAATTTTTAGTACTTTTTTTTTCGGTATGTTTGATAATATACCCACTTAATTGAGAAAATTCTACTGAAAATAATCGCTGAATGTAGTCTAATTCAGTTCTTGAAATACTGTTTTCAACGTTGGAAATTCAATCGCTTAAATTTTGCATTACTTAAAATTCAATACTTAATTTTTTAGTTTTATCAATCAGACCCTAAGACCTTTTTCTTAAACCTTTAGTAAAATTGCGAAAAAGAACAGATTAGATTGATGTATGTAGCATTTTGCAAAATCTCATATATTAAGGCATATAATAATAAAATTTGACATAGATCGTGCAAAATTAATGTCTGCTTGCTCTCAATCTCAAACTTGCAATTATCTCTGTGTTATCATTCCAAATTTTTACCATAACACAAAACAATGGCTCGTAGTATGGGATACATGTAGTGTACGCAAGGGTATTGGAAGAGTTTAAAGCTTGAAAATGCAATTCAAGTAGCAATTAACTATCAACCTTGAGAATGCTTAATTTAGTGAAATAAACAAAAATGGGAAAAGGATTGAACAATAAACTTTGCTATAAAGAATAAAGTTAGGGCTCGCATGGTAACGTTGTAGTTTTTGTTTTCCGTTTTTGTATTGATCACAGTCAACTCCCAATATAAAAAATGGAAACAAAAACTGAAAATCAAAAACCACAACGTTACCATGCGAGACATTAGTGAGTAGGTTTCAAGTCATGCAATCATTATCTCGGCATTCCTGACATGGAAGATCAGTTTTGTAATTTCTTAAATAAAACAGAGTTTTCTATCTGTAGTTTATATATATATATATATATATATATATATACTAGGCGAGCAAACGTGCAATGCATGTTTCGTTTGCGTTTCCCGTTGCATAAAGGCAACGAGATTGTTTGTCTGTGCTTAAGTTTATGCGATTGTGCCTATTCCCCTTATATTAGCTTCATTGATTTCTTTCTGCAATTTTTAATCTTCTTATCCACTATGTAATAATTTAATAAATTAATAAAAAGACATTATCTTGTCTCGAATTATCTTACAATGTGGGTACTTCTCTATTGTTGGTATTTTTCGTCCTTTGGATTGTGTTATGACATTCAAGTGTTGCAACTAATAACACATAATCAAAAAAGAAATATGAGTAAGCCATCCCCATTTTTATGTGTCTACCTTTGCGTGTTTATTCCCGTTTCAAGAAACTGTTAATGATTGCATTTACAAACATCCAAGTAATAATATTTGTATGAGTTATTTCCATCTCTATATATTCAAAGTTCCTTAATGGACAGTAATTTTGAAATGGAAAATGATATATATAACGGACCGAAGGAGTAACTATCTGTAGTTGTTTCTGTAACACCTGTAATTTTTCTTTCATTAAAAATATCAGCTTTTTGAATTTCTGTATTGGACCGGCTATATTATTATATTATTATTTTAGTTGGGTGACGGTTTTGACGTACCTTAGGATTATTGATTAGACTGTAGTAACCATACCGACTCGACCATAATAAGATTTAACTTAGTCCCGTACCCGGACCTGGACATTAAAAATAATACCAGTTTGCACGTAATTCGAGACTGACATGCATACCGAGGAACTTCTGCACGTAAACTGAGAAAGTGGCACACAACCTGAGGTGGGCCCACATGGCCGACCATGTGGCAACCACATGCCACCCTCTTGGACACATGTCCACTTGTAGGACACATGTCATAGCATGTATACATGCAAATGACACCTAGCTCCTAGGATTTCTATATAACATGCACATGCACACATTAGACACTCTTAGAATCTCATGAAATGCACTTAAAATCTGAGAGAAGAAGCTGGGAGACTTGCATGTTCATGACAAAATAGAAGAGAGAACTTAGGAAGAAAACTAGAGCCCATCTCCCTCTCTAGCATATACCCTCACACATACACCCATACATTCTACACCCACACAACCTTGGGGACTTTGGAGCAGTAATTTAAAGTCCTAGAAGTTCAAGAGAATCCCAGAAGTTAAAAAGAAGGAGAAGAAGAAGGTGACATCATTGAAGTTGAAGTTATGTTTCATCAAGCTCAAAACAACCTCCAAGCTCAATTTCAAGCTTTGGTGAGTAAATAGTGAGTAAATAGTGAGTAAATTGTGAGTAATCTAACTCAATTTAGAACACATATAATATGTACTAATGTTTAGTAGAAGTTTGATGTTGTTGTGTTGAAGTTTTCATGACATGCAAGACAAATCCATAAATCTCAGAAACTGAAACTTTCAACAGAACATAGTTTAGTAAAATGAATGTTTTGTGCAGCTCGAAAATCCGAATTAAGCTAGGTTTTTTATGGTAAAGTCTAACTTATATATCTACAAATAACTCTTCTATAGCTCAGTCTAGAAATCACTCCTTCATGGGTGAAATGCATGTACAACGCAGTGTTATAAACCTGGGAAAATAGAAACTTTCGGCAGAATGTAGTTTAGTAAAATGAATGTTTTGAGTAGCTCAAAAATCAGAATTAAGCTAGGTTTTTTGTGGTAAAAGCTAACTCATTTATCTACAAATAACGCTTCTATAGCTCAGTCTAGAAATCACTCCTTCATGGGTAAAATGCATGTACAAAGCAGTGTTATAAATATGAGAAACTGAAACTTTCAGCAGAACAGAATTTAGTAAAATGAATGTTTTGTGCAGCTCAAAAATGAGAATTAAGCTAAGTCTTTTTTTGTGAAGAAATCTAACTCATTTATCTATAAATAACCCTTCTATATCTCAGTCTAAAAACCCCTCCTTCATAGGTGAAATTCACGTACAATGCAGTACTATAAATCTGGGACAAAACAGTCCGAGATTTAAGAAATGTCTTGTAAAATAAATAGTTTGAGTAGCTCAAAAATGTAATTGAAGCTAGATTTTTTTTGTACATGAAGATATTCCTATTATCTACAATGTTTTAGTTTTAAGTTTGATCTACAAAGCAATTTATCATGCCCAAATAAATCATGTTAATTCAGTCAACATAGTGAAAATGTATCCTGGCAGATTGTGTAGCTTTTTGTATGATGTTTTGTTATGCATGGTGTTGATTGTTGATGCTAGTTTTTCGGTACCTGTGTTGTTATAAAAATCTTATGCTATGGTAGTGCTATCGCGTAGATGAGTATGTTAAGGGTTTCATCTATATGTCTATTGGTATTAAATCCATGATTATAAATCCATGAGCTACGTGAATATAGTTTAATGACCATTGGAAAGTTCATACTCAAACTATAAGTATGTTGAATGGCACGATTATTGCATTGTTAAGTGATTGGGAAAGTTTCCATCGTAAGTATATTGAGAGGAAAACGGAATGTCGAACATAAAGCGAAATACTGGTGGTTATAAATGGATGATATTAATGAACTAAACTACGAAACGTACGAACGTGAAAAATAACAATAAAACCTTCAATAATAGATTTAATGTGAATAAGGGACGTTGGGTTTCGTTTCTAGTCGTGTGACTACTGGTCAAAGTTGATTCGTGAACTTTTGTGTCGTGTTTGGATAATTCTTGCAAAGTTGGTCTCTCGATTATTCCATGGAGTCGATTGGTGAGTTATGTTTTGTTCCTTGATCCGAGGATCGGCATGACGTGTTCGATCAAGTGCAAATGACCCGAGGATCGTCATGACGTGTTCGATCAAGTAGTTGATTAGTTTTCCGCACCCTTGGACTGAGGATCGGCATGATGTGTTCGGTTATGTACGGGTGACCTAAGGATCGGCATGACGTGTTCGTCCAAGTGATTATTAATTTCCCGTACCCTTGGTCTGAGGATCGGCATGACGTGTTCGGTAACGTGCGGGCGACCTGAGGATCGACATGACGTGTTCGACCAAGAGATTGTTAATGTCCCGCACACTTATGCCATTTGGGCGATATTTTGAATGCCATTTGGGCAACAGTTTGAGTGCCAGTTGGGCGACAGTTAACTATTCATTGTTGAGTGTTGTTCTTTCTTGACCAGTAAATGCGTTTGGAGTTAAGTCTTCTTTCAGTCAATGTCATTGGTCAGTTCAGTTCTGGGTTAAGTTTCAAAGGGAATGATTGGGTTTAAATAAGACATGGTTTTGAGAATAAGAAAAGACGAACAAGGCATAGTATCGAGAATAAGAAATGATGAACGAGATATGGTTTCGAGAAATAAGAAGAGATGAAGAATAACTTACCTTAAGTGGTGGTAACCTTAAGGGGACCCTCACTTAGCTTAACCGCTAACGGCTTTTCATGCCGCTGGACCTTCCACGTCCAGCCTTTGCAGGTCCAGACGGAGCCGACTGCTATCAAGATGCTGACTTTACTACTGAAGACTATGCTGGTGAAGATTACTAGGAGGAAGGCTACGGTTTTTCCAGCTAAAGACTTTGGAGCTTTTCTTTTGTTATAGTTCTGTTATTATTATGTTAGTGATGTAATAGTTTAGCTGGTCTTGTAATATGTATCTTTTGGATATCTTTTTGGCCTGTAATATACTACTGATGTAAGACTTGGATGTTTTAAATTTCTGCATCCGCTGAACTTAGTCACTTTCCCATATTACATTATTGTTATAAGCATGTTTGGACAATCAGGTGACACTCACAACCAGTCACGTGTCTACGAACCTATAAAGGAAATTTATTTTTCCCTATTTTTGGTACTTCGGGGCGTGACAGGGATTTTTGGTATCAGAGCCTTAGGTTTCGACGCGCTTACTAATTGTCCTACACCTTAAGTTATGAGCATAATATTTACCTCGTATTAGTACTGACACTAAGTTAGTTCCTCTTGCAGGACTATGGAGCCGATCTTTGTTCACGATGATTTCGGAGGGCACTATATTCTCGACGGTCGTATCCAGCCTGCCGACCCTGTACTATATCGACAGCGGATCCGCCAGAGGGCGAGGCACATTTTAGAGGAGGACATGCGGAGAGCCATGCATACCGATGCAGTGCAGTATCCAAATCGAGTTCAGCTTCAGTCGATTCATGCTTCAAAGACTACCATACTTATCCATCAGGAGCTTATCAGCATGGCTCAGGACGAGGCACTATACGATGATATACTCTTCCCGATTATCATGGCCTCACCAGCACCACCATTCTCACCCGAGCCCATATCAGAGCCAGATGCAGATTCAGACCCTATGGATACAGATACACTGCACCAGAATGGCCGATTTGTCACTACTCTGGGAGGTGACAAAGGGCCTTTGTCACTGCTCTGGGAGGTGATATTTTCGGGGGTGACAAAAAATCTTTGTCACTGCTCATAGCAGTGACAATTTTGTTTGTCACTGCCCATTTTAGGACCCCTTAAAGGGTTAATTTCCTTCCCTTTGTCATCGCACCAAACCGTGACAATAATTTTGAATTTGTCACTGCTTGAGCAGTGACAATGTCAGTGACAATTTATGTAATTGTTACCTCTTGAAACAGTGACTAATAGTGGTGACAAATTATCAAATTTGTCACAGCTTTCAACTTTATCGGTTTGTCACTGCCATGAACCGTGACAAATTTTGAAAAAAAATAAAAAAAAAATCATATTTCTTTCAGTACCTGTACAATTGTAATCCAAAACAATTTAACTATAAACAAAACAAGTTGCAAATTACAATCAAATACGAGTGCACTAATTAAACACCATTTGTTCAAATTAAAAAAAAATACATAATTACGATCTATTCAAATTTGAAAATAAATTACAACAAATTACGGTCAGACCAATGAAAGTAGGCATGATAGCTTTGCCTTTGTCTCTTTGCTTCATTTTGGCCTCCGTTGCTTCACGTTTGATGAACTCATACCATTGACTAAGAGGGCTTTGCTCTTCATTCAATTTTTGCATAATAACTTGGCACCAAAACTCATTGTTATATCCAGGAAGGGGTACAACACCCTGGTAAATGTAAATCAATTAAAGGAAAACATAGCATATGAGAGAGTCCAATTGCTAATACAACAAAAAATCGGATCAAGTGATTAGATAGAACAGTTCACACATTTTGGCAATTAATTTCCACAATAGGACTTTCTAGTTGCAATAGCATAGACTTCCCAAAAAAAAAATTGATTTTCCATTCTAGTGAACAATTGTTCTTTGAATAAAAAGGAAATATTATCCAACTAGTAACTGGAATATCAAGTTGGTGACTTTGGACAGCACCAATCATTGCAGCTTTGAAGGAATCCAATTATTCAGCATTGCTAACGACCACATAAACATCATGAAATTTGAATTCTAACATGATCCGTGATTATTTCATCTCAATCAAATTTCATATGTAATTTCTTATATATATATATACACACACAGACACGCTAGGAGAAGGTACGCGTGGTCATGGTATGTTTCCAGGTACATTGGATGAGTAACCTGTGTAGGAGGGCTAACGAATGCACCAAATACGCGTAGAACTTGTAAAACTTAAAAGCTACAACTAAATGTCAACATCCTCTGTCTAGCAACAATTAGCATATACATGCATTGTTAACAAGTTTGTAAAAAATTGTAAACAAGTTTCTAAAAAAAAAAAGGCACTAGCAAATTACCATAATCAAAAGTTCAAAAGGAGTTTGTGAAATATCAGTAAACCCAATTTTCTCAAGGATCACTAGCAAATTACCATAATCAAAAGTTCAAAAGGAGTTTCACATTTATGAAAATCAATTCAGCTTACCAGCTGTGTCATGCTATCAAATTCCTTCACAGCATCAGTGAACTTTGCAACATCTTCGTCATCAACTGCAGCAGCCAAATCCTACCGTAGAAGAGCAATATTTCATATTAAGCTAAGTTTCTGTTAAGAGAATCAAATGTAAAAGATACAAGTTTTACAAAGCTGTAACATACCGACAGTAATCTGTATACACGCGTCCCAGAAAAAGTTGGATCAAGTTCCTGCAAATCCAAGTCCAGTGTTACAATCTACCGAATCCATAAAGTGAAAGTGTAAGATGCTTCGAATGAGTCAAAAACTAACCTGAGTTAGTAGTCAGCTCTACAGTTCTGGAATTTTTACCTAACTTGGCTTGTGATGAATTAATGAGTATGTGGTGATTTAAACCACTAAACATGAAGCTTGGCCTCTGGTTTCCTTTCAAACAAGTGTTAATAAACAACTTTTACTTAGAAATGAAAATCCAAAATCAATGGGAAAGAGGGGTTTTGAAATCACTTTTGAACACTACATGAAAGGTGCATATTTCAGATTTAAAACAGTGACATCCAACCCTTAAAAGGTGATCTTAAAATTTCAGATTAGGGACATGAACATGGGCTGCACGTGGGCTGTTGTATGCGTGCTGTGTTGTTGTGCACGTGTGATTCAAACGTGGGCTGCTGTGCACGTGGGCTGCTGTGCGCGTGCTGGGCTGTGTTGTACTGTACTGCTGTGCACGTGTGCTGTGTGTTGTCCACGTGGGCTGTGCACGTGCTATGCTGTACTACTGTGCACGTTGTACTGTGCTGTGCTGTGCTGCTGCTGTGCACGTTCTGTGCTGCGCGTCGTGTGCAGTGCTGCTGCTGTGCACGTGTACTAGTGTCTTTGCCAGTCCATAGTGCAATGAAAGGTTAAAATCTATAAAGCACGAGTACTTGGATAAGGGGGATTATATCGTATTTGAACCGGCTTGATACTCAGAGAAATTTCTCCAATAAACAACACTAAGCATAGCAACAAGCAAGAGCTGCAAGAAGCTACCTCTAAGCAATAAACATCAAATAATGACTTAAATTCTTCTTAAAATAAGCACTTCTTTGCAATAAACTTAGAACCAAGCAAGCATCACCTGCATAATTGCTTTATTCAGCTTTGAATGAAGACTGGATCATGAGTCTTTGATACTTTTAGGAGGCCATATCTACAAACACATAAAATAGAAACTAGAACCAAACCATGCCACGCAACATAAGAAACCACAAGAAATTATGTAGTATAACACAATCAAGATGAATAAGTCTCCATACACATCTACATGTTAAAAAACAACCTTGCCTCCCCTGTGAAACAAAGCCAACTTCTTTATTGACTTTGGTAAAAAAAAAAAAAAGAAAAGTACCCTGGCCTTTTTCGTTTTCACTCGGAACTTTGGGATCCAACCTAGGTGTGAAGTACATGCACTCATTTCAAGGTGGTGCAACACTTCTTAGTTTGGGCCTCATATTTGTCTATATACCATATTCTATACATTTGTGCACCCCTGAAATTTTTAATTTACCCCCTAAACTCAGAAATCTCACTTGGATTTTCAACTTTCTAACTTTCACCCGAATAAACATCTTATTTACTCAATCACCATACAACATTTAAGACGTAAGACCTTATAAGAAATCAACTATAATTCCAAAATGAAAGTAATTGTAATGAAACATGGTAAGAAGTAGAACAAATTGTAAGACAGAAAATGACAAACATGTAAAATCAGTGACTAATTACCAAAGTGGTTAAGAGTTATAGTGCATTTGCTAATCCTCACATGCAGATCTTCCTGCGATTACACGATAAAATCCAAAGGTGTTCTACCTGAAAGTTGTTCTATTTTTCATAATCTTTCTACCCTTAAAATTTCAGAACCTTTACCCAACCCGTTTGGATGATATGGCCTAAAAACAGTAACTAAAATAAACTCAAAAACAGTTATTTTGGCAGCTTGCAGTAGCTGTAGCATTTTGGCCATAATTTTTCACTCAAATTTCCAAATCATTCAAATCTTAATGTTCTAGAAAGAAGACATCTAGACCTATAACTTTGTAGTTTTGAGAGTTTGATCATTCATTCATCTTGTGGAACAAAAACTGATTGAAAGTATACAACTCGGAATAAAAAGTAGCAGTTTTTCAGACTGACAGTGTGTTACAAAATGGACTTTTCTCCTCACTCGGAACTTCAAATCATGCCCCGTTCGCAGCTGTGGGAAGATAACTCAAAGAGCTACAATGCTATAGTTCTGAGGAAAATCTTAAAATTGATTTTATCTAGGGTAAAGATGACCAGAAAGTCAGACCATGTTGAAACCACTCTTTTGTGCAATACTACCTAATTAAATGTTTTTTGCTTTAAGGATTATTATTCCATGTTCTGTCCATTACCTGTGCTGAATTGAATTTTGCAGAATTTACTTGGGAATTTGAATATGACAACTCTTACATTTTTATGTGTCACTGCTAGTTTGCCTGTACTTATAGTATTTCACATATCAGTATTGTGGAGGTTAATGTTTTAGATGCCTTTTCTATGTTGATAACACTACTTATATCTTTTTATCATGGTTAATGTGTATTTCCTATTTGTAGTGATCTAAAACAGAACCTAGTGAACTGAGAATTCATTTGGAATTTTTTTACTGATATATGAAAATGAGGTAGGGTAAAAAGAATTGTCATAGTTTAGAAAGAAAGTGACGTATCAGATGTTTTCAGATACACATTTACCTTTTTGTTCTCGCAAGCAGCTTGTAATAAAATTAAGATCTCTCTTATCGTTTGACATTTACATATTTATTCCGATGAATAGAATAACTCAGTTCTACATTCGACAGTGAGCGACACTGTTAATTATACTTACCTTGTGTTTTGTAGGTAAGGACTGATAGATCATTCTCGTTCTATGATGGCGATGACAATCCAAATGTGAATCTTTTACATGATATATTGCTGACATACTCGTTCTATAACTTTGATCTAGGCTACTGCCAGGTAACTTTGATGCTGTAACTATTGTCAAAGCATGTAAGACTTAAACTGAGTAATCTAATATAAGACTAAGGTGAATGATAATTTGGTACAAATTATGAAATTCATATTTATCCGCCTTATCACACCAACGGCACATTAACATTATGTTTAAAAGGTCCTCAGGGCAGTGCACAAATCTTTTTAGACATATCAGTTGTAACACAATTGGATGGTAAGAGAAGGTTGATAACTTGATAAGTGTTTAACTTTGTTTTAGTCCTATACGTATAGTCATTTTTAGAGCCCGTACTGTAATATCAGTGAACGATTTCCTGTGGAATGAAACTCTTACACGACGATTAATGATCGTACTATCGCTAAAAGGTAAATCAGAATAGATACTGTTATGCATTTATCGATGCAGCATTATCTGCTAGAATTGTACAATTAAATGTGAACTAATGCAGAAATGAACCTTGTCCAACTCCAAAAAAGAGAAGGAAAAAAAAAGATAGCATTTATGCGTGTTGAACAACATTTTCTCATTCACTGGAGCCAGTATCACACCTCATTTGGTTTTAAAATCGTCTCTTTAGACACCTCATAAGCACCCAAGACACCAAGGCTCACGGTAGTGTCCTATTTACATGCCTTTGAAAAATTTTCCACACAGGGTAACAAGATGGAACAAGGGACAAATCATATTACCCAAACGAAATTATTTGAAAGACTAAGATATCAATCACGTGTCAAGATGTTGTTCTCATTACCAAGTAGAAGTTTTTTCAGGAACTCAACTGAGAGTTTTTAGAACAAAATCCTCTCTATAGCATCAGTCAGTTGGAAGAACTTTCAGGGATTAGGGATCTATGGGTTATCTTAAGTGTCAATGAATCCAAAAGATTAGCATCTTCAGAGGTTTCACGATTATTGACAATGTATTCACGGGCACCATAGTCTAAGCATGTCTATTGGTACAAATTAAAACGAAAATGGAAGTAAAACGACTGGAACAAACTACAATGTTGGGGTAAAACACAGTATCATCATGTCCATCTGAGGCCATTTCACACAAATTACCTCATTCGGAGAGGGGTATTTTTTTTTGGAATATTAACTATTTTACTCTAAATTTATGAGGCATACCTCCATGGAAGTTTGTTTTCTCTGTGAATGCTTTTGTCTGGACAAAGAAATTTGGAGACAAAGAGTTTAAGGGAAATAGAAGCAGTTAATGAGCGGCAAATAAGGGTTAATTAAATTTTTAAAAAAAAAGACTGTAGTGGTGGAACAACATTGATGTTAACAAATTCAAAATTACTAGTAATTAGAAGCCAAAGACCTGCAAATGCAAAGAGGGACCTATAGATTCTTTATTGGGCGATATGCATGATTCTATGACTAGCTGATAAGCACACGCATAATGCATTATCAAGACAAACCTGATCTGTGCTACCTGGTTCAATTAAAACAAGTGCCATTCCAGCTTCATCTATTCTACCCTATTAACACAAGAAGAATTATCTCACCATTGTTCAATTTCTGAATTAGCCCAACGATTGGAAAATGCATTTCCAGTGGTGATTAGTAATCTATAATTTTGACCACTAGAAAAAGAAAAAAAAAAAAAAAAACCCCCTTTTTATACAGCTAAAAGTTTCAGCAACTATGGCATAAACCATTGTGCAATAAAGTTTGAAAAGAAAAGTAGAAAAAACAAAAATTCCCCCGACAAGCTAGTCCGACTTATGCTTAACACACACCTAAAGATCAAGCTTTTTAAAATTTTAAGCATTGTGTACAACATCACAAGCTTTTACAGCTCCCATAAGACAATGAGTTTTCTAATTGACCAATCTTTCATTGATAGACTAGTACACTCATAATCAATCATCCCAAATTCCCAATTCATGTAGTACATGACATTGTCATAGTCAAATAGAAAATCAAAGCAGTAACAAAAAAAATGGTCTGAATTCCTAAAATTTGTTAAGCTACAATTCACTAACCCCCTAATGAATATATACATATATACATATATGTAAATGTACAAGCACCTTCTAATCAGTGACTAGATTCCTTGTTGTCTCTCTGTGAAATACTCATTAACATGTGCATATGTATACATGTATACAAATACAAACACAAATGCGAATGTGCTAGCATAGACATATATAGATATAACAATATATAATATCAAAACACACTAAATAAGTTGTTGATATAATGTAAATTACTTACAAGCAGCCCAAAGATAATGACTTTTTTTGTCCTGAATTCAAAAAAAAAAAAAACACCAAAATAATTGAGATTAGTGAAACCCTAAGTAGTCACACAAACATTAAAAAAAAAACAACAATTGACAAATTTTTGGAATAAATGAGAAAAATGATGAGAGAAAACCCTTAAAAATGTGGTTGAGAGGGGTTATGGAGAATTTAGAGGAGACACCTTCGTCCCAGCTTTGAGCCTTCTGGACAGAAACATCTGGTGCGGCTGATTCTAGATCGGTCTTCACTGTAACCGATGTCTAAGCCCTCGACAACCCTCAGACTTCGGGCATCAGATGCAACTCTTTCTGTACGAATCTCCCCTGTAAACCAAGCTTTATCAATCCCCCTTGTAATCGAAGCGTAGGCCCTCAACGACGTTCCGATTTGGAGACTTTTGGACATTGACTTCTTCGTCGCTGATCGATTCAACATCGCGGTGGCCATGGGTGTGACAGTTTTGAAGCAACACTCTAAAAACCTACTGATATGAACTAATGATTGTTATATGACTATATATGTAGGGTCTAGTAAACCACCGAGGAGTTGTACGGACGCCGAGAGAGAGAGAGAGAGAGAGAGAGAGAGAGAGATCTATAGGGAGGCGGTGGTGAAGGATGCAGAGCGGTGGTGGTGGTTGGATAGAGAGAGAGAGAGAGAGAGAGAGAGAGAGACAGAACATAAAGAGGGAATATAGTACATCATTTGTGCTAGGAATTTGATAAAGTGAGGGAAAAGAAAGGAGGGGGAGGGGGGAAAACCAAATATTGGGGTGTGCTATTGGGGAGTCAAAAATTTTCATTTAAGTCAAATTTGTCACAGCCAGTGACAGTGACAATTGTACCATAAATATTGTCACTGCCTCTAGCGGTGACAACAAATTACTTTCGTCACCAATTTGAACTTGTAACTGCCAATGACAGTGACAAATTTGTCACTGTTGAAGACAGTGACAAAGCTAGCAAAAAAAAGGGTGACAAATTACTTATTTTGGTGTAGTGATAGCGATAACGATAGAGCGAGTAGAGAGGATTTTGTAGGCGGTAGCCACACAGCAGATGACCCATCTGACGGTGACGACACAGATGATAACGATGACCTGATGATTGAGGACGATCCGGCGAGTAGCAACGATGAGCTGATCGAGGAGGCCGATCTAGTAAAGGATGCTCAGGGACCAGAGGATGATGTATACGATCATCCAGTACTGCCAGTTGATGAGGACGTGATAGTACCGATACCCGAGCAGGAGGAGGAGTTCTTAGAGGACCCCGCAGACGATCCAGTTATAGAGATGATTCAGGACGATCCCGACGCACAGCCTGACCTACACGACGACGTGGATCCAGATGATGTTGTTGAGCCTGACGAGTTAGCTGTCAAGTTGGAAGATGCGCCACCAGAGGTTGTAAAGCTAGATGATGAGGATGACATCGACTTGGATGGAGTTGGCGGAGATGGCATAGCACCAGGATGGATATTACCAGATGGTGGACCAAATGAGTTTGACTAGTGGCTGGATTTTATGCCAGTGGAGGTAGTTACCGTTCCAGGGGACGAGATACCACCTACGGTTACCGACGATGAGGCAGACTTCTATGCCCTACCACGTTGATATGATCTTCAGAGAGCTGCTATTACTTCTATATAGTGATGTACATATTAGTTTTTGTAATAACCTACATTTTCATTCATTTGCATTGTCATATTTAATATTCATTGTCCACTTTTATTTTAAATTCTTGTGTGTAGAACTTATTTCTCGCTTTATTTCATATTTGAAATTCTTATTTGGGCCAAACTGTAATTTTACAAAATTAGTGATACCTGTGTTGGATTTCAAAACTGTATTTCAAAACGGTGGAAATATTTTCTTTTAACTCAATCATTACTTTTATAAAACCAGGAAATCAATTCTTACGTTAAAATGAATTTTCTGTATTTTTGTGGTGAACACCGCGCCACGAAAATACTAGTTTACTTCCAAAACTGTCCGCGCTGTGCTAAACTTCCACAGATTTTGGAAATGATGTAAAGCAAGGACATGACATTTGCTTTATTGCTATTTATGGCAAGTAATCATTGGATATGCCTTGTTTGGATATTGCAATTTTGTGTGTGTATTCTTATGCCATAAGTTGCTTTTCCCAAACAACTCAAACTTGCCCCCTACTAACCTAACTTGACCCTTGGCAAATCCTGGAGCTCATGTAAGTGTAATTGTGCTTATACGTATAAGTATATACAGATGTTTAGTGTGTAATCAGAGAACTTGTTAAACCAAATTGAGTTGATTAAGGTGTTAAGTGTAAATCAATATTTCTTGGCCACCAAGTTCTTCCCAATTGACACTCTATATATATACCCTATCACACACACACATTCTCATTCTGCACTTAGCAAAACTGAGAATTCCAGAGAGAAAAGAAAGAGCTTGAGAGTCCACATTTTCTGAATTTCTAAAGGAAGAACAATCCCCATAGCCAAAGCTTGGGTTTGAAATTCTAGCTTGTTATTCTTTCTCAACAACTCCTTCTACTCTTATCACAGTGAGTATTACTAACTCACTTGGAATGTAATTTCATGCTTATTTGCTGTGTATTTGTTAATTTTGTAAATCACCATGGTTGATTTCCCGTATAGCTTTGAAAATCAAGATTTTTCAATCTCAACTAAAATCTATTTTCTTAGATAATAATGAAAGATTATGGTGTAATTAGACTATGTTTAAAGTATTGAGGCCTAAATTGTTCATATGAAAAAGTATATTAGAAATTAAGTTTTGACAACTTTTAATTTTTCATAAAATTTGAGAACTATAGTTTGATTCATGTAAAATTGATTGTAGATTCTTAATCCTTGTTGAAAAACAAAGAGAATCATATATTACAAGACATACTTACTTCCGAATTTGATCTGGGTCAAAAACAAACCCCAAAACTGAAATAGAGCAGTTTCAAGAGGAAGATGAAGACTCTGCAAAGACTTGCGTGCGCGATCGCGCGAGCGACCCGCGCGCGCGAGCCGCGAGGATTCAGGCAGATAGAAAAGTTTTTATAAAGAAAATGAAAATTAGGCAGATCGCGCGAGCGACCCCTCGCACGAGCGATCCACGCGCGCGATCCTTGTGCCCCCAGGCAGACAGAAGAATTTATATAAGAAAAAAGAAAATGGGCAGGTCGCGCGAGCGACACCTCGCGCGAGCAGCCCGCGCTCGCAACTTCTGGCAGTTTCTAGTTCTTTCTTGTTTTGTGTTAAGGAATTGTTTGGGTGGTATTTTATGAATTGTTAAAGCTCTGTTTGGGAATTTATTAAATCAAAATCTTAATTTGTTATGTTTGAACAATTAAAATGTTGTATTATGACTAATCAATCCCCTTACGCTCGTTGTTTATATAATCCTGTGATTTGCCTCATGTTTAAAGTTTCATGACATACATGTGGAGTCAGTGGTACATGCATGGTGAGTGTGAATGTTGGTCAGTTTGGAAAAGAGTAATGGTCAGTGTGGCATAGGGAGTGCGGTTGAGATTGTGATGTGGACACTTCCTGGTAAGTGAGTACCAAAGTGTGTTGTGATTGAGATTGCGGCGATGGTGTCTTTGAAATGCGACGGTGGCAAAACTGGACACTCCCTGACGACCATGGTAGCGTCAAAGTGTGTGAAGCCGAACTTGGACATTCCCTGGCACCCATGGAAGTGCTAAAGTGTGGCCTATGGACACTCCCTGATACCCGAGTCTGGATACTGCATGAGGGTTCCTCCGGTATTTGCATGGCAGATTAGGTAGTCAAAGTGTGAGGCAATGGACACTCCCTGGTACCCCGGACCTAGGCCTGTCAACGGACCGGGTCTAGGCCCGAATCCGGTCTGGATCCGGCTCAGTTAGACGGATCTGAGCTTTTTTAAAGATCCGAATCTGGATCCGGATCCGAATCCGAATAGAGTTGTATGAAAACGGACCGGATATGGATTTAATAGATCCGATCCGCCTAAGACCCGATCCGAATTTGTATATGTTATATATATATTATATAATATAATATATGTTAGAGAAATCTCTACCATTGATTTTTTTAATCCAAGGGTGGGCTAAAATAATATTGTAATTTGTTATGTTATGGTAGCTTTGTAAGATTCAACTTAAAATTGGATTGTATTGGCATTTCAAATGAATAATATTACTTTTTTATAAGTAATATTTCTATTCGGATCGGATCGGATATTCGGACCGGATATCCGGATCTTCACAAATCCGGATATGGGATAAACCTCACAGATCCGTCGGATATACGGATCGGATTCGGACTAAAATATTTTTGTCGGATCCGGATTCGGATCTGGCCGATCCGGTCCGTATCTGATCCGTTTACAGGCCTACCCGGACCAAAGTGTGAGGCAAACTGGACATTCCCTGGCACCCCTGTGCTAAAGTGTGGCTATCGGAGTATTTCAAAGATACCAGTGTGTGATGGTGGGTTGTTGGGCTTTATCGAGAGAAAAGAGTCGGTAAGATGAGATGGTGCATTGTTCTCATACACGGTCACATATATGTGAATTTCACCTTTCAAATAATATTGTGGTTGTTTCTTAAAATGAACTTCTTGTTTTAATATTGGATTAAATGATAAATGTAAAGAGGTAAATGAATATATTTTACATTCAAAGTCATGTTTTTAATACTCACCAGCTTCTTGAAGCTGACGACGTTGATGCGTCCTGGACATTCGTGTTCAGGTTTTTCAGGTTATGATCGGCTGAGCTTTACGACTATGCAAATTGAGAAACAACTGCTGGAAATAGAATTTACTTTCATATGCTTTAAGTTGAACTGATTTTGTAATAAGGATGACTGTAATAGACACTAAGTTATTATTTTGATTTAAAGCGGTTTGTGCCTTTAGAGACCCCGTGCTGTAATATGTAATAAGTTAGAAAAATATTTGTAAGCTTTGATTGCTCTGCTCTGATTATTGTTTATTGTTGTTCGACGTTTGGGACGGAATCGATCTTTCAAACTGTCGCGACCTACGGGTCCATAAAGGAAATTAAACGCTTTCCTTATTTATGCTACGTCGGGGCGTGACAGTTTTGTTTGGTGTCGCTCGTATTATAGATATTTCAGTTGTAAGTACTTTGTACATGTTCTTTTTGTAAGCACACCTAGGAGATGCTTAAACTCTTGTATAGTATGTACTGGCCTTGGGCGCAGTATTTTGATGTAAATCTTTTTGGTTTAATATAATGGTTTTAGTTATATCACTTTATTCCATTGACATTTAGTAATATATGCATGCTTATTATATTTTAACTTTGGTACACACCAAGACCACCTATAAAGACTCGGTATGGAATCAAAGGATATTAGCAGTAAAACTTGTGCGTTGTTTTCAGATGGCTAGTGGACGTAGGAGGAACGGCAATGGTCATAACGAGGAAGAACCAGCGATACCTAATGAGATAGACCCTACAGGACTACTCTCAGCCTTGGTCAGAAAGATTGAGAGGGCTTCAAACAATGTAGGAAACAACAACAACCGCCCAGCACCACCCCCAAGGTAGACAGGGGATAAGTTACTTGAGCGTTTCCGCGCATTAAGACCGGAAAAGTTCAATGGGATAATGGAACCATGGAAAGCGGAGCAATGGCTACGAGAGATGGATCTCATCTTTAAAGCCATGGATTGCAGTGAGGCCGAAAAACGCCGCCTAGCCGTATTTCAGTTAACATATGCCGCTGCAGACTGGTGGGAAGTTGAAGAGGCTACTTTGGGAGAAAGAGCCATAAGGGAAATGACATGGACCGTGTTCAAGGAACGGTTCCTAGCAAAGTATTTTCCATTAGTAGAACGAAATTTGAAGAAGAAAGAATTCATGGAATTGGTTCAAGGGAACAAGTCTGTTCAGGAGTATACAACGCAATTCAAACGTCTGTCCCGTTTTACGCATCATATGGTGGACACACTTGAAAAGAAGAACGAACAATATCACCAAGGGTTATCTCTTTCACTACAAGAGACGACTGCAGTTTATGTGAGTCAATCCTTTGAATCTTTGGTAGGGTTGGCTACACAGATGGAGAATATACAGAAACAGAGGCAGAAGAGGTTTACTAGTAGGTTTCCATCACGAAATGTCCAAGGATCAAGGTGTAATACCCTGTATTTTTGTAATGTATTATGTGAATAAGACCCTGTATGCTTCTTTTAATACTTGTTTGAGCCTGGCCTTACCCTTGGTATATTTTGGATACCAATCGATTGAATTGTTTTCCAATCGATTGCCTTATTTTGGATACCAATCGATTGAACTTTATACCAATCGATTGATTGTATCAATCGATTGACACTTATGCCAATCGATTGGAGGCAGCTGGGCAGATTCTTTTGCTCTGGCTGGGGAGAGGCCACGTGAACACCTTCCCTCTATATATACCAGCCCATTTTGGGCGTATTTCTGGTTGCTGAAATCAGAGAGAGTGAGAAGGAGAGTCTTGTGTGTGTATTTTATATATATACACTCATATATATATACACACATATATACATATATTTGCACACACACACACACACACACACACACACACAGATAGATTGAAGAAGAAAGAAGAGAAGAAGATCAAGAAAGAAGAAAGAAGGAGAAGGAGAAGAGAGAAGACAGAGCAGAGGAGAGAGGAGGACCACCATTGAAGCTCCAAGCTTCATTACACACAACCAAACACGCCCTTAATGCCTAAGGTGAGTTTTAAACTCACTTGGTAGCCTTACATTGATGTTAGGACTTGTTTTAATAAAGAAGAGATGCAGAAACCATGTATTCCCGTTATTTGTTGCTGGACAGTCTTCTCTATGAAGAATACGAAGTATCAATCGATTGGTACTCTTACCAATCGATTGACATCTTTCAGGTCCCAATCGATTGACATTTTGTGCAATCGATTGGCATGGATTGTGATCCAATCGATTGAACTTTTTATCAATCGATTGACACTACTTCTATGCCAATCGATTGAATCTTTTTCCAATCAATTGATGCTACTTTTATACCAATCGATTGAACCTCTATACCAATCGATTGGCAGTTACAGTTTACGGTTTTACTTATTTAGTTGATGTTATAATTGTTTAGTTGTTTATTTACCGTTCAGTATTCCCCAGCATGCTTTATTATTGTAATACAGACATGATAACGAGTTAATGCAGCGTAGGGTCGTAGTAACAACAAGACTAACGGATAATGTTTATAATGTTAGATAACGGAATAGTCATGAATCCTTTGGAGTTAACGTTCATTTCATTCAGAGTAGTCGGGCCACATTGGGATTGTCATGTATCGGTAATAGAGTTGAACTTAAGTAGGTTTGCTAAGATTCGGGAAACTTGCATGGGCGGGCTTTGGTCGATCATATGTTCTTAAAAGCGGTAGACAGACGAAGGTGTCTATGACTTGCGGTGAACCGGACCATTTGCCCTAAGATAGCCAGATTATCTAATCATATGTTCTTAAAAGCGGTAGACAGATGAAGGTGTCTATGACATGCGGTGGACCGTGATCACTGGTAGACGTCGCTAAGTCGTGGCATAGAATGATGTACTGTTGTTTAAAGCGTTATATCCCTGACATGCGGTGGACTGTGCATATGTTCTTAAAAGTGGGGGATGGACTAACGTGGTATCCATGACATGCGGTGAACTGTACATATGTTCTTAAAAGTGGTGGATGAGCAATGGTGTGTTATAGAGTTGAACTACTGTCGAGTCTGTTCCCCTATCATGTCGCGTTGTCGATCTTAAAATGAATAGGACGTCAGTAATCGGATCATTGGTTTGATTAAAGGAGTTACCCTTACTGAATTCCAATTTGGTTACTATTTATAACTTGTGATAATATCAATAGTCGATACCCTGTTAGTATTTAACTCACTCGGCTTTCATTAAGCTGACGGCGTTTATGCCGCTGGACATTTCTACGTTCCAGCGCACCCTGGTTATGACTATACAGGTGAAGGGCCTACAGGAGAGGACTACTATGCCGGTGACGGAGTCCCTGTGGAGGATTTCCCCGACGGAGGTCAGACCGAAGAAGACTACTACGCCGAGGACTACCTCTACGCCAACTGAAGACTAGACTATAATTGTAGCTAATTGTCTTTACCGTTTTAAAACCCCTTTTTGTAGTCAGGCATATGTTGCCTTGACATTTGTACTTCCGCTGTCTTATATTTGATTCGAGACTCTGATGTGTAATAGTTAGTAACTCCTGTTGACTTTATGTTACATTGTGATTAGAACCTAGACTTCATTCGTGTTACAGTATTACTCTTGTTGCTTAGTACTGTGTGGTGTGGACAATCATGTGACTTCACCCGTCGTTGCCTTTGGACCCAAAAAGGAAATTTATTTTTCTCTATTTTTGCCATTCCGGGGCGTGACACAAGGCCACCCATACGTTATCAGAATAACAAGCACGCTTGGAATGGAGAAAGGAAGCCGCAGTAGGCACGGAGGCAACCACGGCAAGCCAACACTGTAGCACCACAAGCACCAGTCCCTGTTGGACATCAAGGAGGTTATATCGCCCAAGGAAAAGGTCCAGGGAGTTGCTTCAACTGTGGCATACCCGACCACCATACCAAAGATTGCAGAACTTCCAAGAACCACGATCGTGGTGGAGTCATATGCTTTAATTGTGGAGAGAAAGTCCACTGGAGCCGAGAGTGCAAGGCACCGCGCCGTGGATACAATGGACCCAACGCTCAAGGGCAAGCTGCTAAGACTCATCTGAATGCCGTTATTCCGGAAGCAGCAGGTTTTGACGCCGAAGCGCATCAGAATCTAGAAGGTACGCTCATTCTTTTTAGCAACAGAGTTAAAACATTATTTAATACTGGAGCGTCGAATTCGTTTATTGCTAGTAGAGTCGTACAAGATTTGAGTTTAGTACCTCAAAACCTTACTGTAGCATTGAATGCCATATCTCCGATGGGTACATCTGTTAAGTTGAATAGGGTATGCAGAAACTGTCCCATCAACATAGAAGATAGAGACCTATTCTCGGATTTGGTGATCTTGTCAATGAAGGAGTTCGATGTCATCTTAGGAATTGATTGGCTCACCAAGTACCATGCTATCTTGGATTGTACTAGCAAGTCGATTACCTTTACGATACCTGGAAGTCAACCCTTTTTCTTTCAGTGTAACCCGTTGAGTAATGGTTTTCTCACTAGTCGCTTGGCTGCCATCGAGGGCACAAGCTCAGAGATCATGATTGCAGAGATTCTGATAGTGCAAGAATTTGAGGACGTATTTAAAGATCTCTCAGGTTTGCCGCCAAAGCGAGAGATAGACTTCTGTATAGAACTGACACCTAGAACCATGCCTGTCTCCAAGACCCCATACAGGATGGCACCGACAGAAATGCAAGAATTGAAAAGGCAAGTACAGGAGTTGGAAGATTTGGGATTCGTGCATCCAAGCACATCACCGTGGGGAGCACCGGTACTGTTTGTAAAGAAGAAAGACGGATCGCTTCAACTCTGCATAGACTACAGGGAGTTGAATAAGGTAACCATCAAGAATAAGTACCCGCTGCCATATATTGATGACTTGTTCGATCAATTACAAGGAGCCAAGACATTTTCAAAGATCGATTTGAGATCAGGATACCACTAGCTGTTAATTCGACCAGAAGACGTGTCAAAGACAACATTCCATACTAGATATGGACATTACGAGTTTCTTGTGATGCCATTCGGGCTAACCAACGCCCCAGCAGTGTTTATGGACTTGATGAATAGGGTATTTAGGCCTTACCTAGATCAGTTTACTATCGTCTTTATAGATGATATATTGATATATTTCAAGACCAAGGAGGAACACGAAAAACATTTACAAATTGCCTTACAGACACTCAAGGACAACTAACTATATGCAAAGTTCAGCAAATGCGAGTTTTGGCTTGATAAAGCAAGTTCTTAGGACATGTCGTCTCTCAGAATGGGATATCAGTGGATTCTTCAAAGATAGACGCAGTGCTAGATTGGAAAAGAACGAGTAATGCTTCTGAGATTAGAAGTTTTCTAGGTTTGGCTGGCTACTACAGGAGATTTGTAGAAGGATTCTCTAGAATCACAGCCCCATTAACTGGTCTTACGAAGAAGGAGTGGAAGTTCGATTGGAAGGATCGACATGAACGTGCAGTTCAAGAGCTGAAGGAGAGGTTAACTTCGGCACCCGTGTTAGCAATACCCAAGAGCAGTAAAAGATATACCATCTACAGTGACGCTTCACACCAAGGATTAGGGTGTGTACTTATGCAAGATGGGAAGGTGATAGCGTATGGATCGAGACAGTTGAAGCCACACGAGATGAGTTATCCAACACATGATCTAGAGTTGGCCGCAATTGTGTTTGCACTGAAAACATGGAGACATTACCTCCATGGGGAGCAGTTTGATTTGTTTTCAGACCACAAGAGCTTGAAGTACTTGTTCTCTCAGAAGGAGCTAAATATGAGGCAGAGACGATGGATGGAGTTACTCAAGGATTATGATTTTACTCTACAGTACCGTCCTGAAAAAGCAAAGGTTGTTGCAGATGCTTTGAGTCGTAAACCTCGCGAGATAGTTGGTAATCTCATGATTCGAGAATGGAAAGCATTGGAAACTATAGCAAAATTTGATCTCCAACCCACAGAGACAGAAGGAGGACACCATTTTGGATGTTTAGTAGCACAACCGACGCTTCTTAGTCGTATTTTGGAAGCCCAGCAGAAAGACGAAGAGTGAAAGAAGTGGTTTGCTAAAGTTTCGGCAAAGGAACCCGAGGAATGGAGCGTAGGCTCAGATGGAGGATTTCGATGTAGGAATTGACTGTGTGTTCCTGATGTGGAGATTCTGAGGAAGGACATTCTGGATGAAGCACACAAGTCCCGTTTGACCGTTCATCCTGGAGGTACAAAGATGTATAAAGACTTGAAGTGGAATTTCTGGTGGGAAGGTATGAAACGAGAAGTGGCAGAGTATGTTTCTAAGTGTCTTACTTGTTAACAAGTCAAAGCAGAACATCAGAAGCCATCAGGATTATTACAGCCATTACCGATTCCGCAGTGGAAGTGGGAACACATTACCATGGATTTTGTGGTAGGTCTACCCTGATCTCAGCAGAGCCATGACTCTATTTGGGTGATTGTAGACCGACTCACCAAGTCAGCTCACTTCATAGCATACAGTATAACATATTCTGTGGAGACGTTGAGTCAGTTATACATACAACAGGTCGTACGATTGCATGGAGTACCCGTCAGCATAGTGTCTGATCGCGATTCTCGATTTACTGCAAAATTCTAGGAAAGTTTCCAGACAGCTTTAGGAACTTCACTGAAAGTGAGTTCAGCATTTCATCCTCAAACCGACGGGCAAACCGAGAGGACCAATCAAGTAATGGAAGACATGCTCAGAGCTTGCGTGATTGACTTTGAGAGTTCATGGGAGACACATCTTTCATTGATTGAGTTTGCCTACAACAATAGTTATCACTCAAGCATAGGCATGGCACCATTCGAGGCATTGTATGAAAGGCCATGTCGTTTGCCATTATGTTGGGCTGAAGTTGGAGATGGCAAGCTTCTAGGACCGGAGATGGTTCGAGAGACTAATAAGAAGATAATTATTGTCAGAGAGAAGATGAAGGCAGCACAAGATCGATATAAGAGCTATGCAGACAAACATCGCACGGATAAAGAGTTCAAGGTAGGAGAACATGTTTTACTCAAAGTATCACCAGTCCGAGGAGTAGTAAGGTTTGGACAAAAAGGGAAAAGTTGTCGCCACGCTATATCGGACCATTCGAGATCTTGGAACGCGTAGGAAGAGTTTCTTATAGACTCGCATTGCCACCAAGGTTGTCAGGTATTCACAATGTTTTTCACATCAGTATGTTGAAGGAGTATCATGAGGGCGCGACGCCACATGTAATCGACTTTAAGGACATTGAGGTGAATAACAGCGTGTCTTACGCAGAAAGACCCATCAAGATTTTGGGTCGAGAGACCAAGAAGCTGAGAAACAAGGAGATTCCATTGGTGAAGGTTCAGTGGAATCATCATGACGAAAGAGAAGCTTCGTGGGAAATGGAGTCAGAGATGCGAGAGAAATATCCTTTTCTGTTTTGTACATAGATAAGCTCTGATTTCGAGGACGAAATCCTTTAATAGGTAGTGGAAGATGTAATACCTGTAATTTTTCTTTCATTAATAATATCAGCTTTTCGAATTTCTGTACTGGATCGGCTATATTATTATATTATTATTTTAGTTGGGTGACAGTTTTGATGTACCTTAGGATTATTGATTAGATTGTAGTAACCATACCGACTCGACCACAATAAGATTTAACTTAGTCCCGTACCCGAACCCGGACATTTAAAATAATACCAATTTGCACGTAATTCAAGACTGACACGCATACCGAGGAACTTCTACACGTAAACCAAGGAAGTGGCACACAACCCGAGGTGGGCCCACATGGCCGACCATGTGGCAACCATATGCCACCCTCTTGGACACATGTCCACTTGTAGGACACATGTCATAGCATGTATACATGCAAATGACACCTAGCTCCTAGGATTTCTATATAACATGCACATGCACACATTAGACACTCTTAGAATTTCATGAAATGCACTTAAAATCTGAGAGAAGAAGCTGGGAGACTTGCATGTTCATGACAAAATAGAAGAGAGAAGTTAGGAAGAAAACTAGAGCTCATCTCCTTCTCTAGCATATACCCTCACACATACACCCATACATTCTACACCCACACAACCTTGGGGACTTTGGATCAGTAATTTAACGTCCTAGAAGTTCAAGAGAATCCCATAAGTTAAAAAGAAGGAGAAGAAGAAGGTGACACCATTGAAGTTGAAGTTAAGCTTCATCAAGCTCAAAACAACCTCCAAGCTCAATTTCAAGCTTTGGTGAGTAAATAGTGAGTAAATTGTGAGTAATTGTGAGTAATCTAACTCAATTTAGAACACATATAATATGTACTAATGTTTAGTAGAAGTTTGATGTTGTTGTGTTGAAGTTTTCATGACATGCAAGACAAATCCATAAATCTGAGAAACTGAAACTTTCAGCAGAATATAGTTTAGTAAAATGAATGTTTTGTGCAGCTCAAAAATCCGAATTAAGCTAGGTTTTTTTATGATAAAATTTAACTCATATATCTACAAATAACTCTTATATAGCTCAGTCTAGAAATCACTCCTTCATAGGTGAAATGCATGTACAATGCAGTGTTATAAACCTGGGAAAACAGAAACTTCTAGCAGAATGTAGTTTAGTAAAATGAATGTTTTGAGTAGCTCAAAAATCGAAATTAAGCTAGGTTTTTTTGTGGTAAAAGCTAACTCATTTATCTACAAATAACGCTTCTATAGCTCAGTCTAGAAATCACTCCTTCATGGGTGAAATGCATGTACAACGCAATGTTATAAATCTGAGAAACTGAAACTTTCAGCAGAACATAGTTTAGTAAAATGAATGTTTTGTGCAGCTCAAAAATGAGAATTAAGCTAGGTTTTTTTTTTGTTGAGAAATCTAATTCATTTATCTACAAATAACCCTTTCTATATCTCAGTCTAAAAACCCCTCCTTCATAGGGGAAATTCACGTACAATGCAGTACTATAAATCTGGGACAGAACAGTCCGAGATATAAGAAATGTCTTGTAAAATAAATAGTTTGAGTAGCTCAAAAATGTAATTGAAGCTAGATTTTTTTTGTACATGAAGATATTCCTATTATGTACAATGTTTTAGTTTTGAGTTTGATCTACAAAGTAATTTATCATGCCCAAATAAATCATGTTAATTCAGTCAACACAGTGAAAATGTATCCTGACAGATTGTGTAGCTTTTTGTATGATGTTTTGTTATGCATGGTGTTGATTGTTGATGCTATATAGTTTTTCGGTACCTGTGTTGTTGTAAAAATCTTGTGCTATAGTAGTGCTATCGCGTAGATGAGTATGTTAAGGGTTTCATCTATATGTCTATTGGTATTAAATCCATGAGCTACGTGAATATAGTTTAATGACCATTGAAAAGTTCATACCCAAACTATAAGTATGTTGAATGGCACGATTATTGCATTGGTAAGTGATTGGGAAAGTTTCCATCGTAAGTATATTGAGAGGAAAACGGAATGTCGAACGTAAAGCGAAATACTGATGGTTATAAATGGATGATATTAATGAACTAAACTACGAAACGTACGAACGTGAAAAATAACGATAAAACCTTCAATAATAGATTTAATGCGAATAAGGGACATTGGGTTTCGTTTCTAGTCGTATGACTACTGGTCAAAGTTGATTCGTGAACTTTTGTGTCGTGTTTGGATAATTCTTTCAAAGTTGGTCTCTCGATTATTCCATGGAGTCGATTGGTGAGTTATGTTTTGTTCCTTGATCTGAGGATCGGCATGACGTGTTCGGTCAAGTGCGGATGACCTGAGGATCGTCATGACGTGTTCGATCAAGTAGTTGATTAGTTTTCCGCATCCTTGGACTGAGGATCGGCATGACGTGTTCGGTTATGTACGGGTGACCTGAGGATCGGCATGACGTGTTCGTCCAAGTGATTATTAATTTCCCGTACCCTTGGTCTGAGGATTGGCATGACGTGTTCGGTAACGTGCGGGCGACCTGAGGATCGGCATGACGTGTTCGACCAAGAGATTGTTAATGTCCCGCACACTTATGCCATTTGGGCGATATTTTGAATGCCATTTGGGCGACAGTCTGAGTGCCACTTGGGCGACAGTTAACTATTCATTATTGAGTGTTGTTCTTTCTTGACCAGTAAATGCGTTTGGAGTTAAGTCTTCTTTCAGTCAATGTCATTGGTCAGTTCAGTTCTGGGTTAAGTTTCAAAGGGAATGATTGGGTTTAAATAAGACATGGTTTTGAGAATAAGAAAAGACGAACAAGACATAGTATCGAGAATAAGACATGATGAACGAGATATGGTTTCGAGAAATAAGAAGAGATGAAGAATAACTTACCTTAAGTGGTGGTAACCTTAAGGGGACCCTCACTTAGCTTAACCGCTAACGGCTTTACATGCTGCTGGACCTTCCACGTCCAGCCTTTGCAGGTCCAGACGGAGCCGACTGCTATCAAGATGTTGACTTTACTACTGAAGACTATGCTGGTGAAGATTACTACGAGGAAGGCTACGGTTTCGCCAGCTGAAGACTTTGGAGCTTTTCTTTTGTTATAGTTATGTTATTATTATGTTAGTAATGTAATAGTTTAGCTGGTCTTGTAATATGTATCTTTTGGATATCTTTTTGGCCTGTAATATACTACTGATGTAAGACTTGGATGTTTTAAATTTCTGCTTCCGCTGAACCCATATCACATTATTGTTATAAGCATGTTTGGACAATCAGGTGACACTCACAACCAGTCACGTGTCTACGAACCCATAAAGGAAATTTATTTTTTCCTATTTTTGGTACTTCGGGGCGTGACAGTTTCCTTCTCCATCTTTCAAAAACCTAAAATGGGATGAGGAAGTAATTATTTATAAGTTGTTTCTTTCGTCAAAAATTCTAACACATATTAAGTAATAATATTAGGCATGTGTGACTATGTAATTAGGCTATACCTTTAGGGATGTGAATCATAAGTGTAATTAACCCAAAAAAAAATTAGAAAGATTTACTTTTGAGAGAAAACAATTCTTGAGAATTGTGGTATTAACTAAATCTTTTAATTCCACGAATAAATTTTTGGAAAAGTTCTGTAATTAAGAAAGGGTAAACCTCAACAGTTGCTTAATTACCTCTTAAGACCAGTTTTCTTATCGGGATGACTTTATATAGATGGAGTGTCCGTTTCTAAATCGCGTAACAGAAACACGAAACGTATGGCCGCATCTGATACATGTCGAATGTACATCGAGCAAGTGTCAATGTCTGATACATGTCGTATGTGGCCCTTTTTGAGATGTAGTGCTTCTTAGGTTGTAGCAATTTCAAACAAAGGTATAACATTTTAGTAATAAAATGCTGCCAAAATATTGTAAGTAATGGAAGAAGTTCTCTATTGGTTATAGCTATAATGTAGGTGAACTGTTAACCATCAAAATTGTCCATTCATTGTGTTTGAGAAAAACATTGAATGTAATAATTATTAAACCAGAATTTTTTAGTCCTTATATTATCATTTTGGTTTTTGTTTTGTTTTATTTCTTTTTTTTTTTTTTTTTTTTTTTTTTTTTTTGGTTCTTGGTACTATTTGTTCCACTTTGAAGTAGTACTAATAGATAATTTTGTACATGATTTGGTATGAGATTTGAGTAAAAGTCAATTTAGTATGGTTTTGCAAATTTAATTTGAAGGCTTTTTATTTATTTTTTCATTCTTGGTAATAGATAATTTTGTTGATGATTTGGTATTTATTTTCATTGAAAATCAATTTGGTATGATTTTGCAAATTTAATTTAGTTTTGTTTATTTCTTTTCTCATTCTTTGTAGTATTTGTTGTTTCGCACATGTCTATCCCCTTTTATTAGCTGCTTTGTCTTCTTTTTTTTTTTCCCCCATTTTTAATCTTCATATCAATTGTGTAAAAATTTAATAAATTAATGAAAGGCATTATATTCTCTTCAATTAAATTCATTGACTTTTAAAATGTGAGTACTTCTATATTATTGGTATTTTTCCTCGTTTGAGTTGTGTTATACCTTTGTTGTGTTTTTTTTTTTTTGGTAACTTATATTCTTGTTACTAATTGTGTAATAATGTAATAAATTGATGAAAAATATTATCTTCTATTGAATTATCTTCATTGAAGTTTATAGTGTAACTACTTCTATATTATTGGTATTTTCTCACCTTTGGATTGTGCTATGGTATTCAAATGTTGCAACTAATAATACAGGTCATCAAAATGAAATATGAGTAAGCCACACTTTCGAAATATGTTTCGACAATTGTCACGACCCATCCCGCTATGCCCGAAAATAGGACACGTGGCACGCCACTAAAGCTCATCCAAAACAATCATAACATAGCAGCGAAAGAATATAAATACATCAGTGATAAAACAATTCCCAGAGATTCAAGGATTATGAAAATCAGAGTTATAAAAAGTTTTCCCCTTATAAAACACTTAAAGAAGTCGTTGATTTTTTTGAAACAGCAATCCAGTCGACTGTGGCAGGAACCTAATCGACTGCTTCGCCAATTACAGAGAACCTGAAAATTCAACAGCCCAATTCAGTCGACTAAAACTCGAGTCCAGTCGACTGCAGGCTCCCAAACCCAGTCGACTGACCTCGTCCAGTGGACTACTCGGAGTCCTGCAGAATATCTAATTAGTGTGTTGTTTCCAGTCGAATGTTTTTAAGACCCAGTCGACTGCTTCCTTTGAAAATTAAAAGGAAAATTTCGTTTAAACAGGGGTCCAATCGACTAGACTCTCGGTCCGGTTGACTGTTTTGGCAAATCCTGTACATTCTATAGAGTTCTAATATTCTAAAGCTATACCATTCTATTTGGCTACACGCACAAGCCTAAACAAACAAACTAAGCTTATTGTATTACAACGGTTTCAAAACATTATACCAAAGTTTTACTACAGATTGCACTACAATAATCCATTCCAAGATTCAATGACAACATATTACAAACTTCCCAAAATCCTTATTATAACTCTAGGAATAGAAACAAAAGTATGAACACTGGTGATCCGTCGTCCCCTCGGTCTTACTCCTCACGTTTCTTCTTTCCTTTCTTCTTATCACCTGCAATGCAGTAAATCTTCACTGCTCAGCTATATGCTGAGTGCACAATTCTAAACATATGCTTATATGACAATTCATGCTTTAAAACATCTAAACACATCAAATAGTCTCGAGGGAAAGAGTTAGACATTCATCCGGTAATGAAACATGAAATTGATGCCGTGGAGGGCCTTCTCCCAACCACTCATCCAAGTGCCCTGGCAAGGTCTTCTTCCAAACCATACATTGTGCCCTAGCAGGGCCTTCTCCCAAACCATGCACTGTAGTCGTCGCTAGAAATCCTAAAACATCAAGGAGTTTACTCTCGAATGAAGTTGTATCAATCCCCCTTTGACCCACATAGACACATAACATGCTCATATAATCACATATACATGCTTTTCTTGCATTTTTACATGCATAATTAACGAGTCTAATTAATACATAAATTTCGCCCGGATCCAAATTTTCAAGTTGGATATTCAAAACATGTCCCTATAATTCATAGGTTTAGAATTCATACCTCGTGTGATTTCTTTCTAACTTTGAAGGAAGTATTAGGGGACTGATTAAACGTCGGATCTCAGATTTTGAAAGATTCCTATAAGTATATATGTGTTTTCCCCAAAATTCCAATATTAGGATTTTCGTAAAAAGTTGTCAAACGAGGCCTAGGAGATATCAAAATGTAGCTCTTACCTCAAAGGGTTCGAACATGAAATTTGGTGAAAAACTGATGGATGGATGTTCGTCGATTTGTGTCTTAAAGCTCGTAGCCACCAAAATCCCCAAATTCTCTTTAGATTTCTAACTTAGGCTTATCAACTTATGAAAATATCTCACGAGTTTCTATATATAGGCACGACTCTCGGAAATTACGTTCACCTCCCCATGAGTTCTCAAATCTTCTAATTATCCTCCGAAACGTCGCACACGTTCATTTTATTACTTCACAAGTGAAAACTATAAATTATAAAAGTTTTCGCTTAAGTTCTGTTTCTCACCATAATTACGTCCGAAAACTAATTTCCGTGTAATCTCTAGATAACCTACCTTTTATGCAACGCATCCTATTGGTTATCGCTAAAACAATGTTTTAAAAATCGGACCGAACCAGCCGGTCGAACTGGTTGAACCATCGACCGGAACCGCTAATGAACCGGGTTGAACCGGGAACCAAGAATAATGGTTGAACCGTTCGAATTTTGAAAAACTGGTAGAACTGACGGTTGAACCGGCGGTTAAACCGGTATAACTGGTAGTTGAATCGGGAACCGGTCCTTTTTTTTTTTTTGTATATTTTCTATTTTTTATATGTATTTTTTATATTTTTAATTATTATTAGTATTTATGACGTCATGGTTCAACCGTCCGGACCGGCCGGTTAAACCGATCAACCCGTGAACCGGTCACCTTTCCGGTTCAAGGACCGGTCCGATTTTAAAAACATTGTGCTAAAACCATCAAAATGATCCTATACAGGATTAAAACTATCAGAAATTCCACTACACCGGTAATTTTACTATTCACATATACTTGATATTTTAAATAATATTTAAGTCAAATAAATGTCATTTAAATCATATCAATGCCTCATGATTTTCCAACTACCATGTCCTCAACTGACACTTCCTGTTGACTCACATCAACCACTTCTACAATTATTAATCGATATTAAAATTCTTAAAAGTTCAATTATGCATGTTAAAACATTTGATTTTCCTGGAACGGGTGTGACAACAATACCTTGTGTGGTCTTATTTTATATGTCTATCTTTACATTTTGAATTGGTAACTTTTTCTTCCTTTTCATGTTTTGTATTTATTTTTTCATTCTTGGTAGTATTGGTTGCATTTTGAATTGGTAACTTTCTTTCTTTACTTTTATATTTTGGTAAGTTAAAATCTCCTTATCAATTGTGTAATAATTTAACAAATTAATGAACGATAACAATGTTAGTACCTCTATATTAATTTTTTTTATGAATTAATTTAATCTCCATATATTTAAAGTTCCTTAATGGACAATAGTTGTGAAATAGTAAATGACACATATTACGCATGTGTGTGGAATAGAAATAAATTCATAAGCATGTGTGTAAATTAAATTTATAGTTACGAGTGTGTAAATTAGATTTATAGGCATGTGTTTGTACTATAAAATTAGTTTCAAAATAAAATGAAAAAGTGAAAGGGGAAAACCCACAATATGTCTAAAAAACCACAGTACATGAATCCTAAATTTTAGTAGAAAAGTTGACCATAATGTAAATATTAGTGACCAATTCATAAATAGCCACTAAAATAGTCACTTGTTTCGACTTTTCTTTAGCATAAATGTAATTATACATATTACAAAATATTAATCCTAAATTTGAGGGAAGAAGTTAACCAGAATATAAATATTAGCGACCAATTCGTAAATAGCCACCAAAATAGTCACGTTTTTTACTTCTTTTGAAGTGAATAATAAATATCCCAAAATTAATGACTTAATGCAAAAACTTGTTGATCCAAATGTAATTAGATGAAATATTATTGACTAAATCCTCATTATTACATTAAATAAAATTACAAAACTTGACTTAAACGTAATTATTCATCTGAAATGACAGAATTAGCCTCACACAAATGAATATATCTCTACGATGGTTGTACAGATGTATGAGTAACTATGATATAGTAAAAGAGTACACTTGTAATTACATGATTGATTGAAGATACTTGGTCGGCTGAAATGACAAAATTACCCTTACACAAATCAATATATTCTTATGCTGAGTATATATAAATGAGTTGGGAGAGGGACAATATGAAACCCACAATATGTCTAAAAAAAACCACAATATATGAATCCTAAATTTTAGGAGAAAAGTTGACCAAAATGTAAATATTAGTAATCAATTCGTAAATAGCCACTAAAATAACCACTTGTTTTGATTTTTCTTGGCATAAATGTAATTATACATATTACAAAATATAATTCCTAAGTTTGAGGGAAGTTGACCAGAATGTAAATATTAGTGAGCAATTCGTAAATAGTCACCAAAATAGCCACTTTTTGACTTCTTTTGAAGTGAATAATAAATATTCCAAAATTTGTTGATCTAATGCAAACACTTGTTGACCCAAATGTAATTAAACAAAATGTTATTGGCTGAATTCTCATTATTATATTAAATAAAATTGCAAAACCTGACTTGAATGTAATTATTCATTTGAAATGACAGAATTAGCCTCACACAAATGAATATATCTCTACAATGGTTGCACAGATGTATGAGTAATTATGGGATAGTAAAATGGTACACTTGTAATTACAAGTTTGCTTAAAGATACTTGGTCAGTTGAAATGACAGAATTACCCTTACACAAATTAATATATCATTATGATGAGTATATATCGAGTTGAGAAAGAGACAAAATGGAGGTCTGTACAATTTATCATAAATAAAATAAAAACAAGGACTATTTTGGACTGCAACTTGGGCCATGTTGAAGATCAGTCTATTTCTAAGCTGAGTCCAAACTGTAAGCCTTTTGATAGATGGATTTAAGCCCAAGATCCAATTTTGATAAGCTTTGCATATCCCATGTCAACAAGAATGACTTTTTTTTTTTTTGTTTGCGGATACAAGCACAAATTCCCTAGTCTATCCTCTGCGACTTCAGAATTAGTATCTCTTATTATTTTATCAGAGTAGAACAGAGGGCAAACCCTGAACACATGCACCGACCATAACAACAATTAAGGACATTTTTATGGGAAAGAAGAAATTAAACGATAAAATGCTATAAGCCCTTTCACAGTGGGTCATTTCTATAGATAGTTTTATTTTTATACTGCAAAATATGTAAACTTAGTTTTAAGGGTTAAATATATTTTATACCCTTGTAGTTTGTCACCCGTGTCAGTTTGGTCTCTGTAATTTAGAAAGTGTCACTTTATTCCTGTAGTTTCATAAGTGTGTCCAATAAGTCTAATAAGTCCTTTAGTGATGACGAATATTTTTGTCACTGAAAGTAAAAAAAAACTTGTCACAAAATGTGTTTGAGGGACTAAAATGACACACTTATGAAACTACAAGGACTAAAATGACACTTTCTAAATTACAAGGACCAAATTGACACAAATGACAAACTAGAATGGTGTAAAAGCTTGAAATTAGCTATAGTAAGTTGAAGTGAAGTGACATTTTAGCCTAAGTGTAGGCTTCTATCAAATTAAAACAACTTTGTTGCAAGCCTAAACATAAAATGAGCATGATAAAGAGGAATAAGATTTGCAAGACTTCCATAGGATTAGCTCGGATGCAAATGATTTAGAGCATATATGTTTGGGTTAGTAAATGACTAAGTGATTATTTTTTAAGTGATGAAATATTACGTTGTTTAATTGGTGTTTGGGTTAGCTGAAATATTAAGTGATTTGTTCCAAACAATAGTATTTGGCAAACAAGCTGAACAAAAAAAAAAAAGTGATTGTTTGGCAAACAAGAAAAAAAAATGATTTGTTTGTATAAATGACAAAGTAGGACAACATGTAAACATTTAAAATTCTTATTTAAGGGCATTTTTATCTTTTAACAACTAAAAAGTAAAATTAAGTGATTGATGAAAAACAAGCTACTTTTTCAGTTGATTTTTAGCATTTTTCAGCTGATTTATTTAAGTGCAGATTTTTTTTTTTTGGAAAAAGGGATAATCAAATAAAAGAAAAAGCTAAACGGCATCTACAAAATGCAAGAGGCATACCCCAAGATATACAATAAGACTAACATAGGCATAGAAAACTAATCAAACATGGGATAGAAGACTAAAACTAAGGCCGAAGGCACAAAGAGAAAACCATCCAAATGACCAACATGGTCAGAAAACCAGAGACAAGCAAGAAGTTGCTATCAAGGTCTATGACGATCCTTAAGACGATTTCCACTGAGCTGCATCTTTGCTTCCTGTTTCTTGTCGAGAAGAAGTTGGGGGTAACAAAGGCTATGTCCATGTCATCATCCGCCATGTCATCTTGAATTTCTTCATCTTCAATGGGATCCTCGTTCATAGGACCACCCGAGCTAACATGCTAATGCTAAACCTCAAGGGAGAAAGGAGCACCAGTATCATACACATAAGGGATTAGCTTATTGAAAGAGTTACTAATTTTTATTGGCTGAACATAAGACATAAAAGAATCATGCAGCATAGAAGAACTTGCAACTCCCCCATCTCTATGTTAACAGTAGCCTTAGCCTTAGCCTTACCCTTACCAATTTCTTCAGTCCATTGACCCTTATCATGGGAGCCAGCCAAGGGATTATCTTTCACATTAAGATCATTCGGAGAATGGAAAATATTGTTGATAAGATTTCAAAATCACTGGATTGGGATAGGCAAGTTGCCCCTGTGTCTTCCTATTACAGTCATGCCCAAAACATTTGCAAAGAGATTGAGCATCTAGTGAGAGTTCATTGATACTCAACATGACTAGTGATTGGGTCATTACCAGCGAGGACCCTCAGCTTCCAAATAAAAATTTGTAAGCCAATCCTCTTTAGCATCAACTGCTATACACTTCCATTTTATCAAATAATCAATTTTTTTCTCAAAATTTATAATTAATCACTTAATTTTCAACTAACCCAAACGGGATCGATCTTAATGGTTATACTCATTAAAGATTCCAAGTTCAATTCATTTTGTCTCACATTCAGAATTTTCCTTGCAGCAACGTGTGCACAGTAATTGAAGTAAGTCAAGTAACATAATATATAAAACAGGATATTGTTGGATTAACTTGTGAAATACTATTTACATGTATTTTTATTTCTCATGAGAAAATAATTGTACGCTTGACTTGGGTCATTCTTGTTTGCTTTTGAAACTTCTCAAACATATGTATACTTGTCTTAAGCATGTGCAATGCACATAAATTTGTCAAGAATTCAGTGCATGCATATTAAATTTCAAAACAGAACTAATACAACCTCAAGCAAATGATCAATGAAATTAAAATAATACTATACACCACCATATTAAGAGAAATTCAGTGCATGCATATTAAATTTCAAAACAAAACTAATGTAACCTCAAACAAATGATCAATGAAATTAAAATACAATAATGCTTGGGGCACCAAAGTACACAAATAACTTCTACAAAATGAGTGAAAAGTCTATGTGGCACACTGGGATCCACCAGCAATTAATGGCAAAAAATGGTTAATTGCTGGCGGATCCCAGTATGACACATAGACTTTCCACTCATTTTGTGGAAGTTCTTTGTATCCTTTAGTGTCCCAAGCATTATTCATTAAAATAATACTATAGACCACCATATTAAGAGAAAACCAAGTACCAAAATAGTAGTTAATAATCATCAAGTTTTATAAATCCATGAAGAAGAGGAATATAAAATAGATCATTAGTCGTCATTAACACAGTTGGAAAGAAGGTGAAAGTGTGACAAAGATAAAAAGTTGGATTAGTTATGTCATTAATATAATCAAATAATTATGTCTCATTTTTTTATAAAAAAAAATTAGTATTTAATTAAGAGAAAAAAAAAATCAAACTATTTTCACCGGTTCCTTTATTTGTAAAGATTATGTATTCCGACATTCACTGCTGAATGTTATATAGGCTCCCACGTGTATTCATTGAAAGGGTCACAATACATGCATGTCAACGTGTTGTTAATTAATGATCCAATCATATGGATCATGTGAATCTTACTCTAAAAATTTAGGGACGCATGATAAGTAATATGAGATAATAAAATATTTTATTTAAAATCAGTAACTATTTGTTATGCACGCAGCACATCTAAAAAGATAGGTTACATAATTTCATATTGTTAAGTATAATGATTTTGTGTGACTGTCTCATACAATAATTTCTCTTTTCACTTGGAGGAAATGAGGGGTCAAAAGATTTACACGCAACGGATAAAAAGTCAAGGTCACCTTTCCAAAGTGGAAGTTTCTCACGAAAAGAAGAACAAAGAAATTTCAACAAATTCCATGATGAAAGTGCTAAGGAGACTCCATGTCAATGTTGGAAGATATTTAAGTACATTCTAATGGATAATAGATGAAAGAAAAAGCTAACAAATATATATATATATATATATATATCTACTCTATATAATAAGAAGACAACCACATTTAACAAGCACGTCAAAAAATATGAACTTCCTCTTTTGCACTTCATTATATCATAATTACTCATATATCTATTTATACATCGTAAAAATATATTGATTTGTGTGAGGGTATATCTGTCATTTTAGACAAATAATTACATTCAAGTCAGCTTTTAAAATTTTATTTAATATAATAATGAGGTTTTAATCAACAATCTTGTGTCTAATTACATTTGGGTCAACAATTTTTAGGAGATTTATTATTGACTTCAAAAAAAGTCAACAAAAGTGGCTATTTTGGTGGCTATTTAGAAATTGGTCACTAATATTTACAATTTGGTCAACTTCTTCTCTCAAATGAGGTTTCAATCAACAATTTGTGTCTAATTAAATTTGGATCAATAATTTTTGGGATATTTATTATTCACTTCATAAAAAGTAAAAAAAAATTGGCTATTTTAGTGGTTATTTAGGAATTGGTCACTAATATTTCCAATTTGCTCAACTTCTTCTCTCAAATTTAGGATTCATGTATTGTAATATGTGTAATTGCATTTAGGTCAGCAAGTTTTGGGATATTTATTATTCACTTTAAAAAAAAATTAAAAAGTGGCTATTTTAGTGACTATTTAGGAATTGGTCACTAATTTCACATTTTGGTCAACTTCTTCTCTAAAAATTAAGTTTGGTATATCTAAAATGTGGTATTTTAGTAGCTATTATGAATTGATCACTAATATTTACATTTTGGTCAACTTCTTCCCTCAAATTCGGGATTTATAGATTGTATTCGAATATCAATTAAAGCCTACAAACACGTTCATGCCATTTTTTAGAGGAAATACCCTACTTGTGTCATATATTTTTAGTAGCGCTTTATTAGTTAACTTTACTACTCATGTATAAGATAGTCATAATTATCAACTTCTTCCGTCAGAAGAGTTTTAGATTAAATAGTTACATTTACAATTTCCTATTTAACTGTTTTAACATCTTATTACCTCTAATGTCAAGATTAATACACAATATATCTAGGAATACAACTATCCGACGGGCACGTGCCTTGCACGTGCACCCACACTAGTATATATATATATTTTTAAACAATTGGAATGTGGACTATGAATGCGACCAATTGCAAATTTGCAATACAGTTGCTTGACTTTCTGAATTGTCATCCAATGCAAAAAACTTAGGGTGATGATAATGTCAAAGCAGAAAGTGTCGCTAAAAGTTTTAGCAACACTTTCTGCTTTGACATTAGGATTTTCTGCTTTAGCATTAGCTCTAGCCAAAACTTATTATTATTATTATTATTATTATATTTTTATAACTCTGGGTGTCTGGGTCAACTTGCGAGCACTTCGACTAATCCTAGGGGCTCACTGAGCACCTTACAAGCCTACCAAGTCAAGTAAATCACAAATGTAATAGGTGGCCGCTCCCTTGAGATTCGAACACAAGACTCCTGGGTATAATACCCAAAGGTCTTTCCATCCGGCCATAAAGGGAGTGGTTCAATGCAAAAACTTCAGTTTACTTAAAGGATTGATATTAATTATCATTTGAGCATAATTTCATGAAATGTAATTTAAATTCACTTGCAATTTTTGTCATTGCATTTGCAAAAAATGCGCTTGTAGATGAAAAAAAAAACCTGAAAATTGCTCCAAAAACATTTTGAAATTCATTAGACAATGGCTTGACTTTCTGAATAGTTTATGCAAAACAAACAAAACATAAAACAATTAACCCAAATGATTGACATTACCAAATGAGTATAATTTTGTGAAATGTAATTTGAACTTCCTGATTTTTATTTTATTTTATTTTTGCCATTTACTTTGCGCGAAAAGTGCTTTGTAGCTGGAACACAACAAATAAGAATTGCTCCGAAGATTGTTTTGAAATCAATTTTGCCAAAATAAGGCCCTCCAACTTTTTTCAAATTTTTGATAAAGAAAAGTGCCCAAATAATTGACCGGGACCACAAGAACATGCATGGAGCAGAAAAATAATCACACGTGGAGTACAGAAAAATGGCTAATCTGCCCTTCAACACAGAGAAAGAACCAAAAAAAAAAAAAAAAAAAGGAAGATATGAAAAGAAAACTTTATTATTTTTTGAAAAAAAAAAACAAAATGGGAAAAAATTTACTCCATCCATCCCATTTTAAGTGTCCATTTTTAGGATACCAACTTTTTAAGGGAACATAATGCTTGTTTGAAATAAATGCAATTGTTCCAAAATTACCCTTGCTTATTTTTTGTTCCCTTTTACTTTTTATTGGATATTTTCATAACCAATAAAAATAGTTTAGAAAGTAGCTAAAAAATTATAATAACGAATATTAATTTTGGAACATCTAAAAAATAAAAGAAAGACACATAAAATATGACGGAGGCTCGAGGGAGTATAAGGCAGAGGTGAGCTCACGATTTGATGTTGATCAGTCTGAACCAATGCATTCACTACACTCTGAGAACTGCCAAATCAGTTGCAAGTTGGTGGGTTTTTATTTTATTTTCCCCAACAAGTATTGTCCCATGAATTCCTGTCTGTATAGTGTATACCTAGAATTTAGGTTATTTATTTATTTATTATTATTATTATTATTATATTTTTAGGGAGTGGGGTGGTCGGTTTAAATGCCACTATTGATGGTCACTGTCCTTAACAACTGGGTGTGTGGTCAATCTTTATTGTTGATACTTGATAGAAATATGTGCATATACATATACTCACAATGCCACATGCCATTGTTTGCATTAGGTCCTCCAAGCCTCCAACTATATATTCAGAGGGACTAGTGCCGTAATTTTTTGTTGTTGGATAAATAAGTGAGTGACTTGCTTCTAAAACAACATAGGCAGTGCCAGGTTATTTTCTCAGTGATGTCAATCAATGCTTTAATATCTTACCAAGACACTTCTAATTTTTAAAATTGCATATGAAAGAAAAGATATTTAATGTCAGTACTTTAATATCGATCATTGTTGTACTAATAGATGAAGAATACTTTTTGAAAATTGTCTCTGTCCCATTATTATTATTATTATTATTATTATTATTATTATTTTAGGCTAAATTACACTTTAGTACCCTGTAGTTTGGGCGAAGTTGCACTTTGTGCCCTGTAGTTTCAATTGCAACACTTTGGTCCCTGTAGTTTTGATTTGGTTTCAATATAGGACCTGCCTCTAACTCCGTCAATGTAACTTGACGGGACACTTATGTGCCTTGCAAACTTCAGGGCTCAAAGTGAAACTTCGCCCAAACTCTAGGGCCTAAAATGAAACTTCGCCCAAACTCCAGGGCCCAAAGTGAAACTTCGCTCAAACTATAGGGTACCAAAATATCTCTAATAAATGAATTCATGTAAGGCGCGTGAATTTTCCGTCAAGTTACATTGACGGAGTTAGAGGCAGGTCCCACATTGAAACCAAATCAAAACTACAGGGACCAAAGTGTTACAATTGAAACTAGAGGGCCTAAAGTGAAACTTCGCCCAAACTATAGGGTACTAAAGTATAATTTAGCCTATTATTTTAATATTTAAAAGCCGTTACAAGATCACATTGTTGTTTATGTTGTCAAATATGTATTTTACAAGAAGTTAATAGAATTGTAAAAGATAATAGAGCTATCTGAATCTCTGAAAATTACAAATACGATTCTCTTTCTTTTATTTTACCTATATTTGAATGTGTTTAATTTACTAATAGATAATTCTCAAGTCGTAAAACACAACTTATAAATTTATTTTCTCCAATGTCAATGAATTTAATTGAACCACTTGACAACATGGGGCTCGACCATTGACAGAGGGAGACAACTTTTTAAGGGGTCAAACTAAAGCAAATACTAGGAGTAAGATGTATACGGATATATATATATATATATATATATATATGTCTAATGATATTCTCACCATATTTTAAAAAGTTTATGTATATCAGTATATATGATCATGTGATATGAGGAAAAAAAAATTTTCATTGACTATCGAATGTATGCCAAAAAAAAAAAAACATAATCATTGTTTAATCTTTAAGTGAAATATTGACTTTTCGTTAAAACTAAAAATAAAAATAAAAACACTGCTGTGTCAATTGAGAAAAGTAAGGGTGTGTTTGATAACCCAATTAAGTGGTGAAAATGAAAACTTTCAGCACTTATTTGTTTTCAGTGCGTTTGATAACGTATCACTTAATTGAAAATGCAGCCAAAAAATCACTGAAAGCTTTAAATGAAAAATTTTTACTGAAAATATTCATTGAATGTAGTCTATTTCAGTAGTTTAAAATATGTTTTCAATACTACAAATTCAATCGTTTAAAATTTTCAATACTTAAAATTCAGCACTTAATTTTCAGTTTTATCAAACGCACCCTAAGTCTAGCATGGTACAATGGTAATTAAGTAGTAAGATAAGGTTCAAATTAATAAGACAATCCAAAATGTTTAGTGTGTTGGAATGTGGAAAGAATTTATAAATGCTAAGGGTCTCTCCACTTATTACTAATTTGTTTTAGGTGAAAGAGGAGGCCCAACATACAAATGAGGCCCAAATTAAAAAATTGATTTCAACATGGTACCAGAGTTAGGCCCAAGTCCTCGCATGGCAGACTCACAAAGAGGTTGCACAGTGTATGACCATAAACAAAGTGACGCACGTGACAGAGCTAATGAGGCTGCACGTGAGGGCGGGTGTTGGAATGTGGAAGTATCCCACCCCACAGGGCGGGTGTTGGAATATGAAAGTATCTCACATCGGACAAATAAAGAAAAAGAAAAGAACTTATAACTGCTAAGGGTCTCTCCACTTATTACCAATTGATTTTAAGTTGGAGAGGAGACCCAACATACAAAAGAGGCCTAATTAAAAATATAATTTCAACATAGTGTTCAGTAGTAATTGGATATTTTACTACTTGCTCATAATTGGGTTTAAAAATACTTTCAAAGTACGTGACTTAGATACTTTTAACTTCTTACTGGATTGGGAGACAATTGATATATTGTGCATGGATTAATAGATATTTAATTACTTAAATACATTTTCAAAAGGCTTTTGGGATCTCTAATAATCATCTGCCCCTTCGGAAACACTTCCTTAAAACATTTTCATGTATATGAGCTTAGACAACTAATTATGCGTGAGGATGATGACCAACCACTCAAACCACCATAAGAGAAACTCATCTTATAGCTTCGAAGAAGAAGATATCGGACTCCAATCAATCAGTGTACAGATCATATATATATATATATATATATATAAATCGGTGTTTAGTTTAGGGAATTGTTATTTCCACTCCATCATTGAACCAATGCACTCTATGGTACCACTATCAGAGCATGTGGTATCATGTATGTAATGCATTACATACATGGTACCACATGCTCTAAGAATAGTACCATGGAGTACCTTAGTTCAATGATGGAGTGGAAATAGCATCACCCTTAGTTTATCACTAATCACAAGCGACTGCTACGGAAATAAACATGGATTGTGTTTCCATATATTAAAATTTTATTTGATATAGTAAATTAAAGATAAGATACGTACTTAAACTTTTGGAACAATTAATTATGAGTATAGACCTGTATGCACACATATAATCGTTGCAAATCATGAATATATGAGTTGTAATTACTAGCTTAAAATAGAAAAATATTATTCTCACTCCACTCTTTAATTTTTTTTTTTCTCTAAAATAATACAAGATTCCTTTAGAAGCAGTTGAACTTCTTTTAATTAATTAATAATTACTTGGACAGATGTACAACCACCTAAATGTGTGTGTGTGGGTGGGGGGAGAGGTGGTTTGTTGTGTGGAAAGAGGATTATAAAATGAATAATGATATAGTATAAGTGGAAGGAACAACAAACTAGAAAGGTGGAGAGAGCTTAATATATATGTTACCATAATTATAGACCATTTGCTAAGGTGTGGCAAGATTATAAAATGAAAGTGGCTTTTTTAAGAAACCCCATGCGTCTGACCTATGACATGATTATATAGTACAGTACTATCAAGGATTTTAGAGATTTAGTAACTTTGAGTCTTTGACATAATGAAATTTCGTTGGTTGCTACTGCAATAGGAACTTTCCTGGAATTTTGGTTGTTCATAAATCATAAAGGACACCCACAGATACATATATTATATATACATAGATATACACAAATATATAATATAATAAATTAATTCAAATTTTGTTTGATAATTGATAAATAATTTTGAAAAATTTATATTTATATGTAAATGATTAAGGTGTTATTTAAGTGTACCTAACATTACTCATTAATAAATATACATATGTGAGCACTTGCATACACAAAGAGCCGCACACAAAAAGGGAAATAAAAAAGAGGAAGTAGATGTATTACCCCTTCAACAAGACATGTTTCTAAGACTTCTTCCATCTTGTTTTCTTGGATCGATTAGTCGTTTGAGCTCATTTTTTATGGCATATATTCTTTAGGGTTAAATATAATTACACTCCTTATAGTTTGATTGATTTGCACTTATCCCCCGTAGTTTAAATTTGGTATTAATATCATCTGTGGTTCGGACTAAAGTGCAACTGTTAAAATTTGTTAACGGAGCAAGCCGAAATGACCAAATTACCCCCAAATCTTCATAATAATGTTAAGAATAAAATTTGTTTACTTTAATTCATTTAGAGAGAAACATGTGGTTTTGAATTGAGTGAGAAAGAATCTTTGACATTTTTTAGGATTTTCTTGATATAGGTCATGTGCTTGACCCAAAGAAAATAATTTATGTTTTTTTTATTTATCCATATAATATGACTTTCAGGGGCAAAAGAGTCATTTTATTCTTTAAATTCGGACTCCCAAATATAATAACCATTAATTTGGATAGAGAGAGAGAGGGCGCTTACCAATACATGTATCACTAGTGTATCTCATCTATTCTGCTTCTTTCTTTTACACCAATCTAAAACACATGGAGCTCAATTAAAGACAACAAGAAGTATTTGGGGCTCTAAATATATACATATATATATATATATACACAGTCCGGATCTTAAGCGGGTGTTAAAAGACGGACATTGAAACGGACCACTTTTAGCGACGAAAATGTGGCTTTTAGCGGCGAAATTTTTTGTCGCTAAAACAATGATTTTTAGCGACAAAAAATTTCGTCGCTAAAAGCGACATTTTCCTTTAGCGACAAAAAATTTTGTCGCTAAAAACGACATTTTCGTCGCTAAAAGTGATCCGTCCCAAAGTCCGCTCCTTCACACCCGCTTAAGATCCTCACTATATATATATATATATCTCTCCAACTCCTTAGACAATATTAATCATTAACATTAACCCTTTTCTGAAAAAAAAAGAAGAAGTATTAATCATTATTTTGGTTCATTGACATCATCGGATTTACTCAATTTAGGACACCATTAATTAGGAGTCGAAAAGCAAAAATAAAAAGAATCACATAAAGACAAGCAGCAAAACAAGGATGTATTACATCTATGATATTGAGATTTTATTATATATTGTTCAAGGTAGGATAGAAGACAAAGATACAGAATATAGTCACGTACACTTGCATCTAACATAAAATTAGAGCTACATACTAAGAGCACAACTAATTATCATAGTACGTACTTCTCCAAAAGTTTGACATGTGAAAATGCGGTTGAGTGTACAGTATAATCGAGGTTCACACAGCCAATCAATCTCCCACTTGGAGAATTGATCACACAACAACATGCATACCCAAACTCTAACATGGCTTCTAAACGCATCCTCAAAGCTCAAGCTAGCTTGAAGTTGAACACTACAAATTTAAGCTCTCAATAATAGTAATTAACTGCCTTCGTGAACATACCTGCCGGATTCTAATCTTCCATGATCTCAAAGTGATTATATCATCTATATATGTTGCGATCGATGTTACCTAAATTAAATGATTGAATAAAATAATATCTCAGTTGCATATATGTGAGTCGTTGCCGAATGAAATTGTTGGATCGAAACAATCACACGCAAACAATATATGAAAAACAGAAAGATTAAAGAGACACAAAGAATTATCACGTGGTTCGGCAATGTGCCTACGTCCACACCGGAGAGCCTGAAATTTTCACTATATCAAAACGAATTAGGGTTACATCATATATATCTCCTATAGGTACATGGCAAAATCCCCAAAATACCCATACCGTACCGCGGGGGGTTACGCCCCCCGCACCCCCCACCCGACTAGTCCATACCGCACATAACTCTTGTCAGCATTCCGGGAGTGCCCGGCTCCATGGCTACGCTTCGCTCCGCCATGGGCCACAGGGCCCTCCCCTTGACTCTTGGGCCGGACCCATTACAATATGAGCCACACCCAACAAAAATGCTAGCAAACTAGATTCTTCTAGAGGCCAGGTGAAGGTGAATAATACTATTAACTCTACAGTGCGAATTTTACCCAACTATTTCAAGAAGCTTAATTTAATTTGCAACTAAATTATCTCATTTGCTTTTTAAATATTCCTGCAACATATTTAGCTTTGTGATGGAAACGGAGACTGGTCAGAGACTCAACTAACTGCTGGATCACCCAAATTATATATGTACTCAGTAGTTGTACTCCTTCTGTTATCAACAAAAATACTAGTACCAATTAACCAAAACCGAAGAGTTGAACTTGATTAATTAGAATTTATGGAATCTACAATGTTACAAAAAATGATAATTGTATTAGCGAATAGTGCACAGGGTTTATTATGCCCAAGCTTCCAAATTCTTGAATTCGTGATAATGATTTTAGGCTTTTTAGTACTATTAACAACTGTCAAAACTACCAAAATTTATTATTGGTCCTCTGCTCATTCCACTTTATTAGACTTTCAACTACTAGTTCTAATTCTTTTATGTAACTATCATTTTCTTCTCCATTTGAGTATATTAGAGGGGTGCCACTCATGTGGTAAGTGTAAGTGGGTGGTTGAGAGAAGTTTAGATGTTTGAATTTTAATTTTTTTGAAAAGATGTATACTGTTAGACTCTAAAGCACACTGATATGTGCACCGGATTTGCGCACCGGGATTTTAAGTCTAAAAAAATAGCTAGTCAGCAGTACGGCAGGATGGGATGCGGGTTAGCGGGATGGCATGTGGGTTTTTAGGCTTAAAATCCCAGTGCACAAACCCACTGATTTTTTCTCAAATACGACTAGTAAAATCATCAAAAAAAAAAAAAAAGGGTTAAAGAAAACCAACTGAGAAAGAATGAAACATATCGGTCCTCAGTCGAAAACTTGCTGTATTAGTGCAATCTGGTTGGTAATCAGTTGGCCAGTTCCAAAACCTTAATATAAATTAAACTGAGAAAAAAATTGGAAAAAGAATCTAAAAAACGCGCATCAATTGGGCCAACCATATGACCATATCAATAAGTTCATTCAAAAAGGAAATTAAAAAAAAAAACACATGACAGGCTTGCGTTAATTTGAGTCTAAAGAACATATACTTCGTAAGGGTGTGTTTGATAACCCAATTAAGTGATTAAAATAAAAAATTTTAGTATTTAATTTTTTTTCCAGTGCATTTGATAGCGTACACTTAATTGAAAAAGTAGTAAAAAAATCACTGAATTTTGAGTTTATTGAAAAAATAGTCAAAAAATCACTTAATTTTCAGTTTTATCAAACGAACCCTAAGTCTATAAATGGATTAGATCTAGACCGGATCGAAATATGACCCCTTAAAGAATTTAATTATTCTGAACCGGTCCATTTATTCGTCGGATGTGTCTTAATTTAATTTAGATCCACATTTGCTAGGATCCGCATCTTCGGATCAGTTTATCTAACTCTAAAACGACAACAATGCTAATATATTTTAGATTTACCACAAGTATTATTATTATTTTTTTTCCTTAGTACCTATGAAAAAAATCAACCATCATTTATCTCATTAAAGTACTTTACTATATAACAAATATCTACCGTTAATAAAAATAATGCAGGACGGAACACTCTATATCATATACGTCGTTCAATTTTATTTGCAAGAGTAATCGAACCGAATCTTTAAGGTGAGATTATCTAAATCCATATAGGACCCTAATCAAATTTCTTAATGATGATGCTAAAAATTGATAAGAGTAAAGTAGAGCAGATTAAGGAGAAAGAGAGAGTGAGAGACTAGTTTTTTTTGTATGTGGTTTGACCCTGTTAATGAAAGTACCTACGTCCACGTGTGTGTCTGAGCACGTTCACTATACTGTAAAAGAGTCAGAGGCCTATGGTGAACCAACAAGTCTGGAGCTACCGTAGGCTGGCCGGGCATGTAGATGAATGCTATAGGGGTGCTGTGTAGACTGAAAAGTCGCCCCCTCAATGGGGGGTGAGAGGTCTCTTTTATAGATGTAAGAGATCTACTCGTACATGGATAAGGAAATATAAAATCCAATTAGGATGTGATTGAAACCAATCAAGTAAGTTTCCTAATTGTATTAAGATTGATTGACATTAATTGTGGAGGTTTCCTAATTGGATTGGAAAATAGTTTGCACTTTCCATTAGTCTTCTAGCTTGAGTAGGAAACTGCCCGGAATGCTCGGGATCATGCATGTGGGCCCCGATGAGCCGTTCCTGCGATGGGATGTGCCTGTGTGGTCTTCCCGACCTATTGGCCGGGTCGTGGATGAACCGTTCGGGAGGCATCAGGTGGACCATACCACTCGGGATGATGCTTGTCAGTAGTTGCAGAATAGAACCGCTCGGGCATGGGCTGATTTTGGGTGTATCAGTTGCGCCCCATTTCCAAGGTTGGCTGGATGCTATATCGGGGCAAGTTTGGAAATCTTTTTGATGCCACTTGCCACTGTCTGAGTGTTCGGGGAAGCTGCCTTGGAGCTTTTGAGTCTTGTGAGTCCTCAAGAACTGACCAATAGTTGAGACTTAGCCTAGCGCGGAGTCTTTAAGTGCTCAGGAACTGACCGGGAGTTGAGACCCGGCCTAATTCGGAATCTTTTTGCTTGAGTTAGCTTCCAGGATGGTTATCTTCTGTCCGTGAACCTTCGTCAAGGTTGTGGGTGGAAGAATTTGACCATGTTGGAAAAGCCGACCTAAAGCGCATTGCTTTAGGGTCCTTTTATGTTAACTCCCCAGGATGGTTGTCTTCCGCCCAGCCAGCCTTCGTCAAGACTGTTGGGAGAAGAGGTTGACCATGTTGGTGGAGCCGACCTAGAGCGTGTTGCTATAGGGTCCTTTTTGCTCCTCTATTATGGGCCAACCTAAGAGATTTTAGTCACATCTATCGTCGGTTTGGACCTAAGTGGAGTTAATGCCTCTGAGTATTGTAGGTGCTCGGGTTGTCCAAGATTTTGACTTGGTTATCCGCGAGGCCTGTAGATACCCGGTGTGATTGCCTGTTTAGTTCATTGCGCCGTCTTACCCCCCCAAGCTTTCACTAAGACGAGGGTCTTACAGAGGCTATGACTATAGGTAACCGACCTGGAACATGGTGGTTGTAGGGTCTTTTGAAGCTTGCCATCATCAGTCACCTAGTGGGTTTGCCCCTATCGTCGGTTGGACCTAAGCAAAGCTTGTGCCTCAGGGTTAGGCCCGAGGTCTTTGGATGCCTCGGGGTTAGGCCCGAGATCTTTGTATGCCTCGGAGTTAGGCCCGAGGTCTTTGGAAGGGCTCTCTGACAATCGATGGAGCCTCATGTGGTGATCAGGCAAGTACCAATGTAGTCGGGCTCATCTAGACCGATGGAGACAGGGGGTCGGATTAGCATCGTCAGGCTCCTGATTTCTCCGTGCTGGAGACAAAGCTGAAACTGCTTGATCTTGACCGATATGAACTGGAGGTCAAGTCGGGACTGCCAAACCCAGCCTGTTGTAAGCTGGAGGTTCGGTCGGGGCTGTCGGACTCAGACTACTGTGAACTGGAGGTCGGGTCGAGGCTGCTTGATCCGGACTGCTGTGAACTGGAAGAACTGTCAGAACTCCCGGGCTGATCTCGCTTTCGCTTACTTCTTGAAGACTCGTTGCTTTATTGCCCGGGATCTTTGATCTTTAGAAACTCTTCAGTGTCAATGTATTTTTCAACCCTCTCTGCGAGTTCAACCAAGGTTAGCGGTCGGTTTCTGTGAAACGACGTGGCGCACTTGGTGTGTTGAACTCTTGAGCAGAAGGCCATAATAGCGGCGGTTTCATCAAGATCATAGATGTCGAGTTTCTCTTGATTAAACCGGTCGGTAAATTCCTTGAGGGTCTTATTATTCCTTTGTATGACCGTCAGTAGATGTATGTCAAGCTTTGGCCGTTCATGCATACCGGCGAACTGGTTGATGAACTGCTTGTTGAGTTGCTTGAAATTGCAGACCGATCGGGTCTCCAAGGAGTAGAACCATTGCACGGCCGGGCCTTTCAAAGTGCTGGGAAAGGCTAGGCAGTGTAGTTCATCGGAGTTGGTGGCTAGGGCCATCTGAGCCTTGTAGGTCCGGGCGTGGTCGACCGGGCTTCCCGAGCCGTTATAGGGATCTAGGCGAGGCTACTTAAATTTGCGCGGGAAGGCAAACCTCGTGATCTGGATGGAGAACAGTGACTCTGTGTCGGTATTGGCCTGATTCTGAGCGCGGTTTTGACCAACCTTTTTGGCCACTTCGTCAATCTACTTTTGTAAGTCCTTGATTCGGGCTTCCACTCCTTCTCGACCGGTATCTGAGGGGTTGGTCGGGTCGGTGGAAGAGGCTTCTTCTTCATGGCGGTGTACTGTCCTCTGGGATCGAGTTTGGTTATGACTCCGGTTCATCTTATGCCTAGGGATAACTCGGCTCTTGACCGAGTGACCCTGAACTGATTCCCGGGCCATATGCTCCTGCCTTTCCTTTCGGGTAGTACGCCTACTGTTGATGTCTCTGACCTCCTCAACGGGGGACGGGTTGGCTCGGGCACGTTGTCTGGTCAAGATCGATTCCCGACCGTGCGCAACGTTCCCGGGTCGTTTCCCAGCCACTGGAGGACTGCTTTGCTGGGCCAGCAGGGCTTCGATCTGTTGTTGGATTTGACGTTGGCCCTCCAAGAGTTGCGTGAGGGTCGCGGTGATCTGCTCAGATGTCATGACTGTCGCAGCCGGTGCCGGGGCCGGAGGAACATCCCGGTTGGACTGCTGATCAGCCTTCTTACCCTTCTTCGGTGGAATGACGATCAGTCAAAAGATTTGTTGATGAGAAGACTTGTCGTTTCCCACAGACGACGCCAAGCTGATGATGCTAAAAATTGAGAAGAGTAAAGTAGAGCAGATTAAGGAGAAAGAAAGAGTGAGAGAGTTTTTTTTGTATGTGGTTCGGCCCTGTTAATGAAGGTACCTACGTCCACGTATGTGTCTGAGCACGTTTACTATACTGTAAAAGAGCCAGAAGTCTGTGGTGAACCAACAAGTCTGGAGCTACCGTAGGCCGGTGGGGCATGTAGATGAATGCTATAGGGGTGCTGTGTAGACTGAAAAGTCGGCCCCTTCAATGGGGGGTGAGAGGTCTCTTTTATAGATGTAAGAGACATACTCGTACATGAATAAGGAAATATAATCTAATTAGGATGTGATTGACGCCAATCAAGTAAGTTTCCTAGTTGTATTAGGATTGATTGACATTGATTGTGGGGGTTTCCTAATTGGCTTGGGAAATAGTTTGCACTTTCCATTAGTATTCTAGCTTGAGTAGGAAACTGCCCGGAATGCTCGGGATCATGCCTGTGGGCCCGGATGAGCCTTTCCTGCGGTGGGATGTGCCTGTGCGGTCTTCCAAACCTATTGGCCGGGTCGTGGATGAACCGTTCGGGAGGCATCAGGTGGACCAAATCGCTCGGGATGATGCTTGTCAGTAGTTGTAGAATAGAACTGCTCGGGCATGGGCTGATTTTGAGTGTATTAATTAACATATTCAAATCAGATCCAAATGTGTGTGGATCCCAAAATGTAATCCACATCCATATAAATAGAGTAGATCCAGATCCGATCCATTGACATAGATCCAGATCCGATCCATTGACATTCACATACATAGAGGAAATCGAGATCCAGACCCGATTCATTAACAGGCCTACGCCATAATAATAGCAAGAGCCCAAGTATACATATATCATATACTATGTTATATACAAATTTTACATATACGCGTACGGTTAGGTGTATAAATCTACGCAGTCAACCATACACAGCCTATACAGGTATACATTACAGTAAAACATTAAATATAGCATAACTGGGAGGGTATAAACGTCATTTCACTTGCAAGAATTTGAAAAGGCTAGTCTGGCTAGAGAAAGAAACTGTCTCAAAATTCCGATAACCACTTTCACAGAGAGAGAGAGAGAGAGAGTTCAAAGCCTTTGAAAGTGAGAAAAATTCTCTGGCGACACTTCTAAGAACTTTCGTTCTCTTATTTTTTTTATGCTATACGTTGCTTTGTCCCAAAGCCAAATCTCTGTTACTTCAAAGGTACACTTCTTCTTTGTAATAATAGTCTTAGTCTTGTCAAAACTACTTACTACTTTTTGTGTTATTAGTGTTATATATACATAGTGGGTGTGTATGTAATGTATTAGGAGTATTATCTACACATAACTGGTGGCTGTTCAGGTGTGCCCATTGTTTCACTTTTATTTTTCAAAATCATGTTGGTAAGTTGGTAAATTTTCTCTGTCAATAACTTACAATATAGTTATGCACATATGTACATGTTATGTTATTTGGTTCCATAATTCGATAAATAACTAGTTTTTCTCTCACTGGCCATAGTGTGATTCATGATTTTAAGGTTGGTTTGGTCTGAATTTTTTTTTTTCCTTTTCCTTGGGTTTTTGGGTGTTTTGGGTTACTTTTTGTGTGTGTGTGTGGGTGGGTGGGTTTCTGATGACAAGTAATTCTTAGTAATATTTACTTTACTTCACTTTTTTTTTTTTTTTTTTAAATACTCTTTCATGGAGTTAGTTGGCTTTGTTATGAAGAGTGGTAATTACTGTGATGTAGATGTTGATTGTGACATACATAATTCTCTCTCTCTCTCTATATATATATATATATCTATGCATCTGAGTTTTCATTTCAATTAAGTCATACTTCTTCTTAAGTTTTTTTTGGCCCACATCAATTATTTGTTGTCTGAAGGGTAGGAAAACGAATTTAATTATTACAACTATTTTTCAATTATCTTTTTGTAGATTTGAACGCCAATACTGTTGATAATGTCTCAATTACACTTCGGATTTGATGCATAGAGTATATATTTGTTATATATGTTTCAAATAAGATCTGAATTCTATTATACAGTTTTGAGTAAATCTAGTTCATCATTTACTGATATTGGTTCTGTATATAAACGTTCTTGTAGGGATTTGAAATGGGTATTACTATAATAACGCAGTGTTAGTAGAAATTTTGGTTGGTTGGACTGAAATTGAGGGTTAGATGGCAGAAGCTTCAATGGATGAAAAACCATTCCCTGCGTGGTCTTGGTCTGTTGAGCAATGTTTGAAAGAGTATAAAGTGAAATTAGAAAAGGGTCTTAGCACATTCGAGGTTGATAATTTGCGTGAGAGATATGGTTGGAATGAACTTGAGAAGGAGAAAGGAAAACCCCTTTGGCGACTCGTACTTGAACAGTTCGATGATATGCTTGTGAGGATCCTTCTAGTTGCAGCATTCATATCCTTCATTCTAGCTTACATGCATAGAGATGAGGACGGTGAGTCTGGTTTCGAAGCCTATGTTGAGCCATTCGTGATTGTCTTGATTTTAGTCCTTAATGGCATAGTGGGCGTTTGGCAAGAAACTAATGCAGAGAAAGCACTTGAAGCACTTAAAGAGCTTCAATGTGAATCCGGTAAGGTTTTAAGAGATGGGTATTTTGTTCCGGATTTGCCATCAAGAGAACTTGTCCCGGGGGATATTGTGGAGTTGCGGGTTGGTGACAAAGTCCCGGCTGACATGAGAGTCGCCCTTTTGAAGACCTCGACCTTAAGAGTCGAACAGAGCTCGTTGACCGGAGAGGCCATGCCGGTTTTGAAATGCACGAATCCAATTTTTATAGATGATTGTGAATTACAGGCTAAAGAAAATGTGGTTTTCGCGGGCACGACAGTGGCGAATGGAAGCTGTATTTGTATAGTCATGAGCACGGGGATGAACACCGAGATTGGGAAGATACAGACGCAAATACACGAAGCCTCATTAGAAGAGAGCGAAACCCCTTTGAAGAAGAAGCTTGATGAATTTGGGAATAAGTTTACAACTACAATAGGGCTTGTTTGCCTCATTGTTTGGGTTATCAATTATAAATATTTTCTCACATGGGATATTGACGATGGATGGCCCACAAATTTCCGTTTTTCATTCGAGAAGTGCACATATTACTTCAAAATAGCTGTTGCTCTTGCCGTTGCTGCCATTCCCGAAGGCCTTCCGGCTGTGATCACAACCTGCTTAGCTTTGGGTACAAAGAAAATGGCACAAAAGAATGCAATTGTACGAAAGCTCCCGAGTGTGGAAACGTTAGGGTGCACGACTGTGATTTGTTCGGATAAGACGGGGACTTTGACAACGAATCAGATGTCTGTGACGGAATTTTTCACTTTAGGTGGGAAAACTATTGGTTCTCGTGTTTTTAAAGTGGAAGGAACGACTTACGATCCTAAAGACGGGGGTATAGTTGATTGGAACTGCTATAATATGGATGCAAATTTGCTAATATTGGCGGAAATATGTGCGGTATGTAACGATGCTGGTATATTTTGCAACGGGCGGCTCTTTCGAGCAACAGGTTTGCCCACCGAGGCGGCTCTTAAAGTATTGGTTGAGAAGATGGGTGTTCCGGATCCCAAGGCAAGGAACAAAATCCGTGATGCTCAGCTCGCTGCAAGCTATTTGATTGATCACAATATTGTCAAACTCGGTGAGCGTGAAGTGTTTTTTTTGGGGGGCTCTGTTTGGTTTGCGGATTTATAGAAGGAAAGGAAAATTATTTTGCTACCATTTTTTCCCTAGTGTTTTACTACATCCCTAAATAACTGAAGGAAATGAAAATTTTCAAAATATATTAGGAACTCAAGAAAAAATTGAAATTTTATTATATATTCAATTTATTTTCCTCTCTGCCTTCCTTTAAACAAAACCAAAAAAATTGTTGACCTCATGGGTTTTCTTTTCTTCTACCCTACTGAAACCATGAACCAGTCAGAGATTTAAGTTATACATTTTGTTGCAATTATACTATGCAAACAGGGGATTTTAATTATTTCTTTCTTGTATAGGTTGTTGTGAATGGTGGTCAAGAAGATCAAAGAGGCTTGCCACATTAGAGTTTGATCGTGTTCGCAAGTCAATGGGTGTCATTGTTCGGGAGCCAACTGGGCGTAATCGTCTTCTTGTCAAGGTAAATGTTATTTCGGTCTGTGCCAGCTGTTCTCGAGAGAGAATACAAATTTTGATTTCAGGCTAACTTATCAATTTTTGGGATAAGGTTTTGCATTATAAAGTGTCTTAAACATTCACTATTGACTTTGTGTTATAAAGGGTTTATTAGTTTGAGGATAAATTTCTTCATGTTAGTCTTTCGGAGCAAGCGTAGAGCCATTTAAATTGAGATTGCCACTTTGGAAATTTGTTTGAACAGTAACTTTCTCATTGACTGAGTTCTCTTTTGCTTTTAGCATGTTTGTTGTGTGGGATAAAGAGCGGGGATTGGTACTAATAGTCATGGGCCAACTTAATTCGGCGTTTGGCTTGACATTTGAGAAATATGTACATTTGGTTCAAACAATGTAAGCAATACTACAATGTGGTACTATGCTATTAGGGCGAGGTGGCATTAGTAGTACCTGTACAAATCCACTCCCAACTAATCCACCTGCGCAACCAAACACACGTTAAAGCTTGATATACATTGTTGGGCCCATTCTCTAACATCTTAAGCTTTTGGAGTAGTTTGGTAACTTAACATGATATCAGAGCCTTGTTTGTGGGAGGTCCTGGGTTCGACTCTGCATCCCCGCTTTATTGTGCATATTTGCATTTTGTTATTTGTCTCCAGTATGATGGAGTATGGTTTGTTTTCTCTCCACGTGCAAGTCGGGGTTGCACGTGAGGCATGGTGTTGAAACTTGATATACATTGTTGGCCCATTCTCTAACAGCTTAAGCTTTTTGATTTTATTTCTCCTACAGACAGCAAATACACTTCTGTTTTGTTTGGTTGCTGGATAAAAAGGGGGGATTGGTACTAGTAGGCCTGGGCCCACTTAATCCAGTGATTGGATTGATATTTGGGACTGCTACAGTACCATCCAGATAGTGTACATGTTACCACATTGGGGAGGTGGTATTAATAGTAGCGAACTGGCGATGCAAATTCTACTCCCACGTATTAATCCACTTCTGTCTTGCTTTCTCTGGCCTTTGTTGCTTATTTACCATTCATCTCATTGTGATTAACATATGGTTTTTGCAGGGTGCTGTTGAGAGTCTATTGGAGCGTAGTTCATTTGTGCAACTCGCAGATGGGTCCCACGTTCCAATCGATGAACCTTGTAGGCAACTATTGTTGTTGAGACATTCAGAGATGAGTACCAAGGGATTGCGGTGTTTAGCTTTGGCATATAAAGATGACTTGGGAGAGTTTTCAGACTACTATACTGACAGTCATCACGCCCACAAAAAGTTGCTCGATCCCACTTGTTATTCCTCCATTGAAAGTAATCTAGTTTTTGTTGGGGTCGTTGGTCTAAGGGTGAGTGCAGTTACCACCCAGGCTCTGTTTGGTTTATGTACTTAGAGAAGGAAAAAGGAAAAGCAAAGACGAATAAGGATAACTATTTCCCTAGTGTTCTACTCCATGGTTAAAGAACATTAGAAATTACAAATTATCCTACGAACTCACTAAAGAGGGAGGGAAGTAACTCACAAATTTCAAAAATTTATTTCAGCCTATTTCCTTTTACTCCCTCTGTCCCATATTTAGAGTCCCTTTTGAAAATTCAAACTTTTTAAGGGGATATTCTGGATTGTGGTGAGATTTTCAACTTTCCAATTTTTTCCCTTTTAAATTTCAAAATTCAAATGTCACATCAAAGAAAGAAAGGGAAAACTTAAAACAAATAAAAGGCAAACTTGGAAAATGTGTATTAAAATACTTTTGACTTTTCAAAGAGGACACTTAAAATGGGACACCAAAAAATGGAATCTAGGACTCTTAATTTGGGACGGAGGGAGTACATCCTATTTTCATCATGGTTTTCATTGTAACCAATTTGAGAAAGTGTTTACTTGGAGTTTTTTTTTTTGTTTTTTTTTTTTCTTTTCACTGACTAGATCCATTAAGCAAACTGATCCAAGGCACCATTTGGTTTATGTATTTAGCGAATGAAAGGGAAAAGAAAACCAGGAGGATCACTGCTTTCCTAGCGTTTTCATTGATAAAAGTGTAAATGGAACTTGTTGATATTATAATCCCACATCGGGAATTTAAGCCTTGCTACTGAATATATAAGATCGTGTGGCTACTCCACCTATTGTCAATTGGTTTTGGGTTGGATGCTCCAATTCAGCAGAACTCAAAAGAAGAGGAAGGCAAGTGACTCTCAAAATTCAAAATTTTTTTTTTTAAATCTTTTTCACCTTATTTGTTTTGCTTCCTAATCAAACAAAGAAAAGTGTGTTCCTCAGTGTATTTTTTACCTTTCCCTTGCTAAATCCATGCACCAAACAGTGCCTGAAGAAAGAATATTCTCTGTCACAGGCTCATGAATTTGCTTATTGCAGTTAATTATTTCTTCTTTTTTGGGAAACATGTAATGACAATGGAATTTCATAGGACCCGCCACGGGGAGAAGTGTACAAAGCACTTGATGATTGTAGAGGAGCTGGAATCAAAGTCATGGTGATAACGGGCGACAATAAGTCCACTGCTGAGGCTATCTGTAAGGAAATTCGATTGTTTTCAGAGGGTGAGGATATTAGGGGGAAAAGTTTCACGGGGAAAGAGTTCATGGCTCTTTCCTCTATGGAACAAATTGAAATCTTGTCAAAACCTGGGGGAAAAGTGTTTTCACGTGCGGAGCCGAGGCACAAGCAAGATATAGTGAGGATGCTAAAGGAGATGGGTGAAATTGTTGCAATGACCGGGGATGGTGTGAATGATGCACCGGCACTCAAACTAGCTGATATTGGCATTGCCATGGGCATCACCGGGACAGAGGTAGCACGCACACACACATACTCACTCTCTCTCTCTCTCTTAATTGTCAGTATTTGATTTCAAGATGGGATAGCAAGATATGCTAATACTCTGGTTGATTTGCGGATTGAGACAAGGAAAAGGAAAACAAAGTGGAAAGATATTTCTCAACTTTTTTCCTCCATGGCTTAAATGACATAAAATATTAAAAAATTAAAATACATTAGGTACTCAAGAAAAGAGGAAAGGAAGTGACTTACAAAATTTGTAGATTTCAATTTATTTTTGACCCTATTTTCCCTTACTATTTTCCTCGCTGTTTTTTTCTAACTAACCAAACGAGGAAAATTCTTCGATCTGTTTTCTTTTCCTTACCTTTCCTTTTTTTTTCCTTAAATCCACCAATTAGAACCCAGGTGTCGTCTGATCTTTGACCTTAGGGATATTTATTATCGATGAGTGATGGATTATAAAGGGAATGTGTTAGCTTTTTTTCCTGGGGCACTGGTAGGATATCATCAATTACGAATTGGATTAATTGAGGCTACCATGGAAATTATGGTTTGCAATATTCATTTTTCTTTCTTGTCTGAATCATTCATATGCAAGATAGACTATATAGTAATAGCAGGCTTGACTGCCGCTTGAATTTGAGTAGCCTCATTCATAATCTATATTTAATATTTATATAGTATCTTAAAGTAAAATCTATCATCATGAATGGATCTACGTAGTTAAAATGAGAAATTCATTAGTATATTTCTTCTTAAGGGCCATTCTTTATATTCTTCGAATGAGAAAATCCATAATTTTAAGCACCAGTTTTGCGAATGTAAACAGAATGTTCCTAAATAGAACCATTTAAGATCATCATATTTCCAGTTAAAATGCTAGGTAAAAGTATGCATACAACAATTGCATTCAAGGATACCCAAACCACCCTTAAGTAGTGATCATCCTTCATGTTAATATTGACTGCTTGGCCAATTGCCCATTGCTAGATTTTCTGTGAACTTCAGTCAATCAGTTTCTTCATTTAGATTCGGCAATTTCTGCACGCACCAAAAGTTTTCTCTCAGTAGCTCATGTCCTTCCTTCTGTAGTAGTACATGCAGCATCCTTTGTTGTACATGTGGGTATAGAAAGAAAAATGTGGGGTGCATCTACAATCACTCTTTAGATATTTATTTGGTCCCCTTGTAAAGATTTGGTTCACTAGTTCTACTTATAACTTCTTGCTTAATTTTTATACAACTCCGTTTATTGCAGGTTGCGAAAGAAGCTTCAGATATGGTTCTGGCAGATGATAATTTCAGTACCATTGTTTCTGCTGTTGCCGAGGGTCGCTCTATCTACAATAACATGAAAGCTTTTATTAGGTATGCTTCTTGTTTTTTGATCTTTCCTTTTGAACAATTAAGAGAAGCATGGTTGTTATAATCGGTCGTTTCATGAGTTGATTGGTACGAGTCTACTTGAGCTCATACAACCAATACAATTCACGATTCCATACAGTTCAGGATTCATAATTTGGAGCTTCGAAGTTCCAAATGTTATGTGAGAATTTTTCATCATTTTGAGCCTTTGTGTACTTTGTTCACTTTAAGCACTGTGCATGTGTTTTGTATATAGAGAGTATATAGGTATGTTTTATTTTTATTTTCTAAGAGGAAAATTTGTACGTGTTTTGTATGTACAAAGTATATATGTATGTTTTATTGTTATTTTCTAAGAGGAAAATGTGTATCTTATGATGCATGAGTAGAAACGATTCACAATTCATAATTTGTTGAACCGATTCACTATTCGAAAGCTTAATTTGTTAATTCAAATCTGCAGGTATATGATATCATCTAATATAGGGGAGGTTATATCCATATTATTGACTGCTGCTCTGGGCATACCAGAGTGTCTGATACCGGTACAGCTTCTTTGGGTCAATTTGGTCACTGATGGACCACCGGCCACAGCTCTTGGATTTAACCCCTCTGATCCTGATATAATGCAAAAACCTCCCCGCAAAAGTGACGATTCTCTCATAAACTCTTGGGTTCTCTTCCGATACTTGGTTAGTAATGATTTCTAGTATTTCTTTGATTTATGTTCTTCTTATTTTTTTTTTCCCCCCTTTTTATGTTGAGAAGTCTTCCAATATTTAAGAGCAAGTTTAGTTATATATTTTAGACGGAGAGAACATTTAATACATTTGGATTTAATGAAAAAGGAAAAAAAATGTCCTAAATTAACTCTTCATTGACATTGCTTAACTATTTACGAATTATGACCAATTGAAAGGGGTAAATCTGACATCTACAAGAATTTTTATGTTGATTTTCAAAGTGAACATCATAAATAGAACACAGAGAAAAAGAAAGGTGAAGTATCTTGTGGAACGGAGGAAGTATTTTAGAGATTTGCTGGGTATTCACTTAGGTCCCTTAGGGTAGGTTTCTGCGTTTGTGATGCAATCGCGGAGGCACCTAACACCCAATTCTCTGCTGCTCTGGAGCCTTGATATTGCATGTGTTAAATTGTTATTATTATTATTATTATTTTTCATTTTAAACACTGTACCTATGTTTTTATATGTGTACAAAATATACTATTACAATTTTGTAAACTAAAAGTTAAATCATATGATTCACGATTCGACAGCATTATAATTTTGGCAAACCGATTGACGATTCAATTCATTATTTGACAACAATGATCGTAATGATTGTCTCACTAGTTCGTGTTCTTGCAATGGCAGGTAATTGGTTCTTATGTGGGTATTGCAACTGTTGGCATCTTCATCATTTGGTACACTCAAGCTTCTTTTCTGGGTATTAATCTTGTGAGTGACGGGCACACGCTTATTAAGTTCTCTCAGCTTCGCAAGTGGGGAGAATGCTCTTCATGGGATGACTTCTCTGCCACTCCATTCAAAGTTGCCGGAGGCCAAGTCATTAAATTTTCAGACCCGTGTGACTATTTTTCTGTTGGAAAAGTGAAGGCGATGACTCTTTCACTTTCGGTTTTGGTGGCAATTGAGATGTTCAATGCCCTAAATGCCCTTTCCGAAGACAATAGCTTGGTTAGAATACCACCTTGGAGGAATCCTTTTCTTCTTGTTGCTATGTCATTCTCATTCGGCCTCCACTGCCTTATTCTATACGTACCTTTCTTGGCGGACGTGTTTGGTATTGTTCCGTTGAGTTTGAACGAATGGCTTCTGGTGATCTTGGTGTCCGCACCCGTGATTTTAATCGACGAGTTTCTGAAATTTGTAGGGAGGAGGAGAAGAAGATGGAGAAGAAAGGAAAAGAGAGCATAGTTTCTTCTCCGGTTCAAAGTTGGTGTCGAATAACTTCCTTCTGTTTAGGTGGTATGATGGATTAGGAAGAAATTTTTAGGATGCTTTGAACACACTTTTTCATAATTTTTGTGTTTATGCACCTATATACCCAGTTTAATATTAATGTATGTCGTAGTTATGTTTGTTCACATAAGTAGTTGAAATGAAAATGGAAATCAGAATTCTTATTGAACTACCCATTTTGCTGGGCCACTAAACCATTTTGTGTTCTCTTCTCTAAAAACCTAAATTTAGTTAATTAAGAAAAACGGATTTTGGATTTAATTTGAATTAAACTAATAACAATAAAAATAAATCTAAATTATGAAAGCAATTAAATATTTGTTTTTATAATAAGTTTAAGGAACTTAGGATTGCAAATCCACCACTAGCTTCATAATAAGGGTATTTACGAATTACTTTAGCTTACTAAGTTTGATGATAATGGGGAATTGTAGCTACAAGCCCAATTCCTCCGTCAAGAAAATAACTATGGTTCAAGCACCAACATAATCCATCTTCGGTTAGCACGAATTATCCCACACTAAACTAGGATTGTGGTATAATCCGTCTAATCTAGGCATGGACTATTTGGATACTTGATAGCAGAGTAATGAAGTAAAAACAAGGTTGACCGAAACCACTATGGCTTAGTTTGGCCCCCACGTGGCTTTTTTAAAGGAGCTTATGAAATTTATTACTAAATTCTTTGATTATTTTATGCAAGTGATACACTACTCTTCAAAAAATCATCATGAAACCAAAAAACAACCTTGAGCTTTTAAAAGCTCCATTCTAGAGCTTTTAAAAGCTCCCTCCAAAAAAGCCCTAAGTTCAATTTTTGCAAAGCTCATAAACTAGTTACCAAATGAATTAACATGAAATTGGGCTTTGAAAAAGGAGAAGCACCACATGGGGGCCAAACTAAGCCTAAATGCACCACACACACACCTCAAACCATAGTTGTGACCAGCCGCAACCACCACCGCCATCACCGAGTCCTCGTGCCATCCCTGAAACCTCAGTCCAACCCAAACGGAGCTGAAGTAGAGCCAAACAGTCCCTGGCGGTACCAAACAGACCTTAGAATCGTGAGTGACGATTTCGCCATTTACTGTTATAGGTCAGTCACCTCCGTTCGACACGTGGCATCCCACCAGAAAGCTCTTGCCAAGACGATTCCGGCAATCACAAGACGGTTGCCGGATGACATCGGACGCGCCCACACGTACCGAAAGAAGATTTGCCATCGCGCCCATGCGTAGGCGAGTCAGTGAGTGACACGTGCCGCTGGCTGACGTCAGCCCTACTCCCAAACGGTGACGCGTATACAACGCGACGTCAGCCCTATCGGTTCGTCAGGGAGCCCAGTTCAGATCAACCGGTTCAGAACCTTAACCCGGTCTGGCTCCGATCTACCACGTCAGCAGCCTCATCAGCTAAGACAACCAATCAGGGGATGACACGTGGCAGCCTGTCAGGCCATGTCAGCGATGTCAGGTACAATCAGCATTATACATGTGTATATATATATATCCGTGCTTGCATTAGCATGATGTTAGCGTGACATAGACCCTAACATGTCAGCGTGACGTTATGCTGATGTCAACCCTATGTCAAAATTTTATATAATTATAGTTACGCCCCCAAACTTTTTGAATTTGTATTTAGACCCTATGTCAACCCTAAACATTTCATAATTACATTTGACCCCTATTTTAGGAAAATCACATTTTTACCCCCTAAAATTTTGGAAAAATTGCATTTAGACCCCTGGGACTTTTGGGAAACTTTTCAACTAGGCTCCTACATTGCATTTTAGCCTAGTGGGCCTACCATTGGGCCCCTTGTGACCCAGCGGGTCTTTAACTAAATGTTTTTGGGCATTTAGTACCCAACGACATGCTCGGTTTGGCCCAGATCGGTCCCCAATAGTCTAACGGGTGACTTTGGGCCCCATTTAGCCTAGTTTGTGCTCGCTTTGCCCTTTTCCCCGACCCATGGCCACTCTACCTTTACATTTTCGACCACTCCGGACCAAACCGTGAGGTCAATTTGGTTCGATTCCATGCATTCGCACATCGAGTCTAGGCCATTGCAGGGATTGTGAGCAGTGTCAAGGATGGAACTCTGACTTTCCTTGTACAGCCTCAACATTAGCCCTCTAAATCCCGATCTATTGTCGCATGGAGGTAGGTACCACTTCAAACCACTTCAAAGTTTCAAATACAGGTTAGAGTTCTCGTCTACACCATCCCTCAGTTAGAGTTCGAGACTACACCGCTCCAGGTTAGAGTTCCCGTCTACACCACCCCTCGGTTAGTGTTCGAGACCACGCCGTCACTAGGCTAAACTACGCAACCACACCATCCATTTCAATTAGAGTTTGAGACTACGCCGCCAGGAGGTTGAAGTTCTCGATCTCTAATTACTACTAGCTCACCACAAGGATAGTTGGCACCCACTTACCACTAATACAAACCCACATTTACAGCTTCCCATTGAGTATGGAGAACTATGCACGACCTGATTCTCAACTCAAAAGGTCGAGATACATAGGCAGTCCATAGTTAGATTCGGTCGCACTAATCAATAAAACCTCTGCATGTCATTTGAACTCAATTTCATTTACTTATGCAAAAAGACAGCATGACACATAGTAGCGTGGTTACCCTTCTAAGGGATGTTTCAAGCGTGCCTAGGACCTTCCCCTAGCATAAACGAACATCCGAACCAAATCTTCGCCATTTTGCAGATCATAATTGGAGTCACACTTTTAAACAGGGTCTTTTACTTTAAAAACTGCTTTAGACGCCCTACCACGTCTTTAAATCATGTTAGGTGGCAACTAAAATTAGGATTCATTTCTTGTCGCAAATATTCACCTGTAGCATACCATATCTCAATGGATTGACGTAATTTTTCTACTGCGTGTACATTCCCATAATGGTGGTGCTTTTAATTAAACAAAGACCCTTACATTTTCATATGATCTCGTTGCATGTGAGACACCGGGAGACGGGACGACCATTTTTCGGGACGCGACAACATGGGCAATGAAGAAAACTTAACTGAGTCATAATATTACGTTGAAAAAAAAGTAAAAAAAAAATTGAAATTGAAGAAAAAGAAGAATCAGAAAAGCAGACCCACGCAAAAACTTTCTTTTACTTTCTCACAATCATGTCTCATTATCTCTTATTTTACATGGAATTTAGAAGGAAAAAAAAAGCATAATGAAATTGAGCCAACTTCCTCTCATCTACGTGTCATATGTATCTCTCCCCTAAGTACAAACGTTCTCATTTCCTGCTGCTTTTATAGATTTTTGCAATCTTAAAATAAAAAATAAAAAAATAAAATGATTGAAATTTTTGAAAAAAAGAGAGAATGTTATGATTCCCCAATCTTGACCACAACTTTGGTTTCCAAAACATGTGACAGTGCATCCACTTAATTCTGTATTAGTTGTCACAATGGCCAATTTATTGAATCAAATTTGGAATAAGAATTTGAGAACTATAGTAAAGAAAGAAAGAAAGAAACAAAGAAAGAAAGAAAACACACACTCAAATACACCTGTGGGGAGAGTGGAATTTTTCCAAATCGGTTAGGTTGTTCGTCCTAAATAAAATAAAATAAAAACTTTTATACAGTTTTGTACATATATATTTTCCAACTCCCTTAAAACAACTTTGTTTTTTAAAACTTCAGCAATCCAAAATCAAAGTTAAAAATAAATATAATAAATAGATTACATACGTGAGAGCCCATAAAAACAAGAACGTTCATAAAATGTTGTATGGTATGTTTGTTTATTGTATATTTTATTTTATCACCAGCCCATGAATAGCATGGGTCAACGCTAGTTGGAAACTGTTTATATGTTGTATTGCACTTAAATTTGCGTGGAAAAATGGGTATTAGAGAGCATAATGTCTTCTCACGATGATAACCATGCTATTAGGGATGGCAACAAGGTGGGTATGGGACGGGGCACCCCTACCCATACCCGCCTAAACGGAACACCTCCCGCCCCGACCCACCTCGAGGATACTATCATCCCATTCCCAACCCCCCGAACAAGTTTTGCAAACTCATCCCCGCCCCGTCCCAAACTTGATTTTCAGAAATCAAAGGTTAAAAAAGTAAAATGGGCAAACTCAATCGTCAATCACACAAATCCTAACCCTACCAAACAAAAACTAGATGGAAATACAAAATCAAAAGCTTAGGGCTCGTTTGGTAACCTTGTGGTTTTCTGTTTTTTGTTTTCGTTTTCATTTTTTAGGAAAATGAAAATAGAAACACGTTTGGTATTGCTTTTGTTTTTTTTTTTTTTTTAACTAAAAAACGTTTTTAGAATTAGGGAAAAAAATGAAAACAGCCAAAAGGTGTGTTCGTTTTCATGTTTTTTAAAAACCAAAAATGATCGGGGCTCTTCTCTCATCTGACGATCTGCTCTAAGCCGTGAGTGAGTCTTCTTCGATCTTCTCTCTCCTTCTTCTCCGATCTGTTCTTCTTCGATCTCCTCATTCTTCTTCGATCTGTTCTTCTTCTTCTACGATCTGTTCTTCTTCTTCTTCTTCTTCGATCTTCTTCTACTTCTTCTTCGAAACACATTTTCTCTCTGTTTCATCTGGGAATTTATTTTGGGTATTAATTTTTCAAATCACATTTTCTCTCGATCTGTTTTCATCTGGCTATTAATTTTCATTCTGGGTATTTATTTTGGGTATTAATTTCTCTCTGTTTTTCTCTTTTATCAATCAACAAGATCAAGCACTCTAAGGAGGATTTTGGACCTGTCATTCAGTTCTCGGCAAGGTTAATCTCTCTATATATAAATGCCTAATATATATATATATATATATCTCAGCAAGATCTGTATGTTGTTTGTTAGGTGTAATGAATTTAGATTTTTTTTGCTTGGATTGTTCTTAAATAAATTACTTGTGTTCCAATGTCACTTATGTTTTCCTGAATTCCACAAGTGTTATACATTTTCCTTTCAATTCACATTCATGTGGTTTTACCCATATTGATCTATCAGAGTGTAGTGAACTGGTCTATTATGCTCTGGTTAATGACTCTGGTGAAGCTTAGTGAAAATCAACTGATATGTTGGGATGGCCCAAAAAAGGCTATAAATAATGGATCCATATTCCATAGCCAACATTAGTTGGAAATAAACTGTAATATTGTAGTTTCTTATTTTAGTAGTTTTACCTTCAAATTGCAAGTGAAACACAACTATGACTATGTATGTGATATAATATAATACTAATAGTGCTTGTTATTTTTACAGTCTCATAGTATAGATGTGAATTAATGTCTCCTTGTCCAGTGGCCATGGATGGTGTGCATAATTTTTGAGCCATTTCAATGAATTCAGTCCCATATACACAGAAATACACAAAGGAGCTTTTGGTAAATGTTCCAAGTTCCATCCTTTCTTGTATCAAATTCTACCTTGAGCTTTCAGAACAACATGCAAAGGTGTCATTAAACTCTATTGTCCTTCACTACTGCAATCCACATGGATACATACTTGAAGGGTGTGGTTGAGATAATCCCCAAGATGCTTAAGGGTCTGTTTGAGAAAGCAAGAAATTACTCAATACAAGTATTAATTTCCATACCCACCCGCCTGTTTGTTGACTTGTTAATTTCCTTGATCATTTCATATCTATTATCCTTCACTCTATGAGAAAGCAAGAAATAACTCAATACAAGTATTAAGTTTAATCAAATTGATTGCCACAAGAACTGTGAATCCCTTGTTTAATCAAATTTGTATTTGTTACGATATAAATTTTACTTGTATCTTGTATTATTTATCAAAGCATAGAACTATTTGTTGATGTCGATCAGTTTCTAGTATATATGCGATTTTTGTATTTTGGTTGTTTGTACTATGTGTCGATCAGTTTGTGTAATACAAATATTTGGGGCACGTGCGATTTTTTTTTATGTGTTGAATAAGTGTATCTGGGCAGTAGAGCAGTTTTGAATTAATTGTTTGGCAGCATTGTGTGTGCTTTCTGATCCCCATTTTAAGTTACAAGTTGGTTCTATGTGTTGGCTTTGACACCACCAATTTTGGTGAATTTATCTTATCATTTACTATTTTTAGTAGAATTTACAAAAACAATGGGCAGTGACTTTCAGAATTTTGAGTCACCTCTGATCTGAATTGGGTGACTTTCAGAATTGTTAATAGAAATTGTAAGTGTCGTATTTGCAACATATACAAATTGGGTTATTAACCCAATTAACCGCTACGATAGTCACTTTCAATTTTAGGTTGAAGCGTAAACGCCAATTTACAAAAATACTTGTTGCTAGCTCATTCTCAAATAGCTCAACTCATAGTTGATTCAGTGTATTAGCCAAATGCTTTAAGACCCTTTTTATCTTTTTTTTTGTGTAAAAATGCTGCAGTATATAATTTGTGAGTGGTCCTGTAATACTCTTCAGCTATTTCCTGTAATACACAAGTGTTCTACATTTTCCATATACCCTTTTTATTAATGCATGTTGCACTGTTCACAACTTTATACGAATGCATGCAACGGTTGATCGATTGTTTGAGGAATTTACAGTTGATCAAGTTATTGTTGATGACAATGGTGGAGATGGTGCAGGAAGTAGTGCAAATGTCCTTGTTGAGATTGATGTGAGTCAAAGTCAGTTGCGTCGAATGGCTCGTGTAAGGGACCAAATTGCTAATCAGCTTTGGGCGAGTGTTCAATGTGATTTAACATGTTTGTGGGGATTTATTTTGCTTATATCTAGATAAAATTTGTTTGTAAAACTATTTTTAATGGTTATGTTACTTGTTTAATTGTAGGAACTATGTTTATTTGAATGTAATGGCTTGGATATTATTCATTTGTATGGAAAATGTAATGGTTTAATTCATCACATGTTTGTCAACAGATAGTATTATTTGTTTACACAAATAAAAACACAAAACGAGACTCCTCCAAAAAAAAACCTTGGGGAGGTTAGTGTAATTATGAAAACCACATGAGAGATCTGTGTAATTAGACCTAAACTCGGGGGAGGTCACAGTAGTTATCTTAAATGTATTTTGGGAGGCATTTTTTGAAAAAGAGATTTGACATTGATACCGTTACTAAACGCGTTTTCTATTTTTTTTTGTTATTTTTTTTTAAAAAATCACCAATGTTATCAAATAAGTTTCTGTTTTTTTTTTAATAAAAAAAACAGAAACATGTTTTCGTTTTTAAAAAACTGAAAATTGAAAACAGAAAATGTTACCATACGAGCCCTTAGAAATATATATATATTTTTTTTTAAATCCGATCAGAGTATCAAACCCCATTTTCAAACCTCAAATGCTAAACTTATCAAACAAAAACTTGATGGACATAAAAAAGAAAAGCACAAACCCTTTGGAATCAAGTCAAACCATGTTTTCAGTTCTCAAATCCCAACCCTATCAAACAAAACTTGATGGAAATATATAAAACAAATTGCAACTAGTATATTGTTTCAAACCCCATCCGTAAGTAGACAACAATCAAAAGCCAAAATACTAATTTGGATGCTCAAGTCTTCCTAGCCGTGTAGCCACTAACTTTATACCATGGCCCATCTCCAATCTCTATGGATCTTTCAATGAGGTATGACGGATCATCTTCCAACGAGGTGTGAGGGAATGGTGATGAGGCATGCTTAAGTCATGTGAAAGAAGACAAGTGGCAGCGGCAGCGGCGGCGGCGATGATTTGAAGAGAGATTTTCTTCTTTGGAGTGTTCTAAGAACCCTAGCCCATCCCTCTGTTTGGGACTTCTAACTTTTAAGTACTCACAATATATGAGGATATCAAAATAATCAGTAATGTCAACGTACAATCGGGGTGGGGAAAAACCTCATAATCCTGTACCCACCCCTAACCAAACTCGGGTTTTCTTCCTTTTTCCCCAATCCGCTCCTATACCCATTTCGTTTCATTCCGTACTCGACCCATTAGGGGCGGGTAACCCGAAAACCCGCCCCGTTGCCATCCCTAGATGCTATTGGATAATTGAGTTAGCAATTCAAATTCATTAGAAGCAGCAATTTGTCCTTGGATTAATAAGCAACTTTAATTATGGGATTTTTACAGATTGAAACAGGCCACTTCTACGAAGATCGTCTTTCCTTCATACAATACAAGTTGGGTAATTCTTGGGACACAATTTTCATACAACTTTCACACAACCTTCTTAAAAGATGTGTCTATCTCTTTCTTGTTATGTCACCGTTGAGTCCAGTGACAACACAAGAGAGATAGACACATCTTTTAAGAAGGTTGTGTGAAAATTGTATGAATGTTGTGTTTCAAGAATTACTCATACAAGTTATTGGGTTTAGTTGTGTACGAAAGACAAGGACTAACCTATATTTGCTACAACATGATTAAAAAAAAAAAAAATCTGACCCAATGCTCAAATCGGCTGGCTAAAAAATGCCAATACAAAGAAAAGACAGAGAGAGAGGAAAAAAAAAACTAGAATTGCGCAAGAAAATATGTATGTATGTTTGTATATATATATATATATATATATACATCCATATATCGGTATGATCGAACTAATATCTCTAAGATAGAGTAGTGTTATGGTTCCCAACTTTGTTTCCCAACTGCATTGGGAGTGGTACCGAGTACCCCGTGCATTGGGAGTAGTATCAACTCACACTTCCAAATTCCGATGCACGGGATACTACTCCCAATGCAGTTGGGATCCATAGCATTACTCATCTAAGATAACTATTACCTCAATTCACACCAAAGCCAAGATTAGTCAAATGACCTTTTCTCACAATAAAAACAAAATGACAGAATTTTCAGATTTAATCATCGCTCATTCGTTACGTGGCTCATATAAACCATTACCATAACCGATATTTCTTAACCACGTCGCGCAGTCCCAACTGTTAAATCATGTAGATTATTTGATAGCACATACAGCATGCATCTAAATAAAAGCTATAATATACACCCAACATAATGTAATTCGCAAGATATTCTAATACCCATCAGTGATATTGATAACAGGTTTAACCAAGCATTGCACAAACATTTCAGGCAATACTCCCAAAAAGACACAAATTAACAGTTACTACTGCCAGGTTGATTAAAACACATCTTTTAAGCTGAATATTTCTGTCACAAAGACGTTATAAATGCATTCATGCTCTTTGTACGCCTTCTTCCCCGTATGGCTTCACCTACAAAGAGAGAGGACATAAAAAGCTTAGCCGCATACAGAAATGCATAACAAAGAGCAGCAGGAAGAGAAACTCATTCGAAGCTTTTTGAGTATTACAATCACTAGTCACGTAAAGCATGTATATCCCCAAGTAAACAGACAAGAATCTACCAAGACACGGAATTTTGAAGCCGCTACTCAGTATAAAAATGAGTGGCATGAGGGGGCTTTGTCTCCATTATGAGAAGCACATTTCCCAAGCAACAGTCAATAACGCCTAGGTGGCACAATCAGATTATAAATATGGGGTAATTATATCTCTTCAATCTAGAGCATGAAATTTCTAAAATATTTGCAAATAACCAACTTAATTAGTTCAACATTGCTTCTAGATCTGATAAAGTCTCACTACTTTTTCATTAAGTACTCCTTGCGCTTGTGAGTGGATACAAACTCACAATGAAAATTTGAGCCTCAAAGGCAGCATTTTAAGAAGAAAAGATTAGGGAAAAACAAATATAACTTCGGTAGAGGATTGGCCAGCTGTAAAAAGAAATGATCACAACTCACCCTTTTTGGACGTCGTTAAGTCCACTAACAGAATTCAAGTAATTGATGTGTTTGTAATGCAAGCAAGCCAATAATCTATGTTACCCGGACTTGGCATCAAAGGAGCCGTACCCGTGTCGACGTGGGTATGACAAGGATACTGATATGGGATATGTGTCGGACTTGTCTCGTACCATGTCGGACATGGCTTGCTATCAAAGATATAATCTAAAGAGGAAAATTGTTTTCTAGACTCAAAGTTTTCTTATCATATTTAGACTATTTTTAAACTATTGACCCTATTTTAAAAGTATTTAAACTATGACCCTATTTTAAAAGTATTGAAATTAAAATACTTGATTTTTTTTTTTTTTGGCATACTATGCAAAACTATTATATAAATTTATAATAGTTACTTAAATATAGACATGTCCCCGTACCCGTACCCCGTTATGGATCCTTTTTTTGCCGAGTCCCCTTATCCTAATGTTTGGGAGTTTGACAAGTCTGACCTCCGGATACATCTACGTACCCGACACTCGTACCCGAGTTTGGGTAACATAGCCAATAATTCATATTCAAGAACTACCATTTGAAGAAACAGCATCTCAATCATATTTAAATATGAAAAACTGCCTAAACAAACAAGATTATGTACAAGTGAATATAAACTGACAAGAAGTTAGTGCAGTTACCATAATCGTAAGCAAAATCTGAAGTATATAAGTGCTCCTTTACTTGTAAGCTAGACAAGAATAAGTTGTTTTTAACACAAGTATACAACAAACAATGAACAGTAACTGGGCCGTGGAACATGGTTCGATGTCTCGGCCGATACCGAGTCCTCTCGGCCGAGTCAACTCAGTTTTGCAGGGTAACGAGACGGGATCTAGAGCCGAGTCATAAAATAAACAAAACGACGTAGGATTGGACACCATCTCGACCGTACCGCCATGTATTGGGCGAGATGGTTCCGTCTCGCACGAGATCTCGGACGAGACAACGAGATGAATCTCAGAGGTACAGATTTAAGGCAAAAAAGAGAGGGGAAAGCGTACCTAAGGTCAGATCCTTACAAACATGCTCTAGATGGTTCCATCTCACACGAGATCTCGAACGAGATGACGAGACGAATCTCAGAGGTACAGAATTGAGGCAAAAAGGAAAGGGGAAAACATACCTTAGGTTAGATCCTTACAAACATGCTCGATTCTCTCTCTCTCTCTCTTGCTCGATTCTCTCTCTCTCTCTTGCTCGTATAGATCTACGCCGAGCAGCTCGGGACTTCTCCAGTCCAGGTCGTCTCTCTCTCTCTCTCTCTCTCTCTCTCTCTGTTCAAGCTCGAATCCCAGTCCAGAAGTCTTCTCCAGTTCATCTCTGTCTCTCTTTCGGTTCGACAATCTGCTCACGGCTGGAGTTCTCTCTCTCTCTCTCTCTCTCTCTCTCTCTCTCTCTCCATAGATCTATCGCTGCGTTTTCTCAGGTCGTCTCTCTTCTCTCTCGGTTTGTTGTGGTTTTATTTTTAATTTTGGTGGTTGTGTGGTTTATGCCTTTGTGTGGTTATACTTAAAAGTGACTTAACTTAAGTAAAGAAGTAGAGTTAGGCTTAACAGTTAACAGTTAATACTTTTTTTATTTTTTAATAATATTAGACTTAACATTATAAAATTATAAAACACTTATATGAGACTTTAACTCCTATTTATAATACACTTACACTATACTAGACTTAATATAAGAAAGTAAGATTTATTGGTTTTTTTTAAAAAAAATTTGATTACATTATGCTTGGAAAAAAAAATTATTAATATGTATTTATTAATAATTATATAATTATTAACACAAAATAACTTATTACTTCATTCTAAATTAAATTTGAAATAAGAAATACACATTCGGTTTATTTGCCACATTTGAAATTAAGTTTGACTGTTTATTAAAAATTAAGTCTGTATTTATTAATATGATGGACCTGTTTTTTATTATTTGCTAGAATGCCTCCAAAACAAGATATCGGCTGGGATCATGGAAAACCGGTTGGGGGGAGTAAACGGTAGTCATGTGTAATTATTGTGGTAAGATTGAGCATGGCAGTATAACGAGATTGAAGCAACATGTTGGTAGAGTATCGAGACAGGTGGATCAGTGTCCTAAAGCCTCAAAGGAAGTATCAAAACACTTAAAATATCTTGCTGAAACTGCTAGTGCAAGGGAACTTTGGAAGATAAAAAAGGGAAAATGTATTGCCAATCTCCGAGAGGATACCTTGTACAACGAAGAGGAGAAGATTGATGAAGGTGATGATTATGATAACGAGGACGAGGATGACATTGGAGGAATGTCCCGGCTTGAAAGGCGGCATTTCAAACAAGCAGTAAAAGAGAGTAGGAATATGGCGTACATGGACGAGGATAGGCGTAGGCAATCTGCTTCCGAAAGAGTACATCAAACTAATATCTCCCAGTTTGCCAATGGATCTCTAACAGCTTCTGGATCAAAGCGTGCACCACCACTTCAAAGGAATTTCAGAGTGAGAAAACGTTGAGATGCCCAAATCAGGTACTGACCCTTATATGTTTAGGCCAAAGACTGGATTTCAAAAAATGGTGAAGGACATGTTTAATAGCGAAAATGTGAAGAAAGTAGGGAAAGCTATTTCCAAGTTTTTCTATTTCAATGGGATTTCATTTAATGCAGCTGATAGTGGGCCATACTACCAGTCGATGATTGATATCATTGTTGATGTTGGACCTGGTATTAAGGGACCTTCCGGCTACCAAATTGGTAACGTATACTTGGAGGAAGAGGTAAAAGAGCTAGAAACATACATTGGGTCGTTGGAAAAAAAATGGCCCGATTATGGATGCACGATCATTTGTGATGGGTGGAGTTCAAAAACTAACAATCTTATCATTAACTTTATGGTTTATTGTGATAGAAACATGTACCATTCATCGATTAATACTACAAACAAGTCAAAGACTGCATCCTACATTTTTTCACTTATGGATAAAGCTGTGGAAGAGGTTGGTGAGTCCAACGTTGTGCAAGTTGTTACAGATAATGAGCCAAGCTTTAAAGCGGCTGGACAATTGTGGATGGAGAAGAGGAAGCATTTGTTTTGGACTCCATGTGCCGCGCATTGTATTGATTTAATGCTAGAAGATAACGAGTTTGAAGATGTGCACATCTAGTGGTGAATCTTACGAGGACGTATACCAACGGTAGAGACTTGTTGAATCCGGGAATCACTAGATTTGCAACTGAATTCATTGCGATTGAAAGCCTTCTACGCTATCACGCCGATTTGAAGATGTGCACATCTAGTGAATGGAGTGACTTCAATCGTGAAAAAAGGAGAAGAAATATTGCATCTCAAGTGTCTGATCTAATTTTGACCGATCGGTTTTGGAAGAAGGCAACAGTTGGTCAATCCATAATGGAACCGCTTGTTAGGGTTCTAAAAATAGTAGATCAAGACAAGAAGCCTACAATATCTATCATCTACGAGGCATTAGATAGAGCTAAGTTAGCAATGAAGGCGTCATCAAAGATTTTCAGAAGTATTGGGATGTCATTGAGTGCCGATGGGAGAGTCAATTACATAGGCACCTGCAGCAGGTACGTTGTGTGAAATAAATGATGTTTTAATAGCTGTGTGAATTAATACTTTAAAACCTAATAAATTATTGTCTATCTGGCATAATGGAACAGCATATTTTTTTAACCCTTCGTTTCGGTATTCCCAAAATTTTTCTGATCATCCGGAGGTGCGATATGGCTTGAAGGAAGTAATTAAGAGGTTAGAGCCAGATATAACAAACCAAGCAAAAGCTATTAGTGAGATATGGAATTTTTGGAATGAAACTATTGCTAATATAGAAAGTGATTCTTACAACTCATACAAAAAAACCAATATTGTAGATAAAAATTTATGTGGATGCAAGAGGAGAGTTGGGCAACCTCTAACAAAGAAAGCAAGAACAACTGATCTCCCAGGTTCTTGTTTATATGAGGAAGCATCACCTTATGTAATGTATATTCAAAAAGTTTATAAGTTTATGATTATGCTTTCTTGCAGCTGAATAGTGGTATCACCATGGTGAGGAAGCTCCATAACTTAGGCGAATTGTAATTAAAGTCCTCAGCCAAACGTGTTCTTCTTCGTGTTGTGATAGAAATTGGAGCACGTGGTCAATAATTCACACCAAACTACACAATTGCTTGGCAATGCAGAAATTGCATAAACTAGTTTTTGTCCACTACAATTTGCGATTGCGAGTCAAAAATATGATGAGGATGATTAATTTATTATAATCCAATTGATCTTAATCATATTTTTGAAGATGATGACATATTATCTGATTGGATTAGGGAGACTGAACCACCTGCTCTTGGAGACGATTTGATATGGTTGAACGAAACTATTCAAAACAATGACGAATGTCAAAGAGTAAGAGATGAAAAACAAGAGGAAGACGATACTCCTATTCCTTCAACGTCGAAGCAACCATTAATCAACAAAAAAGGGAAGGGTATTGCACAAAGTAACAAATCAATTTTTCCTAGTTCCAGTTCTAGTAGTGATGGTGATGATGACACTAAAAGAGGAGGAGGTGGCGATTATGGCGGCGGTGGTAGAGATGGTGGTGAGGGTGGTCATTCTAGCTTTCCTGCTGGCGTGTCATGGACACGGGGAGATGATCACTATAATGCCACACAAGACACAGACCATAGATATAGGCCCTGAATAGATGCACAGCGTCAACATTTGGCTAGGGTGTGTGAGATTTCTATTAGTGACGATTATTCTAGTGGACACAATGCTAGTATGGGTATTGATGATCAATTGCGTACTATGGGGATAGGATTCCAGGATTATGGAGAATGCGGGCAACCCCATCATGCTATTACAGGATATGGATATGGTTCTCAGGGTGATCTTGGATATTCAAACAGTACCACTGATGGTATGGGTCACCTATCACCAGTACGACAGCTTGAAAGATCTACTAGTACAAGTAGTTGTGGGTATTACGATTGTGCTTGTAGGAGGTACGAGATACATCAGCTAGCACTGGCACGGGCGGTGGAGGAGGCTATGGTGGCTATGATTTGGGCTGCCATCATGATGGATCATCGAGTAGCAGCGTTGAGTATCGAGGAGCTGGATACTATCATCAGCCTGTCAATCCTTCTCAACCACAGAACCCATATTATGGATCATCAAGCCAGTCATCTCAACATGCACCTTCAGATTATGCTTCTATATTGTTTGGGGGCCTTCAATTTCCATATCCACCGAATGCGTTCAATAATCAGGGGAATAAGGACTATGATGATTTTCAGCTCCCACGACACTTCATGTGGCATTGATTTGGTAGTTATTGATGAAGGTGATCCTAATTATGTATGTAGTGTTTTCAGTTACCCAATCCGCAGTGTGTGTATTGGATATTATGTGATATTGTAATTGGTACATTGTGTATTGTGACATTCTATTAGGCCAAATTTGTTATTCAAATTATTTTAGAATTTTTCATTATTTTTCCAAATTTTTTTTAACATTAAATCTAGCGTATCTTTGCGTATCGCCCGATACCAGTCCTTGTCGCCGCGACCGAGTCGTTTCCTCTACCTCAGCGACCGCGACCGTGAACCATGATATATTAAACCATTATTCTTCCTATATCTAACTCAAATTAAACCAAGACTGCTCCCAAATTTTTCCATCCCAAAGATACTGATGAATTTTAAATTTCCTACCTCTAAGCAGGCAGCTCAGTTTGGTAATAGGTTCCCAAAAAAAAATTATTCTGCTTCTACTTTTAAGGGGTTTTCTTTTTAAGCCAAGTGGGCTCTAGAAGTTGAAAGAAATAAAAAGACAATTGCTTAACCATTCATTCAGACAGTCTGAATTGAATACATTGAATTTGTGTAATAAAAGGTACTTGGGGAATGATGAGATTTGTGTAACCAGGGGAAAAAAAAAAAAAAAAATAAATAATTTCAGCTGGTAAGATGGAAGGATGATAATGAAGATATACTTACTTGAGTTTTACCGCACCAAGCAACCAATTGGATGCCAGAGCGTATCAACTTTCTCATCCTCAAACCTGTAGGTGTAATTAAATTCATTCACAACCTCACAAAGCAGAAATTCATCGTCTAGGCCTTGCAACAATTCCAATTCTGTTTTCTTCTTAATCAGAAATGGCTTCAGGGTAAGGAGGTAAGTGGGTTCACATATTTCAAAATCGTGTACATGTTCGGTAAGAACTAGACAAAAGAAGCCATTTCCAAAATCAGCAATACAGGATGTATATGTATAAGTCGGTATTAAAAGGCCTTGGGCTCTGAAAGATTGAGACCGCACAACTTTACCGTCGTCAGACATCAGGTAAGCAACGATGGCGCCATAATTCGAACGAACCATACAAATCAATGTATCGTTGCCAAACAAGACAGCCTGCCCGCGAAAGCCAAAAGGAAGACCGCAAGGAGTTGGATCACGGATGGACATCCACTCATGGACATACTCTGTATCCACCCACGGGCTATGAAGGGAATCTTCGGGAAAACCATCAAACAGCAAACAAGGCTCCCAAATCTTCTTCTCAAGGTCAAATTTGAAGGAGGCCCTATTAGTGGAGACACAAATACCACCACCAATGAGAGCATAACCAAGATAATCACGGCGGCAGTCGTAATACTTGCTCTCTGGTTGGAGAAATGGAGGGGGATCAAGTGGCTCCCACGATTTTGTTGAGGGAGTGTAAGCCTCGAAGGCTGGGTCAGGAGTGTTATGAGAGGGATAACCAGCAAGAACGTAAAGCCTTTCACCCACCGCCAACACCATCGGGTTAGCCTTCGGGCAGATCATATCAGGGACGGAAAAATAAGAAGAGGAGCGAGTGTCGTACACAAATACACTCTTACTGAAACGTTCGTTGCTCCTTAATAAGGTATTGAATTGGAAGACATCGGGATTCTTACCAAAGAAATCTGGCTGTAAGCCTCCAACAAAGTATATGTTCGACCCCAATGTTCCACAACCAATATCGGTGCACGCACTATCATCCATATTAGACCAAACATCTCCCCCTGGCAGTAGTATTATTGGTGTCTGATGATGATTGTTATCTTCTTCTTCTGATGATGATGATGATGATGATGATTTTGTTCTTTTTCTTTTTGGAGACACCTCTGTTGGAGATGGAGAATAATTATTTTGATTGAATAGAGTATTTCCTGGAACGGAGCGAATAGCGTAACCCATGGGGTCTCCGGCAAAACAAATGTATAGAGTCTTGTTGTTGATGTTAATGTTACCTTCCACCACAATTGATTGCGATTGCCCTGGCGATGACGCCATGATTCTACCTCCGCTGGATTGAATTGCTTTGCTGCTGCTGCTGCTGCTGCTGCTGCCAACTGATATATATATATATATATATATATATATATATGATCAAAGGTGGGCGGGGGGGGGGGGGGAGGAGATGAGAAAGCCGACTAAAACACAGATCTAGGGTTTTTTTTTAGTTTTGTCTCCCTATTTATGCAAACTAACAATCAACTACGATCTCAAGTTTACTTTAGCCTTTTTTTATTTTTTTTTTCCCTTTTTTTTAAGGGTATTTTGGTAACTTAAAGCTCAATTATGACCTGTTCTCACTCACACCCCCTAAATTATTTTATCCAATAAATACACCCCCTTAAGTATACATATTTGACACTAACACCCCCACTATTGTATTAGCAATCAAAACCCAACGTAAAACTCTCTTAAGACCTACACGTGATGCCACAATTTAGTTAATTGCTTTTTTTGCCCTTTTTTATTAACCGTTGAAATATCTCTCTCTCTCTCTCTCCAACACAGAACACATTACAGTGCACAGTGCACCTCTCTCTTTCCAATCGAACCAAGTCCAAATATCAAAACACCAATGGACAATTATACTTAAAGAAATTTAACACTTCACTCATAGTAAATTCATAGATTCACATTGTAGCAATAGACTGATCTATCAAAAACAGATATACATCCTTCAAACTTTTACACAAAAAAGGCTTCTATGGATCAGCCGACTAGGACACAAAACAAACAGGTTGGTACTCATATCCAAAAAGAGCTAGACAAAAAGAGATTGATGACAAATAGTTCTCCAGTTTCAAAAAGAGCTCAAACCCTCAAGACTTGGTACTGCTTGAAAAGTGGCATCACTTGTCTGTACACCAATGACAAACGCACAAAATTCATGGATAACTTTTGAGGATTAACATGTGCTTTTTTTATACTAGGATTAACATGTGCTTAATCAACCCAAGTTTATACATAATACTTAATCGACAAATGCACAAAATTCTTAATACTAGTTGATGTAGTCGGTTTCAAGTGGGTTGATGATGGTCAAAGACAAGTAAAGCAGATGATGATTCCTCATGTCCAAATCCTGCACACAAGGAAAGGGAAAGACTCAAGGGGGGTTGGACTCTTTGAGCCTCCTCCGATGGCTAAGTTAGAGACCAGGAAAGAGAGCAAGCAATAATAGTTTAGTCCAGAGAAGATTGTGTGTACCTCACTTGTTCATTTGCCATAGTATAAATAGGAAGTAATACTAACAGATCGTAGCTTTTTCGGTGCAGTCTTCCATTACTCCGTTAACATGCTATTGGGTTGGGCCACTATAGAGCTAGCCACATGTCCCACACCTTCGCATTATGGGATACATGCTTCCTATATTTCTGGAATGAGACTGACCACGTCTTCTTGGCCCAACGGCTATGTGGACCTGTTCAAACTAGAGGGTATTTCATACGACCAGCCTGCGACTCCTTTGCCACATGTCATGTTGTGATAGAAGGGCTAAATTACACCGTATCAGATACTTCCCCCTCTGGTCTCAATTCGGACCCTTGGATTGGGGCCTTAATCATATAATGATGTGATATGCTCTGCCCGCACGCCTTGTGAAAGCGTGAAGTAACAGGAGTAATGATGCCGCTTTGTGTTCTCTAGGCTAGGGTTTTGATTAAAAAAAAGAGACTATTGGTTTGATCATTGCTTCGTTCGTCTTCAGAATATTCTTCCGAGCGCTCGAAGACAATCTTTCGAGTTTCATTTCCCCGCATTTTCGGTGACTTAGGTCAGATCTTCCTTTCCTTTTGTCATGTCTTCCTTATCAACTTCTTTTGAGCATACTGTGTAATACCTGTATTTTTATTATATTTTATTTATATAATTTTTAGTGCCAAACAGTAATTATAAGATTTTCACTGCCATTAATATTTTCTATGAACCCATAATTATACATGTATTGGCCAACCATGCGTGTACCCTAAGCTAACCCCCAAACAACCCCTACAAATTGTGTTTGTGTGCCAAGTGTTGGGTGAAGTTGTGTGCCAAGTGTTGGGTGAAGTGTGTGCCTAACATGTGGTGTCCCTAATCTAGGTCCATATTATAATTGTCATATTATAATAATTATTGTTATTATTATTATGATTATAATTTCTGCTTATTATTATTATTATAGTCTAATTAACCTCGTAATTAACATATGTACCATGAACATATTAATGTCCATTTTATTATTCCGTTAATAATAATAATATTGTTATTGTTATTATTATTATTATTACTATTATTATTATTATTATTGATTAAGCTTCAAGCTCTAATATGTTGTACCCCGAACATATTATTCCGCTACTATTATTAATATTATTATTTATATTAATAATATTATTGTTATCACTTTCCGGTTAACCGCATGTTAACATGTTGCACCCTAAACATATTATCTCCGTTGTTATTATTATTATTATTATTATTATTATTATTATTACTATTATTATATCTATTCGATATTATCATCAGTTCGGTTAACCTCATGCTTTAACTTGTAGTACTACGAGTTTCGGATCCGTATTATATTTCTAGAATAAAATAGTACATGTTTAATTAACTTGTACCTCGTGCATAACATATGATACACCTCATGTAGGAGTCAGTGTCGTAACGTCAAGTCGACGTGTACGGGTATAGAGTCGAACGGTCGCGGAGACCAAGTCAGTATGCATTTGGAAATACGTGTAGTCGACCGCGGAGGTCCGAAAGTTGATATATAGTGAGTTGGTACTGTCAAAATGGAATTACAGGATCGCATACCGGCGATGATTGCTACTATGGCCACAGAAAGGCAAACACGATAGCAAAGTAACCATGTTGATAAGAATACATCGAGAAATGAATAAACACGGTTAGCCTGTAAGGTGAGATTACTACTGCGGTCGCGACGACCAACGATAGTAAAGTAACCGTTTCGCAAATCGGCGACGATATTCATAAGGCAAGGTCCCGAGGACCTAGAGTACATGGTTAGCTTGTAAAGCGAGATTACTACTATGGCCACGGAGGGGCAGACAACGATAGTAAAGTAACCATAGCTCTACCCACTGGGCGAGTCACTCTAAGCCAACGGCGTTACACTGGTAATGTAACAAAGTTAAGTGAGTCGGATGTAAAGTCGAGTGAAGTCGAATATATCGATGATGCATAGTTTCACGCACGGCCTAATTATAATTCATTCAATCATCGTAACCAGCCGTTGTGTACTTTTGGATACATATTTTATATTAGAAGTGTTCGGTTAGAACGCTCACTTAGCTTTTATTAAAGCTAACGGCATACTACGCCCTAGATATAGGATATGATTGTCCGGAGGAGGACTATCAGGAAGAGGAAGCCCTCGAAGGGGAAGCCTACTATGCTGAAGATCACGGCTACGCCAGTTAAAGGCGCGGCTTCAAGAAAGAGGACTTAGTTGTTCTTTTTAGAGTTTTGTCCTTTCGTGCTAAGTTGTAAACGGCGTCTAACGCCTTAAGCTCTTTCGTTCTTTATCTTTTGATAACTATAAACTCTGATGTAATAGCTAGTAATCTGTTGATGTATATATTCAGTTTGCACTTCCATTAAGTTACTCTTTTATTTATCTAGCGTGTTTGTGGACAATCAGTTAATGTAACTAGTCATGGCTTATGGACCCAGAAATGAAAATTTTATTTCCTGCTAATTTCTGCTGCTCCGGGGCGTGACATACTGGTTCCGAGGAACCATTTATTTCATCTCCTCATACTAGGATAGTAGATGAGTTTGAACCGGAGGATCAAGCTGGGGGGTGCTTTCTGAGATATGATGATCCTCTAAATATTTCTCTTATAACAAAAAGAAGACTGGACCTTCTCAGGGAAACGTATAAAATTCCTAATGACCTAGAGTGTAGTGTTCCTGGACCTAAGCAGACTGTGCTTGATTTAGAAGAAGGGGAGACGATGTCTTACCCCTATATTTTAAAATTGGGAGTTAGGCTCCCACTTCACTCGTTCTTCTGTGAATTTTTGACTTTCTTTGGATTCCCCTTCCCAACTTATCCCAAATGGCTTGTTAGGCCTTGTAGTTTTATCCCATTTAAACTCAGTGAAGTTGGACCTGAAGTCACTTAGGACTGCTATGAATGTCTGGAACAAGGCTGGATCTGGATACTTTGTTAATATGGCACCTGGGCACCATGTCGTCAGTGACTTGGAGTCAGCCCATAAGAAATGGAAGGAAGAATTTTTCTTTATTCGAGGCTCCATTGGGGACGCTCGTCGTCTAGCAGGGACTCCGCGTAAGAAAGATTGCCCTTAGGCTCTTAGGTTTCTTGGTTTTTTCTTTGATTTCAAGAGTTGTTTTGATTCTTTCCCTTTTTCCCCTGCAGCACGCTCCACCCTCCGAAGTCCGACTTTGTCAAAGATGACGAAAGGGTTTTTGGCCGCGCTTTTCCAGCCGACAGTGAGGACTCGAGCTACTCTCCTATCTAGTGAGAACCTTGTTGAAGCTAAACTAATTCCGATGGACAACGTCCTCGCCAGAATCCGAGCTGCCGCTGGAAGTAAAAAGAGGGGTGCTCCTGACGCCTTGACCCCTTCTAAAACTGCCCTGCGTCAGTACAAGAGGCGAGCCCACAAAATTGCTGATGATCCTGCGCTTTCCTCAGCTGAAGAGGGTGATGGTTCGGGTCTACCGATTTTGGCCCTTGCTCCGTCAGAGGCCCTTACTTTGTCAAAGGATCTTGGCGCTCTTCCTGCTCCACCCGAAGGGCTAAGTAAGGGCAAATCGAAGGTGGCCTCCCAGCCAGCGCTCTGGGGAGGCAAGTCTGCTGACGCCTATATCGAGGCATATTGCAAAAAATTGGCCGCGAAGTTTGCGGGTTCAGTGGACCTGGTCAAGAGACTGGGTTTTCTCCAATCTTGCATCAATGCCCAGCTTGAGGTATTTCCTGATCTTGTGTCCCCTTTTTTTTTTTTTTTTAACTTTCATTTATTTCAGGGCGCTTTTATGACTGCTGCCATCGGCAAAGTCAATTTCGAAGGGTCCAGCATGGAAGACCTCTTGGCAGAGCAAGTAGCAATGGTTTCTGCCAAGACGGTCAGGGCTGACGCTCTTCAGGCCGATCTTTCATGAATAAGCTTGGAGAAAGCGATTGTGGATTCCTAGCTTGTATCAGTTCAGCTCCAATTGGAAAATGCTCTGAAAAGGGTTGAGGCTGCCAAGGTGCTTCTTAAGGCCGAACAGGAAGTTGTAACCAAGCTAAGAGAGAATATGGAGGAGGAGAAGAAGGCCACAGCCGCTGCTTATTTTAAGGAAAAATCGGACGAGCTGGTGGCTATGGGCACTTCGCTGGTGAATGAGGGTCATGACGAGGGATGGCGTGAGTGCGAGCAGGCTATTTCAGAGAGGTTAAGGGGCCAAATTCCCGACATCGACTTCAGCATAGTATTTGCTGCCGCAGAAGATTCTGGTGAAGCTGAAGCCGATGTTTCGGCCTTGGCTCCTGGTCCTGATAATACTCCTCCTACTGAAGAAAATGTCAACGCCGCTGAACAACTTTCTCCCAAGCAATAGCTTGTTTTTGTTTTTTACTTTGTGTTGGGGCTCTTTTTCCCTTGTATGTAAATGTTACAGACATATCTTTGTCAAAGTGATAATTTGTTTCTTTGTGATTATGTTTTGTTTTTTAATTTCAAGATTGGCTGATGCTGTTGCACATGAGTTTACATGTTAGAGGCTTTATTGACCTATCCTAAAATCACAAAGATAAATCCCTTTCTTGATTTCTCTAGACCTGAGATTAAGTCTAAAGCGCGTAAACTGGACACTTAGAGTGAATCTTTGGTGTTGCACATGAGTTTACATGTTAGAGGCTTTATTAACTTGTCCTGAAATCACAAAGTTAAGTCTCTTTCTTGATTTCTCTAGACTTGAGATTAAGTCTAAAGCGCGTAAACTGGACACTTAGAGTGAATCTTTGTTTCTTGATTTCTCTAGATTTGAGGTCATGTCTAATGCGTGTCAACTTGACCTGACCTGAACACTTAGAGTAAATCTCTCTTTCTTGATTTTGCTAGATTTGAGATCAGGTCTAAAGCGTGTTAACTTGACCTGACCTAACCTGACCTGAACACTTAGAGTAAATCTCTCTTTCTTGATTTCTCTAGATTTGAGGTTAGATCTAAAGCGTGTCAACTTGTCCTGACCTGAACAAATCTCTCTTTCTTGATTTCTCTAGATTTGAGGTCAGGTCTAAAGTGTGTCAAATTGACGTGACCTGAACACTTAGAGTAAAACTCTCTTTCTTGATTTTTTTAGATCTGAGGTCAGGTCTATAGCGTGCCAACTTGACCTGACCTGAACACTTAGAGTAAATCTTTATTATGTGGGCCCGTGCTAAACAGGCCATCATATCACATTAAATGCACTTGATCTTCGTATGATCTCAACCGCCACATTATTTTGGGTAGATCCGTTGAACCTAACCGTTCATACATTAGGTGATGAATCTAACGGTGCAGGTTCTTTCCCCCGTTTAACAAAATCATCATTTGCCCACGTTGGGAGACGTACCCTAGGGGTACCATAAGTCTTTATATAGGTTCTTGGGCTCCAGTGTCATCTTCTATAACTTCCATATCCTCTTCGCTCTCAACCTCCAGACTCTTTTCCAATGGCTTCTCGAGTTAACTTGACTTCCAGTGAAGGACTCACCACCTTCAGGAGGGATTGTGAAATCCCTTTTGACGTTGATATTCGTCCTTACATTGAGGGGGAAGATGTGGCCTTCCCTTCAGTCATTATTAGTAGCTATCTGCTGCTAATAGTGGGGTTGTGTTTCCCTTTTTTTACCTCATTTTGTGATCTCTTTCAAGGACTGTGGTTCCCACTAATCAAGTGTCGTCTGAAACTTGCCTGTCTTTTTTGGGGTATAGCGGCGTTGAACCAGCGACTTGGAGTACTCCTTCATTCTGCTGACGTTGCCAGGTGCTATACCTTGAACATCGATCGCGGGGATCTTTACCTACGGGTTAGCGCGGAAGGAAAACATCTTGTTCGAGGCCTAGACTTCCCAAACAAGAACTAGCACCAATTCCCTTGGGTCATTGTCTCCGGCAACTGGCTGGTGGATCCCTCTATTTGTCCTCCACGCTCTTTTAATCCTGAACTCTACAAGTGTCCTATGCCGCTTTTCGCAATATAGCTGCCACTATTGCTGATGAGGAGGCGATCAACCGAGCCATTGAAGCTGACCTTGCGTTCTCTGATCTGGTCAATCCCCCTGATGATGTAGGCCTGGTTGGGGGCGATGCTCTGGTCACAGTTCCTGCTGTGGTTGCTTCTAGGTCACGCCAGTTCACCAGGTCTATGGCTTATGGCTCGCGTCCTATGCACAGAGCCATTTCGTTTGAGGGCCAGATTTCTCTTTCTGTCAGAACTGAATCTTTAGCGGATGCTGACCCGCTTCCAGTTCCGTCCAGGAAAGGGAAGGAAAAGGTGACCGGAGCTGAATCTCTTCCTTCTCTGAAAAAAGCGCGGTCGGAGGCATGCGCTGGTCTGAATGTGCCCATCTCTTGGGCAGGGCTTTCACTAGAGAATCTGGAAGAGCGTTTGCAGAAGGTAGAGAGGCAGTGTGACCTTCTGCAGGCAGATTCTTCCATACAAGAGATAGATTCTCACGCTCTAGAGATTACTATTAAGGAATTGGCAGCTAGGGTGAAGGCGCTGGAGGACGAAGTCAAGGTCTTGAAGGAGAGGGATACCTAACGATGCTGTTCTTCTTTTCTTTTTCTTTTTTTTTTTTCTTTTTTTTTTGTGTATGAATAAATAAAGCCTTTTGCAATGGTTCATTCTTAGTTTGCCAGTGTTTGCATACTAAGGCAGGGTTGTCCCAGAACTTTAAAATTGGAACTAGCAGACTAAGCAATCATGGTTGACAAATAAGAAAAAACGTTAACTGCTTAATTTATTACATTTGAGAGAAATAAAAAGCTTGATTTATTGCGCTTTGAAAGAAAAGAGAATAAAATGAGATGGTTGCATGCTACACATAATATTTCCTTAGGTGTTCAGCATACCAAGGCCTTGGGATTGGTCTATCATCCATATCTTGTAACCAATATGTCCCTGGTCTGTTTATCCTGACCACTTTGTATGGCCCTTCCCAATTGGGGGCCATCTTTCCTTCGGTGGGATCTTTAGTGTTTGGAAAAACCCTTCTTAGGACCAGGTCCCCAAGGTTGAATGCCCGGGGCTTCACCCATTTGTCAACATAACCTGTGATTCTCTACTGGTAGGCTGCCAGATGGAGTAGGGCCTAATCTCTAGTTTCTTCCAATAAGTCCAAATTCTGCTGCAAACCCTGACTATTTTTTGATTCAGTGGCGAGCTGTAGACCTTGCTTTACCGTGACAGGTATAGATTTAGTTCTAGTAGTGGGCATACCGATTTCAACTGGCAGGACTGCCTCCATCCCATAGGTCAGGGTAAAAGGTGATTCTCCCGTAGACGTTCTCCTGGTGGTTCTGCGTGACCACAGTATTCTGGTAGCTCATCCAGCCATCGTCCTTTAGCCCCTTCTAGCCTCTTCTTCATGGCATCCAGAATAGGTCTGTTTGTAACTTCTGCCTGGCCGTTAGTCTGGGGGTGCCCAAGGGACGAGAAGTGATGTCTGATCTGCAGACCTTCACAAAACTATTGGAAGAGTGATCCTTCGAATTGGGTACCTTTATCTGTTATCAGGACATAGGGGACACCGAATCTGCATACCACATTTTTCCATATAAATATTTTCATATCGACTTGACCTATCTTTGCCAATGCTTCCGCTTCTGCCCATTTTGTAAAGTAATCCACGGCAATAACCACAAACTTCTTCCCCTCTCTAGTTGTAGGGTGAGGTCCCACAATGTCCATTCCCCATTGCATGAATGGCCAGGGGCTCTGGACTGGAGTCATTGGCTGCGGAGGCTGATGTACATACTTTGCAGACCTCTTATATTTACCGCACTTCTTTACCAATTCATGAGCATCAGATTTCATACTGGGCCAATAATGCCCCAACGTTAGAGCCCGGTGGGCTAAAGTCCTGGTACCCACATGGTTCCCACAAACCCCTTCATGAATTTCCCTGAGGACATAATTTTCCTGGCACGGAGTTAAGCATATGAGAAGGGGCTGTGAGAAGGATCTCCGGTACATCACCCTATCTAAGATCACATAGTGTGCTGCCCTGACTCTCAGTTTTCTCGATTGCTGCTTGTTGGCAGGTAGCTTTCACTCTCTTATGTAGTCAAAAAAAGGTTCCATCCATGACCCAGGGAGGTCCTCAGCGTCGTTGAGGTGTATCCTCTTTGGGGATTGGGTACTTGGAGCTTCCTGGAACCTTATCTTGATCGCTGGATCCTGAGATGGTTCCCCAGATGCTGCCAGCTTGGCTAAGCAATCTGCCTAACCAATCTCTTATCCTGGGATTTTTTACAGGGTGAACCCTTGGAAGTCCTGGATCAACCTCTGAACGATTGAGTGATAGGCTTGCATATTTTCTTCCTTTACTTCGAAATCGCCACTTGCTTGGCCGACCACCAACTGTGAATCACAATAGGCTTTGAGGGTCATTGCTCCACATAGTTTGGCTAGCTGCATGCCAATGATCAACGCTTCATACTCGGCCTCATTATTTGAGGCCTTGAAGCCAAAAGCCACTGATTTCTCCAATACCTCACCCTGTGGGGTTTTTAGGATGATGCTAGCTCCAGATCCCTTGTTGTTTGATGCTCCATCAGTGTACAACTCCCACTACTGCAGTTCTAGAATCGGGTACGTGGCAGAGCCTTCTCTAGTAAATTCAGCCACGAAGTCAGCCAAGGCTTGAGCTTTTATGGCTGTCCTGGGCTCAAATTGGATATCAAACTCTCTGAGCTCCACAGGCCACTTGGCCAGTCTTCCAGAAGTTTTCGGCTTGTGGAGTATACAGATAGGATAGGATGATCTATAGGCACGATGATAGTGTGTGCTTGGAAGTACGGCCTGAGTTTACTTGCTGACACGACTAAGGCATAAACCAATTTTTCGAGGCATGTGTATCTTTTTTCAGCTTCCAAGAGTGTTTTGCTCACATAATAAACTGGCTTTTGAATTTTCTGCACCTTTTTTTTTATCAAAGTGAGCTTACGGCATAGTCTGAGACGCCCAGGTATAGATACAGAGGTTCATCGGGCTTTGGTGTTGCTAGCAATTTCTGTAGTAACTCAGAAATTTATTTTACATTTATTTATATTATATTTACAACACCTGTGGGACCATGTGATTATAATGGGTACCTTTATGTAAGGTATAATATTATTTGGCTTATTGAGTTAATTTAATCTCAATCGATTGGGACACATGACTTGGTTTAGTTAGCCACATTGGTTTATCATAGTGAACTATTTGGGTATGATTGAAAGTCATTAAATGACTTGGACATAAATAGTTGAACACTAGTGTATACTTACATAATTAAAATTAATATTTGTAAGGGTATTTGGGAGAGTCTGGTATGACCAAGGGCGGAACCATTAAGGGACTGGGGGGCGGGGGGTGGGCACGGCCCCTGTAAAAATATTAAAAATTTTGAGGGTCTATATAGAATTTTGAAAATTTGAAAATATTTTACATAGTGGCCCCCCCAAATTTGCGACTTTACATGTGGAGGTTCTTAACACATATTGTCCACTTGACTTTTATTATGTTGAAATGGTGATGAGTTAGGAATCACATTTGGGGATAAAAAATTTTGGAAAGAATAATATTACAGGATTAATAATAATATCCACTAGTGTAACCGTGTGACAATAAAAGTCCCTATTAATAGTGAAGGGGAAGAGTATTATCCTCTTATTCAGCTCAAGAGATAAACAATATCTAAATCTAATTTGTCACAACTATTCGTTCGACTCTCTGTCTCACTTAAAAATAAAAAATATGTACAAGTGACCCAAAAAAAAAAATTGGGACCCACCTCATTTGACCAACCGACCCCCTCCCTTTTATTCCTGCGCAACACACACTCTCTCTCATTTTCTCTCTTTTATTTTTATTTTTCTTTTCCTTTTCTTTCTTTCTCGGTTAACAGAGAGTTGATCTCTCTTCTTCCTTTCCATGGCTTTTTATGGATTTCCTTTATTTTGGAGGCCTTAGATGCCTTATCCCGCAAAATGTCCAACATTAAGATTGTAGAGCACGGTGAGATCTACGTGTGGGTACCCTCGGATCGTCGAGGGGATGTCGTTGACTTTTTTGTGGTGGTTTCCCAAACCCACTTTTGACTAGGGATGGCTTGGGACAGACTGTAGATCTCAGTGAGGGCTTTCTAATGGTGTTCTTGGAGTTTAATTTGGACTTATTTTGGGTAGTGTGATTTCATCCAATCCACTAAAGGTGGGGTTTACTTCCTTTCTAGTACCCTTAGCTTGGATTATTGTCTAAATTTGTAGCTTATAGAAATTCTATAAAAATCAAGAATGTGATGTACATACTTGTTGAAGGGATAAATTTATTTGTAGTTAACTAGATGAAAAAGTAGTGCATGTGTGCTTATGAGGCTAGTTAGGGTATACCATTAGTGATCATTTGATGATGTGATTTTAGTGTAATTTTTAGAAGAGTTAGACTATGGTTATTCATTTATCATGTTAGATTGGGTGATAATTTTTTTTGGTGGTTTAGTGTCTATGAAATTTTGTGTAATATTTCTATACATGATTGTTTGGTAGTATAAATTAAGTGTGATTTTAAATTACTTGATTGTTTTGTACCCTTACTTGGTTGGGTACTGTGGACACGTGGGATCGCTCGTCCATTCTTTCTTTGTTTGAGGTTGTTTTGAAAAGGAAAGGAAATGGTCTGTTAAAAACAGATACAGAGTCGCCACTTGGTCTTTAAGGAACCAAGAAACCTAATTTTGACTCACCCAAATGGATAAAGGGCACCGGCCCTTCATAACCAAAGAACTTGGCTCGGGGTTTTGGTACGAGAGAGGAAGGAGCCTTTGTCACGACTAAAACACCCTCAACTCGCCCCTTCTTTCGACGGGCCTCAATTAGCATCCAAATAATCATCTTATACTATGTATGGTTTGACAATTAATACTATGATAGTATATTACATCACATAAGAAACTTGAAATGGAAAATCTAAAGATAAAATATCATTCATAAGATCTAAGCCAATTATCACGCAATGCAAAGTGAAAGATCACACAAAACAAACCTAGGAAAAATCGTCTAATCACATATCAAGTAATCAAGACTTCCTAATCTAAGGGGACATGAATTGTTCTTGAAACAAATAATCAAAGAAATCAAAACATACTTAGCAAGCTAGTATGATGCATGTTAATCTTTGAGAAAAGAAGATCTCTCAATCCCCGGGACGGATGAGAAAGGAGGATTAGATCGAAGGGAAGCATGAGCGTGTGATCATGATCATTCCTTATAATCTTCTTAGATTAGGAGTCACAAAAACCCCAAATCTTTGCATGGATGCAATGTATGTATCTAGAATGTGCCAAGGTTGTAGTGTGCTTTGTGTTCATGGATTCCTAGAATGACTTTAGAAGTCTAAAATATGCATGAATGGATGAATGAAATCATCATGGGATATGTACAAATGTAGTATGAACTACTTCCTAAGATATGAACTAATTTGGAGTGCATATAAGCATCAAATCAAAGAATGAAAGTTAAAATGTGCTTGCTGTGAATAGTGGACAGAACAGTAACTAGATCTTTGAAAATTGAACAGAGGAGTTAGGAATGTTTTCAATGCATGATTTTTTATGGCGATCATCCTTAATGTGTCTAGAACATAACCCAAAAATCAAATCTTTAATAACTATTACAAATTGAGAGGAATCATATAAACAATGGAGGTCATTCAGAAACAGAGTCTGTATTGTCGACTGAAATGTTGAAATATCTTAGAAAATGAAAACGAATGATCTAGAGGCCCAATTTATACAGAAAGTTCCTTAAGACGCTGAAGCTTAAGGGAAAAATAAGTTAGGACTACTCCTTTTGGAAAAGTTTTCTGTAAAATAAGTTGAAAGTAGACCAAGCTGCTGTGACAGTAAAAACAGAATATCTGAAGAGAATGTTTGGGCAAGAATGGACCCTTTTCAAGTGCTTCCAAGTCAAGCCAAAAATCATGGATGTTCTATAATGAGTTAGAAAGACTTTCCAAGTGGTCTTGCATTCATACATTGAGTATTGAACTCAAAATAATTCCTTGAAGTTAAATGACTCACTGTTTTGAGGGTTTTGAGAAAAACAAGGTTTATTTCTTGAAATCAAAATGAGGGGGGTTTAAGAGGGGGGTTTTGAAATGTGGGTTTTGAAAGTATACTTCCAGAACTTGGATGAATATTCTAACCATTTGGAATATCAATTCCTAACTCATTCAAGAACTTCCCAAGTATTTGCAAAACATGGTTTTATTTGGAAATCAAACTCAAGAACCTATAGGAGTATGATACATGAGAGGATAGATGATACATGATATGATATAGCATGCTAAAAGTGGTAAAGAACATGTTCATGGGATATGGGTTCATCTAGATACAAGAGAGTGTTGCATCAAAGTGTGAAAGTCAAAAAATGACATGCTGTGAATAGTGGACAGACTCTATGCATTACTTTATAACATCATAATGGGAGGTCAAACATGCCTAGGAAAATGTGGGAAAAATCAGAGATCATCCTTATTGTTCTTAGAAAATAACCCAAAAATCCAAACCTCAATAGCTATCACAGATTAAAAGAAATAAATCAGAATGTACACATGACTCAGAAACAAAAACTGCACTGTTGACTGATTTTGTATGATTTTTCATAAATCAAAGAAAGGGTTTATGATGACCCATTATATACCAAATGTTTCCTAAGACACCCAAGTTTCATAAAAAAGAAAAAATAGAAAAGATATATGTACAATGACGAAAAAATCCAGAATAAGTGCAAGAAGTCAGGTAAACATTCTGTGAGAACAGAGGCAGATAATGAATATGAACTTCTTAAATCCAAAAATAATACTTTCACATCTCTATAATTGATGGGAAATATTGGAGACAAACTATGATGTCTAAGATCTTCCAAGTGGTTTCATCATCATAACTCAAGTATTTAATTCAAAACAAATCTTTGAATCTGAACAGCTCACTGTTTTGGATCACTCTTGAAGAAAATGGATTTGGGTTTTGAAATAGAGTTTGAGTTCTTGATTGGGGGTTTTAAAATATATGTTCAAAGCATGAACTTAAACTCTTGAGATGATAATGTGACCACTTAGAACCTCATCCAACCTTGAATCATCAAAGAACTCCCAATATTATTGGAGAGATTCATTTTTATTTTGAACATAACTTCAAGGATACCTTGGAGGTATTGAAGTTATAATCATCATCTATCAAACATGTTTTTGAGGTCAAGAGCTACTATCCATAAGGATTCACTCATCTCAAACTTCATGTCATCATCTAGATGATTATGAACTAGTAAGAAAATAAAGAAAATCAAAAAGAAATGAGGTAAGAAGAGATGATCATTGTATATAAGCAAGCAAATGAACAAATGAATAGATGATAATCAATGTGATATTGGACTTGTAGCTTGGTGTTTCACTCATAGATATAGACATTTGGACATGGAAGTAGCTTCTTAACTCAAAAATACTTAGAGAAATGGTGATTGCGTATATTGATGATGATGTATATAGAAGAATGGTGGAGGAAAACAAGATTAGAACTTACTTTGATTGGAAAAAATGGAAGAAGAAGACTACTTCTTCTCTTTATCTCTCTATATTTCTCTAGAGTTTCTTCCTAAGCACTCTCTAAACTTCCATGTCTCTCCCTAAATGGTAGTAAATGGCTTCGTTTATAGGCAAAGGAGGGGTGGTAAATGGAGTTTTAAAAAGTTTAAAATGGTCTCCCATTGGTCCAAAATAAGCTGGGAACCAAAACTACGTCGTTTTGATTTCTAATATATCAAATTGGACCCCCAAAAGAAATTACAAAAGTGGACTGTTCTGGGAGAGAGTGCCGCGGCGTCACTGGGCCTGTGCCGTGGCGGCAATGGGCCAGTGCCGTGGCGGCACTGGTCTTCCTTCGTCCAGATAATGCTGTTTAGGCCCCCAGAGGTTCCGGTATTCGCGAAAATGCCATATTTCGTCCGAAATTAACAGAAAATGCATACGAACTCCAAATTGAGGTTGTGATATACCGTTGGAAAGGTAATGGAGTCTACTTTACATAAAAAAAATAGTTCGGGGATAGGTCACTTCGAAAAGTTTTGTGGTATTCGCGATAAAAGCCGATTTGATCGCCTTTTTCGCCTTTGGAAATTCATAATAAATTCGTTTTAAATCCAGAAATTATGTGCGATATACCGTTAGAAAGCTATTGACCTCTAGTATCCATAAAAAATGTTTGAAAAATATTACGGTGCTCCGGTTCTAAAGTCAAATTTTGGTCAAACTCAAACCTGGGATTCCCGGGAAGTTCTGGAAACTTCTGGGAGCTCCCAGGAGCTGACGTTTTCGCTCGATTTTCCTTTAAAACTAATTTTAACACTTTCCACATAATCTAGAATGATTCTGAAAAATTTGGACGATTTCGATCAAACTTGGTCAAACCTTGGTCAAACCGATCAACAGGGACTTTCTGGGAACTTCCGGGTCTTCCGGGGGTCTCTGGGAGATGACGATTTCATCTGATTTTACTTAAAAACTCATTTTTTACTTTTCTTATGACATAACATGTTTCCAGAACTTTGGGACCAAATCTGGGAGTTTTCGGGCTTTCAGGGGCATTTTGGTCATTTTGAGCATTTTGAGAAATAGAACTAACTTCTAGGAGTCCTTTTGAGTCTTTTTCGATCATTGTGAACCACCAAGCTATGGGTCTCCTAAATCTGATAGCCGACAAAATGGGGTGTCTACAGTTTGCCCCTCTTTGGCATGAACTTGCGAGGCAACGCATGTCGCAAGCGAGTGCCAAAGCTTTAAAGAGACAGGTCTTTTGGAGGCTATAGATTTAGGATAAAAAGCGTTGCAAAAGATGCAATGATACTGAGGCTAGTGTTGGTCGCGCTCTGCGTGAGCTGCCTACGTATCCCAAGGGAAATCAGACCAGAACGTAGTTCAGGGCACAAAGGAACCAATCACACATGCACATACACAACAATCAGGCGGATGCTATGCTAAAAGAGTGATATTCAATACATGGATGTGATATGATCGTGTACATGAGTCCTATCATGCCTAGTGTTCTGATCCTAGTATGAGCAGGTGCTGTGGGATATGCCACTCTGAGTGGGCTGGTGTTGTGCTAGTGTTTGCGACTGTGATGTGTTGGATGACTCGGATAAGGACATCAAGGTTTAGAAGACTCTGGGTCTAGGGGCAAACTTCTGGAATTTGGGAAGTGTGCTTTGTAAACAAATGTAATCGAACGTGGGGTCCCAGAGGACAATAATCGACGGACACAGAAGTCCTGGATACCAAACGATAGATGAGGAAGTTCAAGATAGCCAATCGAAGAAGGGTTTCGCGATAACCGTCAAGCGAGAAAGCTCACAATAGCTGATGGGTAGGTGAGGGGGCTCATATTTTTTGACAAGGGAGTGAGGAAGCTTACGATAAGGGAGAAGCTCACGATTTTTGTTTGCTGAAAAGCTCATAATCTTTATTTGAGGAAGCTCATGATAACCGATGGGGGGCTCACAATTTTAGACAGAGGAGTAAGGAAGCCCACGATTAGTGAGAAAGCTCATGAGTTTGGACAAAGGAGTGAGGAAGCTCACGATAAGTGAGAAAGCTCACGATTTTGGATAAAGGAGTGAGGAAGCTCACGAAGAGTGAGAAAGCTCACAATTTTGGACGAAGGAGTGAGGAAGCTTATGAAAAGTGAAGAATGTCACGAATTTGGACAAAGGAGTGAGGAAGATCACGATAAGTGAGAAAGCTCACGATTTTAGATGAAGGTGTGAGGAAGCTCATAATAAGTGAGAAGGCTCATGATTTGGACAAAGGTGCGAGAAAGCTCATGATTTTGGATAAGGGAGTGAGGAAGCTCACGATAAGTGAGAAAGTTCACGATAAATGAGAAAGCTCACGATTTGGATAAAGGTGTGAGGAAGCTCATAATAAGTGATTTGGATAAAGGTGTGTAGAAGCTCTTAATAAGTGAGAAAGCTCACGATTTTAGACAAAGGAGTAAGGAAGCTCACGATAAGTGAGAAAGCTCACAATTATCGACAAACACTAAGCCTTTGATTGCGAATAGATAATGCTTGCCCCCGGGAGTTGGGGTTCTTTTGACTACAGGCGGTGTTTCAGGATGACTAATTCCGAGAGTTAGTTCTGATTGTCATTATCTTCTTCTAGGGATAGTAGGGGATTCTTCAGGAATCTCTTTTAACTTCTGCACTAGATCTAGGATTCGTCTCCGAATCTCTCACGGTTGATCGAAATGACCGACGAAGGATTTGCCTCAATCTAGAGGACTGACAATGAAGGATTTGCCTCAATCTAGAGGGCTAACAATGAAGGATTTTCCTCAATCTAGAGGGCTGACAATGAAGGATTTGCCTCAATCTAGAGGGATGGCGATGAAGGATTTGCCTCAATCTAGAGGGCTGATGATGAAGGATTTACCTCAATCTAGAGGGCTAGCGATGAAGGATTTACCTCAATCCAGAGGGCTAATAATGAAGGATTTGCCTCAATCTAGAGGGCTGATGATGAAAAATTTGCCTCAATCTAGAGGGCTGTTGATGAAGGTTTGCCTCAATCTAGAGGGCTGGCGATGAAGGATTTGCCTCAATCTAGAGGGCTAACAATGAAGGATTTGCCTCAATCTAGAGGGTTGGGGATGAAGGATTTGCCTCAATCTAGAGGGCTAATAATGAAGGATTTGCCTCAATCTAGAGGGCTGACAATGAAGGATTTGCCTCAATCTAGAGGGCTGATGATGAAGGATTTGCCTCAATCTAAAGGGCTGATGATGAAGGATTTGCCTCAATCTAGAGGGCTAGCGATGAAGGATTTGCCTCAATCTAGAGGGCTAACAATGAAGGATTGAGACGATGAGTCGACAGTGAACTAATGTGACTGTCGTGATTGAACTAACGATGTACTAATCAAGATGACGAGTCGACAATGAACTATTGTGACTATCATAGATTGAACTGATGATATACTAATCGAGATGACGAGTCGACAGTGAACTACTGTGATTGTCATGATTGAACTGACGATGTACGAATCGAGATGACGAATCGACAGTGAACTACTGTGACTGTCATAGATTGAACTGACGATGTACTAATCGAGATGACGAATCGACAGTGAACTACTGTGACTGTCATGATTAAACTGACGATGTACGAATCGAGATGACGAGTCGACAGTGAACTACTGTGACTGTCATGATTGAACTGACGATGTACGAATCGAGATGACGAGTCGACAGTGAACTATTGTGACTGTCATAGATTGAACTGACGATGTACTAGAGATGACTAGTCGATAATGAACTACTGTGACTATCATAGATTGAGCTGACGATGTACTAATCGAGATGACGAGTCGACAGTGAACTACTGTGACTGTCATGATTGAACTGACGATGTACGAATCGAGATGACGAATCGACAGTGAACTACTGTGACTGTCATAGATTGAATCGACAATGTACTAATCGAGATGACGAGTCGACAGTGTACTACTGTGACTGTCATGATTGAACTGACGATGTACGAATTGAGATGACGAGTCGACAGTGAACTACTGTGACTGTCATGATTGGACCAACAGTTGGACTAACCGCGATCAAAAGAAATGACGATGTACGAATCGAAAAGCCTGCTAGGGGTGAAACTGAATCTGCTGGGGATGAAGCGACTCTACTGGGGAGGAATGGATAAGATGTATTCCGCTAGGGAAAAAGGAAATACAACCACTGATGGGAGTAAAGGTACGATTCTTATTCGTAGATGATCTGTGGCGGCTATGGATTTGACATCGATGAAGGACAATAATTAACAGCCACTCATGGACTTATGTTGCATGGATGAAGAAAGATGATGAACAGCCAGTCATGGACTTATGTTGCTAGGAGAAAGGAAGATCATCAACAGCCACTCATGGACTTATGTTGCATGAAGAAAGATGAAAGACCAACAGCCACTCATGGACTTATGTTGCATGATCGAAGATTAGCAACAGCCACTTATGGACTTATGTTGCTAGAAGATGATGGTTAACTTTTGGCGATTTGGAAAGGGATGAAATTTTCCCAGGTTTTGACGCTTCTCATGCTGACGCCTTGACTGGTGCAGTAATAGTGTTTGGTACTCCTGCTTGCATTGTCATTGGAACGCTCTTTATAACTTGATTTGAAAAATTCATTATTCGTCACTGTTGACTTACACATTTGAGACTACGATCGACTCTTTTCCTGAAAAAGACTATGACAGACTCAAAACTAACAGACACCGATACACAAGGGTGACACATTCGACACTGAAATGAAACAAGCTCGACTCGCCAAAACTTAATGTGCTCTTGTCATAAATGATGTACCATTTCTCTTTTGTGTTTACTTCTCACCTTAACGTGGTATCACTTTGATGGTGAATCTTATTTTTGAAAATTCCTCCCTACTGATCTAATCAATTTCTTTGCTTCTCCCAAGATGTGCTTTGAATTAGTGCCTTAGCTTATGGAATAAAAGATGCTCCATTTCCATCTGTTCAAGACAATGTTTGTGACTTGAAGGCTTACCGTTGGTGTATAGGGATCGAGTGGCAAACAAAGTTTGCCACTAGTTTGAAGGGCATGAAGTGGGATCGATAGGCAAATGAGGTAAATGACCGAAGTTTGCCCCTAGTTTGGAGGAAGGTTCATTGGAGGTTTTGGGCAAACGAGGTAGGTGACCGAAGTTTGCCCCTTGTATGAAGGGTAGATAGTAAAATTTAGGCAAACGAGGCGAGTAGCCAAAGTTTGCCCCTAGTGTGGAAGGTAATTTCTGGCTTGAGGCAAGGACCGTGACTTTAATCTCTCAAATGCTCATAACTTTTGCCTAGGCACCAGTGAGGTGACCTAACGAGCTCTTTTCTCTCTTTTATTATTGCTTACTTTGGATTTAGCTCTAATTTTTGCCTAGGCATCCTTTCGGATTTTTGACCTAGCGAGCCATCCTTCTTTTCTTTTTTAAAGTCTACCTACGTACCCCCGAGCGGGGATCAGGTCCAACGTAGTTCGGGCCATGGTTGGAAAGAAGCGGGTTGATTTTTAGGTAGGTGGGGTGACCGAACCATTGTGGTTGTCTACGTATCCCCGAGCGGGAATCAGGTTGAGCGTAGTTCAAGGCAAGGTCTTGAAAGAAATTGGTTTGACTATGATGGTGTCGACCGAACCGATGTGGTTGCCTACGTATCCCCGAGTGGGAATCAGGTCAAGCGTAGTTCAAGGCAAGGTCTTGAAAGAAATTGGTTTGATTATGATGATGTCGACCGACCCGATGTGGTTGCCTACGTATCCCCGAGTGGGAATCAGGTCGAGCGTAGTTCAAGGCAAGGCTTGGAATAAGGGGTTTGAGGTATGAGGGTTTTTCAAACCAATCGTCAAAGAAGTTCAAACTTGAGCCACTTATGGTAGCTTTGAATAAAAGGATTCAGTTTCAATCTCCCTTTCTTTTCTTTTTCTTTTTCTTTTTGTTTTGTTTTGAGGATTGATCCTTTTCACTTTCGCCTAGCAAGTCAATTTTGCTTTTTAATGTAGTCGATTCTTGTGAGATCTTTCAATCCCAATCTCAGAATTCCAGAATGTGCATGTCAGCTCTCGGAATTTATTTGTGGTCATTCCGTGCCTTTTGAAATGTGATCTTGGCACGTTCTTAAGATGTATCTTGAGGCGTATGATTCTCTCATTTGTTTCATCAAAATTTTCTCCAACATTTTGACTGGCTAGGGTCAAATTTTGGAAATCAACACCTTTTTCAGCTCTAACTTTTGCCTAGGTGCCCTTTCGGGGTTTCAACCTAGCGTACTCAACTTGACTCGACCCGGTCTCAAATGGAGTGTCTTTGTGACTGATCGGCGACAAATAGTTGCCGTTTATAGTCCTGAAGATACACTTTGTTAGCTCATTTCATGTAGTTATTAAGTGATTTTTAATAAGTTTTCTATATTTTGTAGGTTTTGGAGCTTTAATATGAAAATGCACAAAAATCCAATGATTAGTGGCTTTGGAAGTCATTTTGGGCTCAAACGGTGATTCCGGTGAAAGATTAATGCAGTAGTAGCCTCGAAAAATTGCATTTTTGACAAAGAATACTTCAGATTTGAGAAATTTCTCCAGAGATATAAAATGTAGATCTTCGAGTTACGGACGCGTGGCCACAAACGGTGAGTCAATCCGAGATCTGAGTCAAAAGTTATCGCAATTCTACGAAAGTCGCGCAGAGTAGCGAAAAATCTGAGAAAAATCTGGAAAATGCCCAGGTCGCTGGAGCGACCCGCTCGCGCGACCTGTTGAAAAAGTCAAAAACGCGTATTTCGAGGTCCTGAAGGCCCCAGTGCGATCCGAATTGGTTAAATACGTCCAGAAACGTAAAAACAGCAGTTTTAGTGCGATTTGGCTTAGGAAAGCTTCCTAAATCCTTCCAAACTCTATACAAATCCTATTCTAAATCAATTTTGTGGTTAGATATCATTACACAACATTATACACAGCCATTGTTTGGTTGGAAATTTTATAAGTGTGTGCGAGCGTGCCAGGCAAGTAAATTGCCAATGTGTAAGTGTGATAATCCAAACTGCGCCTCACCAGGGAGATTGTGGTGACGTTCGATGCCTTGAACAGGACTTTAATTGTGTAAAGATGTAACTAATTGAAAAACTTCAAACTGACTAAATTAATATCTACTCCTAAATAGAAACAGTAAAATGACTAAAAGTAATTGAACTACTTTTATTAAATTAAAGAAACTACAATCTAACCTTGAAGATGACTTCAAAGGTGTTCTACTCCTAATTCTAAGTATCTAGATAACAATACAGTAGATGTATTGAGAGATATATATTGATGTTTGATCGAAGGATCTTTTTCGAATACACAATCCTTCTATTTATAAACGTCGAAGCCTCAGCAACTTGATTTGAATGTTCCCTCCTCTTTTCAAACTGATAACTGCTCTTATCCGTGGCATTTTCTCATGTTGACAACTGTCCTTTAATTACTCCATAACGGTCAACACGTGTATTCCATCAGTTAATTGTGTGAACAAAATGAATCAATCTTCAACCGCTTATAACGGTTCCAAGGTCCATCAGTATCCATCAATTACCCTGCCACATCACATCTTGCGTGTCAAACCTGTATTGGCTGAATATTTTCATCACAAACATTACCCCCCGCGCCATTTTCCTTTTGAGTTTAAAAAAGATAATGGCGATCGTGGTCAAACCATACTGGGCAGTTATTGACTTATGCAATCTTTGAATGTTCTTAAATTGCATGATCATCTCTTCAATTCATTCCAAACCATTGCATTTGCTTGATCCTTGAGCCCTTGTTACTTTGAATTCATTCTCTTGATCATGTCTTCTTCTCAATCTTCATTCAACGTTAGCGATAGCTTTCCTATTGATCTTCCCGAAGAAGTGATGCTGTTAACCAAACGCCCTGACATTCCTCTTCGAACCAATTGGGATCCTCTTGAGGCTCCTCCCAAACCTTTTACCTACTCGAAATGGGGAAAATGGCATAAGATGTTAAACAAACCAAGTGTTTCTTCATCAAAGCAGCATTCATCCTCGAGCTCTTCTAAATCAATTTACAATAATCAAACGTTTCCTCCTGCTTGGGAACAACATATTTCCCATGGTGAAGGAATAGGATATTACAAGGGAATGAAGCTCGAAACCCCGATCACAGTACCTTCAGTTGTTCATCCAAGCTTCGAGTATCCTGAGACTGAAGGTGTTATTCGAAGTAGGACAATAAAACCATACTATCCATTTTTGAATCGTCTTTCTCGAGAGCAAAATCTGTTGAATGCCTGGCTGATCTCTTCAACCAGTCCTCCTGGTGAGAGATTCCAAAGAGGTAATGTCTTAGTTCCTCAAGGCAGACCTCCTATCCATACATATGTAAGGACATCTCATGAAAATTTTTCCAATGAACATTACTCCTCAGCCTTCCTTTCGAAATGCAAACTTTTTGAAAAAGATTATGAAGAGAGGGTACTTCTCTTTGATCATTATGTATTAGGCTTTCCTGACACCAAAGTTCAGGTAATAGATCCTACTGAAGACATTAGTGATCCTTTTTTAAAGCTAGACCAATTGTGTAGACATAGTCCTACATTCGAGCATACTCCATCTACTACATCGCCCTCCTCATGCCTGATTATTCAAGCTCAAAGGCTATTAGTTGCCTTTTCTCATCTCCCATTCTCTATTCTGCAAAATTCGAGGGCTCGAATCAACTTCGAATGGAGCTGTCACATCTTATGTCATGAATGGAATATTTCAACGCTTGTTCGAACTCAAATGGATTTTACCCTTTGAACTTTGGCTTCCTATATGAGATGGTATTCTCATCATCAAGAAAGTGTCCATCATCTGAATTATCTATTAGATCTTTATGAAAGGCTCAAAGAAACCCCCAATGCACTCCTTGATGAAGTCCTAGAATTCAAAGAGAAGTATATTTATGGTTGTGGCAGCTCTGATGAGGAAAGCACCATTTCTCATTATTCGAAGCCTGATCTCGAAAGTCGAATTGCATATCTCAAAGATGAAGCCAAAGCTGTTGGTGTTTCCCTTCGAGGCAAGACTCCATTGGCCAAAGAACTTCGAAGTCTCCGCAGAGCTCTATTCAAGATCAACTCTCAGTTAAGCCAATATGAAGAACAACTTAAGGAAGCTTACCTCACCCTTCGAAGTGAGGATAAACTGGCATTAGAAACCAGAAACCTATGTTTCGAAATAGAACTAGAGGCAGAGTATTTTGCCTATTATTGGGCTATGTTTCACAATTTAGTTACTTATGGGTTTCCCCACTTTTACCAATTATGTCTTTGAATTGTAACTGCACCTTCTTCTTAATGTAATGAATAATGGAACATTCACATTCCTTCAAATAGATTAGTTCATTCTGAACCAATATGTCTTTTATCTTTGAAATAACGGTCCAAAAAGGTTAACCGAATCTAACGGCTATTTTTCAATAAATGCAACTCTTTCCAAACGTCACCAAGGGTTCATCAAAGGTTATAAATAGATAAGCACAAAGAGAAATAAACCTTCTGACTTCACCAATTTGCTTTGCCCTAACCCATTTATTTTGCACTTTGCTTTTCCTTCCTGTTTATTTCTTCGCAATCCAAAAAATGACAAAATCTGATGACAATACCCAACTTCAAAAGATTTGCGATGATTTCGAAAAGATCATAAAAGATGAGCAAGATCGCTATTCGAGTGGGCAAGAGACTTCTCTGGTTCACGAAATTCTTGTTCCCATTACTCTTCCCAACCAGGAATCTTCAATTGCTGTAGGTCCTTGCCTAAGCATTCCAAATTTGAGACTCCATGTCTATTACCCTAGATTAGGGGAACAACGCTTGACTTACCAACGAGAACTCCCAAATCCCAAGTATGACTGGAAATTCAGACACTGGCCTAAACCTGCAAAGGATTGGCCTGAATGGGTAGATAGAATTTTGGAGAATATGAGAGAAATTTTGATCACTACAGGGGTTTATCATGCTATCAATCTTTCGAAATTTCCCATCGAATCCAGTCCTAACTTAATAGCCGCAGCTCTCTATTTTTGGAACCCTATTTTCAATCACTTCCAACTTCGATTTGGTCCAATAGGTCCAACTGTTCTAGATATTTGTCATTTATTAGGGTTTTTATCTCATGGGAAAGATGCTCATCCCTATATGGCTGAGTCTGATAGTCCTTCAATTAACACTGACTCGAAATCATTAGGGTATACCAACTTCTTAATTGCCCACAGAAAAACATCAGGAGCAGTGACTGATAAAGAATTTTATTGCTTCCTTCTGTATTGGCTTTCGAAGCATCTATTTTGTACTTCTTCCCAGAGAGTTGTTCTTGAATTTTCCAATATTGCCAAAGCTCTGGCTGCCGGTCGAAGGTTAGCCTTAGCACCTTTTGTTCTAGGATCTCTCTATAGATCTTTTCCTGATTTATGCTTCGATCCTTTCATTCTCACCCAAGGTGGTCCTTTTTGGATTTTACAATTATGGTTATATGCTTATTTCCCAGAAATTCATGACTTAGGACCCCTATCTAATACTGTGGCCCATGGGACCTTTTTTGCTTTATTGACATGTGTTGATAAAACTTTCAAAGAATGCCTCTCTCTCTTTTTCAATCATCCTGAAATAAGGTCAAACAAACTATTCCAACCATTCGAAATCCTCTATAACTCTGAAGACAAGTCTCCTCTTTCCCCCCATTGGCTTTGTCAAATTTTGGACAGAGCAGCAAATGCTCTCGAACTAAAAGCTGCATGGGGAAGTTTCCTAATTAGTAAGGACTTATTCTTTGGGAACATCCTTAGTTTCAAATCTCAGGGTGAACTTTACCTCCCCAATCAGTTTTCGAGGCAATTTGGACTTACTCAGTCAATTCCTTTCCCAATCAGAAGTCAGGCCAATATACTCATGGCCTATAAAACTCATTCGAAGGTGCCAGAATCCGTGATAACTGCTGTATTGGCAGTTTATCAGAATAAAGTCAGCAACTTGGAGTTCACTTCTCTACCAGTGTATACCACTTGCACCCCTGCCTTCTCAAGCTGGTGAGAAAATTTAATGTCAGTGGAGATAGACAAATGCCATCTTCTGGGATACATTGATTCGATGAATCAACCAGGTAATCATAATTCTTACCGAATTTTTTTTTTTTTTTCCTTTTTTTTTTTAAATGATGGAAAGAACTTTGACTTATGATTGTTTGGACTTCATAACACAGGGATAATAGCTGGAGAAAGCTCTTCACCAATAACCAGAGCTTCGAAAGATAAACCAAGCACTCAAGCCCCCTCGAAAGCTTCAAAGGCTCCTGCTCCATCATCTCCTAAACCAAAGAGGAAACTAATCTTATCACCAGAGAGTTCTCCTGTAACCTCCGGACATGCTGATTCTGAAGAAGAAGAGAACACCAGCCCAATCTCCTCAATAATTCGAAAGAAGAAAAAGGCTAAAACAACTATTGAACCTTCTGCTGGTACAGAGATCATGAAAACAGTTCCTATTTTAGCAGTCCCTATTTCGAAGGTAGCACCTCATTCTGAGCATGAAACAGTGCCGATTATTCCAACAACAAAAAACCAAAGTCCTGAGATCCTAGAGGTCTCTAAATCTCCTCCCTTGGACACTCATGCTACATTACTCGAGTACCAACCAGTGGTAAGACGTCCAAAATCCTTTGACTCCTGATCGCCTTTCATAGATAAATTCTGAACTAAATCCTGACTCTTTGTTGAACAGGTTGAGTCTGTTCCTGAAACTGTGGTTAGCTCTTCGAAGCCAAGTGCAAGTTCTGATCCTAAAGCTGCTCCTACATACACTTCATTTAGACCTCAAGCTACCTCAGGTGTCTCAAGTTCTGAAGAATTTCACCTGCCTCTTCCTCCTAACTTGACTCCTGAAGAAGTCAAGGATTTTAAAAAGAGTTTGAAATTTGTTCTGAAGATGGAAGATGTCACTTCGACCAATGTTCAAGAATTCTTTCAGCGAATGACAAGTCGAAGCAAACCAAAATCACCTTCAATAGATCCAGTGGCTGTTCTTGCTACCTTGAGGCTTTTTAGTCAAGTTTCTTTTGAGGTTTTTGAGGACAAGGAAGTACAAAGAGCTATGAAGGTCTTATGCCAATTTATGTTAGAAAGTCCTAATATTTCTGTTCTAGACAAGGAGACAATTTCTGCAGTCATGTCAACTTTTGATTTCGATTGCTTTTTGTTAGAAAAAGTTATCGAAGAAAGAGAGAAATTAGAAGTTGACATGGAGTATACAGCAGAGAAAACTCTTGAGATGGATCGAACTTTGACAGAATTTGAAGGAACCAACATATCTATTGAAAAAGCATCTGCCAGAGTGAATCAATTAAAAAAGGATCTTGCATTTGCAGAAACTGAATTGGCAAACCTGAAGGTCAAACAACAAGGTGTTGATGCAAAACTTCTAGTTTTAAAGACAGAGTTTGAATTGAAGTCTCTAAAGACTCAAGAATCCATCTCAAGGCAAAAGTTCATCCTTAGTCAATCAAAACTGTATACCAGATCTTGGGATAACTTTAGGTTAAAAGCCCAATTCATAACAAAGTTGGTATAAATAATCTATACCAATGTAGACCTTGTAATTTACCAATAGCTGGTTTTTGTACTTATCTTTCTATGAAATACAAGTTCCTGCTTCGAATGCTTTATTCTAAATTTCTTGCCTCCCAAATGGTGGGATAATATTGCTTGAGAAATTTACCATTGATTTTCCTTAAATGGACATATCCATTCAGATTTTTCAAATGATAAAATCCACCTTTAAAAACCTTATTAACTTGGAAAGGGCCTTCCCATTTAGGTGACCATTTCCCAAACTTTGGGTCCTTGGATCCAATAGGTAATATTGTCTTCCAAACCAAATCCCCTTCATCAAAGGTTCTTGGTTGTACTTTTTTATTATATGCCTTCGATGCTATTCTCTTTTGTATCAAAATATTATTGAGAGCTTTGATTCTCTCTTCATCAATATCTTCTAACTCAATAGCCATGGATGTTTGATAATCATCCAAAGATAACTGATTCTGCTTCATCACTCGAAGAGAATTAATCTTTATTTCAATAGGTAAAACTGCCTCATGTCCAAAAGTGAAGGCATAAGGAGATACACCTGTACTTGTTCGTTTTGAAGACCTATATGCCCATAAAATTTCTGGCAAAATCTCATGCCACATTCTTGGATTATTTTTTATGACCTTAGCCATATTTTCTTTTATGACTTTGTTGGTGGCTTCAGCCTGTCCATTCGACCGAGCATAATATGGGGTTGATTTTGACATTGTAATTCCCAACTTATTTGCAAATGCAATCACATCCCCTTCGAATATAGAGGCATTGTCAGATACAATGGTTTGAGGAACACCAAATCTGTAAATTATGTTTTCTAAGAATTTTACAACCATTGTTTGAGTTACAGTCTGCATAGATTCTGCTTCTACCCATTTAGTAAAATAATATGTGGCTAAAATAATGAATCCATGACCCTTCGAAGAGGGAGGACTGATTTTTCCTATTACATCTATGGCACATCCTCTAAAAGGCCAAGGTTTTACCACATACTGAAGATCAACAGTTGGTAAATGCTTTAAAGGACCATGTTCTGACACTCTTGACATCTTTTGGCAAACTCAATACAATCTTTCAAAATAGTTGGCCAATAAATGTTGTATCTTCGAAGCAACCATCTCATCTTAATTCCAGATTGATGAGCTCCACATAATCCCTCATGAATTTGAGCTATAGCTTCCAATCCTTCGAGGTTGCTTAAACACTCCAGTAATAACCCATCACTTCCTCTTTTGAATAATTTCTCACTATACAAGATGTAATTGACAGATTTAAGCCTTATACCTCGATCAGGCTTTTCATTATATCCTGAGAGATATTCTATGATTGGTTTTCTCCAATCATCATGAACCTCTATATTTAGGATACCAACAAAAGATAATCTATTTACCAATATTGGTAATAATTTCCTATAAGTCACCTGCTCCATTTCAACATCCTCATTATTTGTTTTAAATCCAAATGCCCTCTGAGCTACATCATTAGCTTCTTCATTAAAACTTCTAGGAACATGCAACAAGTTCACATTATCGAATTTGGATAATAAATCCATTGTAGTGTCATAATATATTTTCAATGTACTACTCATACATTTATAGGTCCCATTCATATGATTTATGACCAACTGGGAATCTCCAAACACATCTACAAATGTAGCTTTAAGATCTAACAAGGTTTCAAGACCCAAGATTAAAGCTTCATACTCAACTTGATTGTTGGTACATTGATTTGAATCTAGTTTAAAACCATATTTGGTTTTAATTCTTTCAGGTGATTCAATGATAAAACCAATGCCTGCAGCAAATTCAGTTTTTGAACCATCGAACCATAATTTCCATGGACTGATATTTATTTGTCCAATTTCATAATTCCCTTCTGTTTTGAGGCCATTTGGATGATCAGCTAAAAAATCTACCAAAGCCTGACCTTTTACTGCCTTTTGTGGCACATAAAACAAACAGAATTCTGACAAAGCCAAAATTCATTTACCAATTCGATTTCTCAGAATAGGTCGAGTCAACATATACTTAATCAAATCAAACTTAGCAATCACATACACTTCAGTGGGAAGAAGATAATACCTTAATTTCATAACTGCAAAGTACAAAGACAAACATAACTTTTCTATAAAGGAATATTTGCATTCAACAGAATTTAAAAACCTACTAAGGAAATACACAGCTTGTTCTTTCTTATCATCATTATCCTGGGCTAACAAAACCCCAATCGATGCTTCTGATGCTGAGATATATAACTTCATAGGCCTATCTTTTCTTGGAGGCATTAACACTGGTGGCTTCACCAAATAATCCTTCAAGGCTTGAAAGGCAATATGATGTTTATCTTCCCACTTCAATTCTTCATGATCCTTCAATTTCAAGAAGGGAGAAAAAATCAAAGTTTTTCCAGCAGTATTGGAAATAAATCTTCGAATAAAATTAACTTGTCCTAAGAATCTTTGCAATTCTTTTTTAGTCGAAGGAGGTTTACTTTGAATGATTGCTTGTGCCTTATTCTTATCCACTTGAATTCCTTTTTCATGTACCAAATATCCCAGAAAATTTCCAGCACTGACTCCAAAGGCACATTTTAATGGATTTAACTTAAGTTTGAAAAATCTCATTCTCTCAAATGTTGATTTCATGTGATTAAGATGATCATCAAATGTTTTTGATTTAACAATTATATCATCTATATAACATTCTAAGAATGTTCCAATCATGTCATGGAAAATAGCATTCATGGCTCTTTGATAAGTAGCCCCTGCATTTTTTAAACCAAAAGGCATTTGTACCCACTCGAAGGTACCTATACTACCTAGACATCTAAATGCAGTTTTATGAATGTCTTCCTCAACAATAGATATTTGATTATATCCTGAGTGACCATCCATCATGGACATTATAGTATTTCCAGCAGATCTATCAATTAATAAATCAATTATTGGCATAGGATATTCATCCTTAGGTGTGGCTAAATTAAGGTTTCTATAATCAATACAAACTCTTAATTTACCATTTTTCTTCATTACTGGAACAACATTCGATAGCCATTCAACATACCTGGCAGTTCTAATGAACCCTGCCTTGAGTAATCTTTCAATTTCTTCTTTAATCTTCAAAGTGACTTCTGGAGTCATCCTTCGAGGTTGTTGTTTCACTGGTTTGTAGCCAGCTTTGATAGGCAATTTATGCTCTACTAAACTTCTTTCGAGTCCTGGCAATTCATCATAATCCCAAGCGAAACAATCTTGAAATTCTTTCAACAATTCGACCAATTTATACTAGTCATACTTTCCAAGTTTGGAACTTAAGTAAGTAACTCTCTTTTGTTGATCTGATCCTAAATTAACTTCTAAAAGAGGATCCTGTGATACTTCCTGTATTGAATTCTCTGGCAATACAGATAATTCTTCCTTGCCACCATTTTTTAGTTCTTGTGAATCTTCTTCAAAAACATAATCTGACCAATTTATGGTCGAATCTTTTTTAATTTTGACTCTAAATCAGTTATCATTAGCTTTTGCAAGACCAGTCGAATGGTCTCTTCTACATCTTTCATTGCCATGAATGTATGAGTCATCAAATTATCTTGTCATCACCCAATGGTTCCAAAGAACCAAATGGCATTTCAGCCAAAATGTCCCAATTTTCTTCTGGGGATTCGTCTTCTGACTCTTTTAGGTCAATTGGCTTGACATCCTCTTGATACAATTGAGCTTCGACACAATTAGAACTTGCATGAAAAGGCTGGACATCAGCCTTCACTGTTTCAATTTCACAGTTTTCCTTCACTAGCAACAATTTCTGATGCATTGAAGAAGGAACACATTTATTAGCATGAATCCAGTCTCTTCCTAATAAGGCATGATAACTAGGATTAGCATCTACTACAAAGAAAGCAGTTTTAAATTTATTTGAACCTACTATGGTTTCAATGGGTATTACCCCTTTGGTGTTTTTCTTATCACTAGTAAATTCTGATATCATAATGTGAGTTTTTATCAATTTTGCATTTTGTTTATTGATCTTTTTCAAAGTATTCTGGGGAATAATGTTGACAGCAGCACCATTATCAACCAATATCTTGTTTAAAAGAACACCATTTAAACAAGCCTTTATGTATAATGGTTTAAGGTGTCTAGTCATTTCTGCGGATGGTTCTTCGAATGAATAAACAAAATTACAATCATTAAAAATAAACTCAGGAAGATTTACCTCAGAAACATCCTCAGTAAATGCTTCCACTTCCATTTCTTCAACTAATTGTTGATCTTCTGCTGCCTCGAAAATTTTTGGCAACATAAATGTAGCAGTGTTAACTTCCATTTGTTCAGGAAATGTACCAAATTGAATGAGCATATTCTCATTATCCACCACCTCATTTTCCAGTTTCATTTCAGCATTTCCCAAATCCTGAGATTTCACCATTGTCATTGCTTCATCTCCATCATCAATACTCATTGCCTTTTCTAATTCCAATACTTTGGCTTTAATGATACTTTCCTCAGACATAGTGTCAGTATCACCCTTTGGATTTCGATCGAACCTAGGATTAGGCTTCGAATCATCACTGAAATCTTTCTTCATTTCACTTCCTAACTCCTGCCTTCTATCTTGCATATTAGAAAATTCTTTCCACATGGTAAACTTCCTCTGCAGTCTTCTCTGTTGAGTCCTATTTATCATAGGGACCATGTTCTGGTTTTTTCCCTTGGGATGTTGAAGCACATGCCATGTATTTTTTTCAACATGAGGAGGTTTAATCATCCTATTTTTGTTTTGAGGGCCTTGCTGTTCGATCATATTTTTTACCCTATCATCTTGCAAAACAAACCAATTTGGCACTCCTGGTACCAATATAGACTCACCTGATTGTGATGTTTCACCAACTTTTGGTGATTCCTTAAATACTTTCATATTTTTCTCAGCCTGCACCACATGTGCTGGTACCACTTTCGATGATACGAACTGTATCTGCCTTTCTCTCTGCTCCCCATAATGTTTCTTTGGTGTATGAGAGAACCCTGGCCTCACATATTGCATGTTCCTTGATGGTCGAACATAACTACCAAGATGAAAGTTTCTTGAAAAATTAGCTTTAAAAGGAGCCACTGGTTTTGAGGCATACCTTGCTGTCATAGGTCCAGTATATGTTGAAGCTTGATAAATTGGTCCTCTAAACTGTCCTCTCCCAACATTCATGATTGGTTGGAAAGGAGGTCCACCAGAAATGTTTGGTTTCCTTTGTTCGAACAAAGGCTGCTTGTTTTTTCTGCCTGCTTTGATTCTAACCCTTTCATCATAAATTTTAGCATATCTTTTCCCACAACCAATGCATAGATTCTTTGCATATTCATGGTTGAAAACTGATAAATCAGGTTTTTTTCTTGTTATTTCTTCGAGTCTTTTCATATGGTCTTCTGACTTTACACTCTCTCTTTCTTTGACCAGATCTTCGAAGGAAATGTCATGAACATTGATTGACACCTCCTGTACTGCTGGGAATGGATCTTCATCAACCCCCATTTGTTTTTCAGGGAATTTCAATTTCCCTTTCTTGATTAGATCTTGAATCCTGTCTCAAAAAATAGTACAATTATTAGTCGAATGAGTCCCAGAACTATGCCATTTGCAATATTTCTTACCTTTTAATTCATCATTCGAAGGTAATCTTGTCCCATCAGACAATTTAATAATTTTTCCTTCTAATAGGTGATCAAATATTTCATCTAATCTATAAACATCAAATGAATATTTCTTAAAGGATCCTTTATATTTATATACTTCAGCAGAAACATTTTTCTTCACAAGACTCTTGCATGTGAAAGGCTCTTTGCCTATTATTTCTGCAGCATCTATCTCATAATTGGGATCCTTATAATATGTTTTCATTGAAGAGGCATTTCTTTCATTTTCTTCTTCCAATAATGCTTCATATCTAGAGACTCGAGCAGTCAATTCAACAAGATCTCTAAATTCCAAAGCGTCGAATTTCTTTCTAAGTCTAAATTCGAGGCCATTTTGAGCCAACTTAACAAATTCAGGTTCAGGTAACATGATTTTACATTTTGTTCTAGCCCTTTTAAACCTATTTATGAATTGAGTAGCCTTTTCATCAGGCTTTTAACATAATCTGGCTAAATCAGCCATTGATACTTCTGGTTCTGTCTGGAAAAACTGAGTATGGAAAGATTCTTCCATCTGGGCCCAACTAAAGATCGAATTAGGGGCTAAATTAGTAAACCAAGCAAATGCAGTATCTGTTAATGAACTAGGAAACAAACGGAGCCTAAGATATTCATTATTTCCTGCATCAGCACACGGACTGGTGAATTTTGCTATATGTTCAACTGTGGATTGACTCCCATCCCCTGCAAACATAGCAAAAGTAGGGAATTTAAATCCCCTGGGAAATTCGATCCTATCAACCCAATCAGGATAAGGCTTCCTATAAACTAGAGTTTGTACCCCCCGAGCCATAGGTCCACAAACCTCATGGAGTAAATTAATCATGTCATTCCTATCAACCATATTAAATGGTTGTTGATGACCTGGTTGGCCAAAAAGATAGTTTATTGGTAGTACTGGTGGTGGTTGAAGATTATTATCCATTCTTCTAGGATTTTCATTCCTTCGACCCACTCCTATCCCAATAGGGTCTAGTTCGAACATAGGATTGTTATTTATTCTCCTATTCTGGCCTATCATGTTTTCTCTAGGCCTTGGTTCTTCGATATTTATTGTTCTATGACCATGATCTTGACCATTCACATGATTTCCTTGGATCCCTTCGAATACTGGGAATGTATTATTAGGGACAGACATATAGAAACTTTCTTGTGAATTAGGCCTAACAGGAGGCCCATTTGTATGATTCATAGAATTTGGCTGAAACAAGCCATGTCTATGACCTCTTTCATTCTGTCGAATCATAGAAGGATTTCCACTTGACACCATTGTTGGTGCAAATTGTGGTAAACTGTTGTTAAGGGAAGTAATCAGAACATTAACATTCTGAAGCATATTTCCCAAGTGATCAAATATTGGTGCCAATTGACTTACCAAATCATGTTGATTTTCTGAATCAACATTCCCATTATTTTGAATCGAATTCAATTTTTCAACTCCCACTTCTGGGTTTTCATTGGTTGTATGATTTCCAGTATTGCTATTCTGAGGATCTTGGTGTGAAGAACCACCAATTTCAGCAACATTAACACCAACATTGGCGTTATCAACAGACCTATTATTTGAAGGTTTCTGTTTGCCATCCTTTGACACTAGTGTCCCACCGGGCGTGCCAAAAATGTTTGGTTGGAAATTTTATAAGTGTGTGCGAGCGTGCCAGGCAAGTAAATTGCCAATGTGTAAGTGTGTTAATCCAAACTGCGCCTCACCAGGGAGATTGTGGTGACGTTCGATGCCTTGAACAGGACTTTAATTGTGTAAAGATGTAACTAACTGAAGAACTTCGAACTGACTAAATTAATATCTACTCCTAAATAGAAACAGTAAAATGACTAAAAGTAATTGAACTACTTTTATTAAATTAAAGAAACTACAATCTAACCTTGAAGATGACTTCGAAGGTGTTCTACTCCTAATTCTAAGTATCTAGATAACAATACAGTAGATGTATTGAGAGATATATATTGATGTTTGATCGAAGGATCTTTTTCGAATACACAATCCTTCTATTTATAAACGTCGAAGCCTCAGCAACTTGATTTGAATGTTCCCTCCTCTTTTCAAACTGATAACTGCTCTTATCCGTGGCATTTTCTCATGTTGACAACTGTCCTTTAATTACTCCATAACGGTCAACACGTGTATTCCATCAGTTAACTGTGTGAACAAAATGAATCAATCTTCAACCGCTTATAACGGTTCCAAGGTCCATCAGTATCCATCAATTACCCTGCCACATCACATCTTGCGTGTCAAACCTGTATTGGCTGAATATTTTCATCACAAACACCATATACACATATACTTTCAGCCATTGAAGGGAGGAAAGCAAGGAGAAGAAGAAGAAGACCAAGGATTCCCATGGCCTCCTCCATCAACCTCCTGCTATTCATCAATTCTAAGGCCAACTAAATCTAGATCTAGGGTTTCAATGAAACCCTAGCCAAGTAATAGGGTTTTATTTATGTTTTTATTTTAGTTTTATTATGTATGGATGATGATTACATGTTCCGAGGATTTTTATAAATAAATCGTGCTTCTAATTGATTAAATCGTTACTTTCAAAATCTATTCTTGTCTTAGATCTATTTTGACTGTGATGTGCTCAATGATCTATATTTGCTGTGCTTGTATGGATTATTTACATGTAATGGTGCTTTATTGAATTGTGCTATCAAGTATCCGAATAGTCCATGCCTAGATTAGACGGATTATACCACAACCCTAGTTTAGTGTGGGACAATTCGTGCTAACCGAAGATGGATTATGTTGGTGCTTGAACCATAGTTATTTTCTTGACGGAGGAATTGGGCTTGTAGCTACAATTCCCCATTATCATCCAACTTAATAATCTAATTGAATGCATAAATATTCCTATTATGAAGCTAGTGGTGGATTTGCAATCCTAGGTTCCTTTAAACATATTCATTAAAAACAACTATTTTAATCGCTTTCATAATTTAGATTTATTTTTATGTTCTTTGTTTAATTCAAATTAAAATTCAAAATCCGTTTTTCTTAATTAACTAAAGTTAGGTTTTAAAATTAAGTCGTCGTAGTAATTCAATCTCTGTGGGTTCGACCTTTACTTCCACACTGCAAATCCTTTGAAAGTAAAGCATAAGTTAAGCATACTTTTTACATCTTGATTTTGACAAGATCATTTTTTGGCGTCGTTGCCGGGGCTTGCATTACTACCTTTAGTTTTAAAATCTTAGTTTAGTTAATTCGTAAATATTAGATTAGGTTTTCTTTTTCTTATTTTTTGTTTTATTTTGAGTCACTAACTTTTCTTTTTATTTTTGTAGTTTCTCGAGTCATCAAACTCTAACGTTTCTGAGTGGAATAGCTAATCACATCAAAGGAGCGTACGCGAAAAAATATAATAACAATCAAGTAAATTGCTTCCTTTGGAATTCGCTTCAACCCACTGTAAGTCAGGGCGCTGTGACGCACTATTTGCATTAGTTTAGGGTGAATTGCACTGCATTAGCTAGGAAACCCGGGGCGCTGGGCTTGACGCGGTCATTGTATTACAGGATAATTTGCATGCATCATAGTAGTTGTGTGCCTGTTGCCCTATTTGCGTGATTGCTATTTGTTTCCTTTGTTTAGTTAGTCATTTTAGTTTCTTTTCCTTTGTTTTAGTTTATGTTAGGTACACGTTCAAATAAACCAGAATTACAATCTTTCGACTCTGAACTTGAACGCACCCTAAGAGTTAATAAGTCTTCAAACTTAACTTCTAGAGCTAGGTTTTTAATAGACAACGATTTGACACCAAAACCAACGTCTTTATTTGAATCCGAAATACGTAGTACCTTTACAAGATTAAAGAAACCACGCTTTCATAACATAGAACCGATTAAAATGGCAGACATTGGAAATCACAATAACAACCAAAATAACAACGGAGATAATATGAATAATCTTAATATACCGCCACCTCCTCCACTTATAAATTATTTTATTCCTACTACTTACACGCCACAAGCCGGTATCGAATTACCGGAGGCGACGGCATCTCACTTTGAGATAAAGTCGTCTACGATCTCGCTACTACCTTCTTTCCATGGCCGTCTAAACGAAGATCCATATCAACACTTAGGAGATTTTCAGGACATATGCTCTACTTTGAAAATCCAAAACTTAAATGATGATGAATTAAAATTGAGGCTCTTTCCATTTTCTTTAAGAGACAAAGCTAAGTATTGGCTTCAATCACTTGAGCCAAACACAATTAAAACATGGGAAGCCTTACACACCGCATTTTTACAAAAGTTTTTTCCTATTATGCGTACAAATCAAATAAGGAAATCTATCACTAATTTTATAATGCAAGATGGGGAAACGCTTTACGATACGTGGGAGAAATTTAAAGAATTATTACGCTCTTGCCCACATCATCAGGTTCCTAAGTGGCAACTTGTTCAGGTCTTCTACGAGGAACTAATTCCCTCTGTCCGTAATACCGTCGATGCCGTTTGTGCGGGAACTTTCCTACACAAAAGCGCCGACGAGGCCTGGAAAATTTTTGAAACTTTAAGCGAGAACTCGATGCATCAGGCTGTGTCGGTACGTTCGGAAGGATATCTTCCTCCACCCAAACGAGAGGTGAAGTTTGAGTCGAGTCATTCTATTGAATTTCAAGAATTATCTAAAAAACTTGACCACCTTATGACAATGAATCAAGCGACAACCGCACCTCCTCACGAAGTATGTGAATTGTGTTCTGCACCGTCACATAATATCTTTGCATGCCCATCGGCATCTCAGTTTCCCGAATTTGTGGAGCAACACGTAAATGCTATGCAACAATTCCCATAAATTAATTATACGCCTAGGTCGAATAATTTTCCTAACACTTATCGACCCCAATTTCAACAAAATCAATACCAACACCCTCCTCCTAATCCTAACCCCCCAAGGACTAACGCTTTTGAGGAGACGGTGTTGGCTTCCCTTAAGAATATTGAAACTCAAGTCCAAGCACAAGCACAAGCACAAATAGTGCACTCTCATACACAATCCATTGCGAAGCTTGAATCCCAAATGGGACAAATAGCTACTGCGGTGAGTCGTAGAAACGAGGGAAAGTTGCCTGCGCAAACTATTCAAAATCCTAAGGGACAATATGAGATTAAGGGGTCAAGTGAACAAGTAAACGCCGTATCGACTAGGACGACTATTCGGGAAGACGAAGTTGTTAAGATTCCGGATCAAAAATGACATTAACTTGAATAAGGAGGGTGAGGAGAGTAGAATTAAAAAAGATAAAGAACCGGTCCCAACTAATTACATTCCAAAGTTACCTTTTCCACCTAATGTTGAGGAACCGTCTAATCTTACAAAGAAAAAGTCAAAAGTTGAGGATATACTCGAGGTATTTAAACAAGTTAAAATAAATATTCCATTCCTCGATGCTATTAAGCAAATTCCCGCTTATGCTAAATGTTTAAAAGACCTTTGTACACAAAAGCGCAAAATACGCAGTCATACTCCTAAAAAGGTCTTCCTCACGAAAAAAGTAAGTTCTATTTTTCAACACGCTCCTCCGAAGTATAAGGATCCCGGTACGCCTACGATTTCATGTGTCATAGGTGACACTATCATTCATCGGGCTCTCCTTGACTTAGGAGCTAGTGTTAACCTCTTACCTTATCATGTCTATAAACAACTAGGTCTAGGTGAACTTAAACCTACGGCCGCTACCATTCAATTAGCGGATCGTTCCGTCAAAGTACCTAGAGGAATCGTCGAAGACGTCTTAGTTAAAGTTGATCAATATTTTTATCCTGTTGATTTTATGGTCCTTGACACCGAACTGGTGCTAGATACTAGAAAATACACTCCTGTTATTCTTGGTCGTCCATTCTTAGCCACGGCCAACGCACGTGTCAATTGTAGAACAGGGGTGATGAAAGTGTCGTTCGGGAATATAAAATTAAAATTAAATATTTTTAATGCTGCTGATCAACCTCCTAAAGACGACGATAACCTATGTGAGGTGGAATGTGATGAGAGACGGAATATTGAGCCTAAGAACGTAATAAATATGAGTGCAGGGAATAATATAGTGAATGATGAGTGGATGAATCCTAATACCTCGGCCCCTAATGAAGAATTTACTCGAAAGGTAAAGAATCGATGTAATAACGATAAAGGTGAGCCGTTAAATGAATTAACACATAGCGACCTTGTTTCGACGTTTCACCGGAATCTCCCTAATGCCCTAAAGGGTACAAAATTCGAGTTACGGCCTCCATAAATCTTGAGCTAGAACGGTCTAGCTAAAGACGTAAAAGATAGCGCTTCTTGGGAGGCAACCCAAGCTTTAATTCGTTTGTTTTAATGATTTTTTACTATTTTTGGGTCGTTTTGGTCTGTTTTTAAGTTTCTGAACAGGTTTGGGAGTTGGAGTTCATTTGTTTTAATTATATTTATATTAAAAGCAAGGAAAAACAAGAAATCTCCACCTCGCTCGCGTGGCTCGCGCGCGCGAGGCATCGCTCGCGCGGTTCGCCCGCGCGAGTTTGCCCCTTAGACGTTTTCCTTTGCTTTTCTTTTTATGAGCCCTCAAGTTCTCCTCGCGCCTTGTTTCGCGGGCGCGAGGCATCTCGCTCGCGCGAGTGATAAAAAAAAATAAATAAATAAATAAATTTTTGGGAATTCGCACGCGCGCCAGTCGCTCGCGCGATTCCCCATTTTCCTGTTTTTTCCCTCTTGTTTTCTATATCCTTCCCTCTACCTATTTTATTTGTGTTTCTTTTCTGTTTTTGTTTATTTGGTTCAGTTTAGTTCGTGTCGTTGTTTTCCTTGTTACATTTATACTTTTTCGTTTTATTTCTTTTCCATTTGCTCGTTTAGTTTAGTTTAGCTTAGTTTTTAGATTTATATTCCATATTTAGGTTTCATTTACTTTTAATATTCTTTTGTTAGTTTCTTTTTATCTAGCATTAACAGGTGGTTCCATTTGGAGCAATTGAACTTTATCGTCATATTCTTATACATTTACCTGTTTGTCATTGCCGAAACCAAGGTACTATCGTTCCTTTCTTACCTACTCTCCTTTCTTTCGTTTTATTGTTTCATTGGGGACAATGAAAGGTTGAGGTTTGGGGGTATGCACTCACACATGCACATTAGTTTATGAAAAATTTTAAAATTTTTCAATAAGTGTGTTTAAATAAACGATGTTACCGACGTTTTTGCAATATCAATTTGATACTTTTTTATAGAGAACTTTGAATTGTTATAGAATGGTAAACAAGGGAATATGGGATTAAATATTTACTGAAGTCATAATGCAACATTTTAGGTCATGTATCGTTCGAATCGTAGTTTTATATCATAGATTTGCACATAAACTTATGCAATGCACGTAGTCATTTGAATGCATGTTGGTTGTGAACTATAATATGATTCGGATTTCTAGATAACACATGGTGGAGACTAAACCCAGTAAGCTTTTGAGCCTATCTTTTCTTTTTAGAGGGTTATGAACATCTTGTGTTTGTCGAATTTCATTAAAATAGCGCATTAACTTGTTGTTTAGTCTCATTATTCTTGTTTTGGTTGATAGTCAAGTTAGAATATTTGCTACCATGCTAAATAATCTTCCATCGTAAATGTTGAAGAACCATGTAACCATAGGACATGATTTTAGGCCTTCTTTGTTTATTACCGGCCGATAAAAGATAACATTTCCTTAGTTCGCCCCTTTGAGCCGTTACAGTGCGTCTTTTTCTTTGTTCACCATTATCCTCTTTAAAAGCTCCAACTTGATCAACTTGGAGTATACCACTGGAAGAGTGGTCAAATTTTAGTAGTATTAAGGCGATGTGTTGATTGAGAAGAAGAAAATAAGATGTTATTGGGGTAGTTGGTTGGTATTCAATGCATAATCATCCGAGAAGCAGGAAAAGATTGACAACAAAGAATAGGAAACATATTAAAAAAAAAAAGAGAATATGGCTGAAGAAAAAAGTATATATATATATATATATGAAAAGAATAGAATGAAATGATGGAGTTGGTGGAAGAGAGAATGAAAGAAATCGAACATGCCTTACAATGCCATTCTGAAAACTACTTAATGAATCCTTTCTATCCTTTTTCATTGCCTGAGCCACGTTACAACCTTTGAAAAGTCCTATTTGATCCTAGGAAACATGGTTTGGATATGAAAATGATGGGAGAGGGATTAAAATATGGTAACGATTAATTTTTCTTGATTATTGGCATCCTATCCATGAGACTACTATTCTTTCGTGTCATGCGTCCTTTTTGAGTCATATGTGAGCATTTCTCGTTTTGAAAACATATTTTCTTTACTCACATATTTTAGAAAAATTACACCTGTTTTTGAGTGTTTCATTTTAGAGTGTAATTGACATTGTGAGATTCGTAGTCGAGACATAGTTAATTGGTTATCCGAAATATATTCCAAGTTCATGACATGCGTGTGTTCATTTGACCACCACATCACACACGTGCAATTTTATGAGAAACTCTATTGATTTATACGATGCATGCGCTTGGGATTGTTTTTCATGACTTAGGTGGATGTTTCATTATGTTTCTTTATATTCGTTATTCTATTTCAAATCATCGTTCTATGATAAGAAGTATTGATTGTTTTGCTTATCGTTTGAATTAAACTTTTTAAATTTATAAGTTAATAAAGATGGTTGTGGGTGACTTGTTGATGAGAACCCTCACGAGACTTCACTCGTCCTACTAGGGACACCTAGAGGTTTAAAAGGCTTGTTGCATATGCTAAATGCAATCGCGTTGCCTGCGATAGTGAGTTAGGATTTTTAAGTACAGTAGTATTTATTCTTATATTTTTCTTTGCTCGAGGACTAGCAAAGTGTAGGTTTGGGGGTGTGATCGACGACGAAAATGCACAAAATGCACAAGTTTTCTATATTTTGTAGGTTTTGGAGCTTTAATATGAAAATGCACAAAAATCCAATGATTAGTGGCTTTGGAAGTCATTCTGGGCTCAAACGGTGATTCCGGTGAAAGATTAATGCAGTAGTAGCCTCGGAAAATTGCATTTTTGACATAGAATACTTCAGATTTGAGAAATTTCTCCTAAGATATAAAATGTAGATCTTCGAGTTACGGACGCGTGGCCGCAAACGGTTAGTCAATCCGAGGTAGTCAAAAGTTATCGCAATTCTACGAAAGTCGCGCAGAGCAGCGAAAAATCTGAGAAAATTCTGGAAAATGCCCAGGTCGCTGGAGCGACCCGCGCGAGCGACCTGTTGAAAAAGTCAAAAACGCGTATTTCGAGGTCCTGAAGGCCCCTGTGCGATCCGAATTGCTTAAATACGTCCAGAAACATAAAAACAGCAGTTTTAGTGCGATTTGGCTTAGGAAAGCTTCCTAAATCCTTCCAAACTCTACAGAAATCCTATTCTAAATCAATTTTGTGGTTAGATATCATTACACAACATTATACACAGCCATATACACATATACTTTCAGCCATTGAAGGGAGGAAAGCAAGGAGAAGAAGAAGAAGACCAAGGATTCCCATGGCCTCCTCCATCAACCTCTTGCTATTCATCAATTCTATGGCCAACTAAATCTAGATCTAGGGTTTCAATGAAACCCTAGCCAAGTAATAGGGTTTTATTTATGTTTTTATTTTAGTTTTATTATGTATGGATGATGATTACATGTTTCGAGGATTTTTATAAATAAATCGTGCTTCTAATTGATTAAATCGTTACTTTCAAAATCTACTCTTGTCTTAGATCTATTTTGACTGTGATGTGCTCAATGATCTATATTTGCTGTGCTTGTATGGATTATTTACATGTAATGGTGCTTTATTGAATTGTGCTATCAAGTATCTGAATAGTCCATGCCTAGATTAGACGGATTATACCACAACCCTAGTTTAGTGTGGGACAATTCGTGCTAACCGAATATGGATTATGTTGGTGCTTGAACCATAGTTATTTTCTTGACGGAGGAATTGGGCTTGTAGCTACAATTCCCCATTATCATCCAACTTAATAATCTAATTGAATGCATAAATATTCCTATTATGAAGCTAGTGGTGGATTTGCAATCCTAGGTTCCTTTAAACATATTCATTAAAAACAACTATTTTAATCGCTTTCATAATTTAGATTTATTTTTATGTTCTTTGTTTAATTCAAATTAAAATTCAAAATCCGTTTTTCTTAATTAACTAAAATTAGGTTTTAAAATTAAGTCGTCGTAGTAATTCAATCTCTGTGGGTTCGACCTTTACTTCCACACTGCAAATCCTTTGAAAGTAAAGCATAAGTTAAGCATACTTTTTACATCTTGATTTTGACAAGATCAGTGACCCATTTATTCTTACTTTTTTTTTAGCAGAATTTCCAAACACTATCAGTTCACCGTGTAGCTTCAACAATCATTGGCCTCAGGAAAGGGGATTATTTGAACAGGTAAGCCAGGGGCTTTAGGTTCGATGAAGCTGACACTTTGGTTGACATTGGATGGGCGATGGCTCGATGATTTTCTGATCGAGGAGGTCCTGGATATCATGGCGAAGGCGCATGCAGCTGTCGGTGTCATGGCCTGGGCCTTGGTGGTAGGCACAAATTTTGGGCAGGTCACAACGAGGCGAAGGGAGATCGACACGAGGTTGAAGGAGTTGGAGGTGTCCCTTTTTGATGAGGTTATCAAGGATAACAGACAACGGCATACCCAGGTTGGTAAAGGTTCTTGGGTTGCGGGTTTTGTTAACCTTTGGGTTCAAGTGGGTCCTTGGAGTGGCTCTTGGATTTGGATATGGTCTAGGATTACCAAGGCTAGGGTGTGGGCTTGGATACAAGTAGAGATTCGGATGTGGAAATAGGCTTGGATAGACGGCGTCGGGCAACCCATACTTTCCTTTATTGATGCTCTGCACCATTTTCTCAAATCGGCTTATCCTTAAACTTAGTTGTTCAACAGTGGTTTGTAGTTTGTCCACTTTCACTTCCAGAGCTTGGTAGGCCATTATGATAGCCTGGGCTAGCCCACGATTGAGACAACGAATTTGGGAAGGTACAGAGGTGTCCTTATCCGGGGCTATGTTTTCTGCAAATAGAAGTAAAAGCCCAAATTAACAGAGGCACGAAGTACTTCTTATGGACTCCTAGTGGGAAAAGCTGATCAGAGTTTCAAAGAATTTATCGATGTGAACTGATGATGGTTGCAGTATGTATACAACTTCTATATAATGATTGAGATGGGTGAGGATGATGACATGTACGCGCTTGATGTGTAGAGACTGACATATGTGAGACTGACAAGATGTGCGTGCATGTAGACTGACACGAATCGTGTATGCATATGAGACAAGCATGCGGATGCAAGCCTAATCGATATGATGCCCCTACTTCTAACAGATAGCAGTTAAACAAATAAGGTCCTAGCCATACAGAGTGTGCTAACCTTACTTTCCAGTATGATCACCAAGGGATAACAGGGATTTCCGGGATACTTCGGAAATTTTGGACATAGTTTCTGGGAGAAACAGGGATTTGAAAGTCATTTGAGTTTCTAGGAGAAATAGGAATTTCTGGTTGATTTGGACTGAGCTTCTAGGAGAAACTGGTATTTTGGGTATTTCTGAGAAATATGGATAGAGTTTCTAGGAGAAACAAGTATATCTGGGCATTTCTGGGTGATTTGGACAGAGTTGCTGGGATTTTTGGATAATCTGAGAGATTTGGGCAGAGCTTCTGGAAAATAGGTACTTTGGGTATTTATAGGAAATTTGGATAGAGTTTCTAGAGTTTCTGGAAGAAACTGGTATATCTAGGAAATCCGGGAGATTTAGACAGAGTTTTTGAGAAAAATTGGTAAATATGGTTATATCTGGAATATTTGGACAGAGTTTCTGGGAGAAACTGGTTAATATGGTTATATTTGGGATATCTGGACAGAGTTTCTGGGAGAAACTGGTTGATATGGTTATATCTGGGATATCTGGACAGAGTTTCTGGGAGAAATTGGTTAATATGTATATATCTGGGATATCTGGACAGAGTTTCTGGGAGAAACTGGTTAATATGGTTATATCTGGGATATCTGGACAAAGTTTCTGGAAGAAGCTGGTTAATATGGTTAATTCTGGGATATCTGGACAGAGTTTCTGGAAGAAACTGGTTAATATGGTGATAGTGATCATACTGTCTAGCAGGTTTTCATACTCCTATGTCTTAGGACCGACAAACAAGGTTTGCGGTGTATATCTTTGTGAGCATGGAGCAGACATCTTTGTCATGGTGCCTAGGCAGGTCAACTCAATGTGATCACATGTGAGTGATTGCCTTGGGGATCATAAGAAAGTGGTTCTGCCTCATATCACATAAGAGTCTACACCGCGCAGGTAATCCCGTCAGGGCATACAGCAGTTATATCACATTGTCCTATCTGAAAAGATAAATCAACAGTCCTATGAAAGGTTCTACAGGAATCTATATGCAAAGGCTGGGTTTAGTCAAAGAGGGTCCGTTGACGAGAGTTCCAACATACGGTCAGAGAGACAGTACGGAAGTGTTTACTCTTTTTGATATACCTTGGAAGGTACAGTATCAACGGTGACTTGAGCCCTGGCACAGCAAGACCTGAACAATGTCAGCGCCGCGTTTCAGACACAGTCGGAAGGGAAATGCAGAAGTGCAATGCGGTGAACCAAACACAGTAAAAAGATGATTTTAAGGATGCTTCTTATGAGTCAAACCTCTGTATTATTTTGTTTTGAAAATAAAAATCCCCAGCAGAGTCGCCAGATTGTGGACACGTGGGATCGCTCGTCCATTCTTTCTTTGTTTGAGGTTGTTTTGAAAAGGAAAGGAAATGGTCTGTTGAAAACAGATACAGAGTCGCCACTTGGTCTTTAAGGAACCAAGAAACCTAATTTTGACTCACCCAAATGGATAAAGGGCACCGGCCCTTCATAACCAAAGAACTTGATTCGGGGTTTTGGTACGAGAGAGGAAGGAGCCTTTGTCGCGACTAAAACACCCTCAACTCGCCCCGTCTTTCGACGGGCCTCAATTAGCATCCAAATAATCATCTTATACTATGTATGGTTCGACAATTAATACTATAATAGTATATTACATCACATAAGAAACTTGAAATGGAAGATCTAAAGATAAAATATCATTCATAAGATCTAAGCCAATTATCACGCAATGCAAAGTGAAAGATCACACAAAACAAACCTAGGAAAAATCGTCTAATCACATATCAAGTAATCAAGACTTCCTAATCTAAGGGGACATGAATTGTTCTTGAAACAAATAATCAAAGAAATCAAAACATGCTTAGCAAGCTAGTATGATGCATGTTAATCTTTGAGAAAAGAAGATCTCTCAATCCCCGGGACGGATGAGAAAGGAGGATTAGATCGAAGGGAAGCATGAGCGTGTGATCATGATCATTCCTTATAATCTTCTTAGATTAGGAGTCACAAAAACCCCAAATCTTTGCATGGATGCAATGTATGTATCTAGAATGTGCCAAGGTTGTAGTGTGCTTTGTGTTCATGGATTCCTAGAATGACTTTAGAAGTCTAAAATATGCATGAATGGATGAATGAAATCATCATGGGATATGTACAAATGTAGTATGAACTACTTCCTAAGATATGAACTAATTTGGAGTGCATATAAGCATCAAATCAAAGAATGAAAGTTAAAATGTGCTTGCTGTGAATAGTGGACAGAACAGTAACTAGATCTTTTGAAAATTGAAAAGAGGGGTTAGGAATGTTTTCAATGCATGATTTGTTATGGAGATCATCCTTAATGTGTCTAGAACACAACCCAAAAAGCCAATCTTTAATAACTATTACAAATTGAGAGGAATCATATAAACAATGGAGGTCATTCAGAAACAGAGTCCGTACTGTCGACTGAAATGTTGAAAAATCTTAGAAAATAAAAACGAATGATCTAGAGGCCCATTTTATACAGAAAGTTCCTTAAGACACTGAAGCGTAAGGGAAAAATAAGTTAGGACCACTCCTTTTGGAAATGTTTTCTGTAAAACAAGTTGTAAATAGATCAAGCTGCTGTGACAATAAAAACAGAATATCTGGAGAGAATTTTTTTTTTTTTGCTGAAAAAAAAAGGGGAGAAGGGGGCAACCAGCGTAGCAACCCTCCCTGGGCGTGACCATAGGAGCCCCTCCCCGATGTGGAATGTTCGGTTTGAGCCAAAGCTACTGCCTGTGTAGGCGAGCCCGTCACCACACCCCCACTGAAGCGACCAGTGAGCCAGAAGCCTATCCACAGACCACAGAAATTATGCTTTACTCACGCAAGCGCTTTTGACTTATGTCCGGATTCGAACTCTTGACCTTGGGGTAAGGAATATTGGCCCCGTCCAACTGGGCTACCCCCTCGGTGGTTAATATCTGGAGAGAATGTTTGGACAAGAATGGACCCTTTTCAAGTGCTTCCAAGTCAAGCCAAAAATCATGGATGTTCTATAATGAGTTAGAAAGACTTTCCAAGTGGTCTTGCATTCATACATTGAGTATTGAACTCAAAATAATTCCTTGAAGTTAAATGACTCACTGTTTTGAGGGTTTTGAGAAAAACAAGGTTTATTTCTTGAAATCAAAATGAGGGGGTTTAAGAGGGGGGTTTTGAAATGGGGGTTTTGAAAGTATACTTCCAGAACTTGGATGAATATTCTAACCATTTGGAATATCAATTCCTAACTCATTCAAGAACTTCCCAAGTATTTGCAAAACATGGTTTTATTTGGAAATCAAACTCAAGAACCTATGGGAGTATGATACATGAGAGGATAGATGATACATGATATGATATAGCATGCTAAAAGTGGTAAAGAACATGTTCATGGGATATGGGTTCATCTAGATACAAGAGAGTGTTGCATCAAAGTGTGAAAGTCAAAAATGACATGCTGTGAATAGTGGACAGACTCTATGCATTACTTTATAACATCATAATGGGAGGTCAAACATGCCTAGGAAAATGTGGAAAAAATCAGAGATCATCCTTATTGTGCTTAGAAAATAACCCAAAAATCCAAACCTCAATAGCTATCACAGATTAAAAGAAATAAATCAGAATGTACACATGACTCGGAAACAAAAACTGCACTGTTGACTGATTTTGTATGATTTTTCATAAATCAAAGAAAGGGTTTCTGATGACCCATTATATACCAAATGTTTCCTAAGACACCCAAGTTTCATAAAAAAAATAGAAAAGATATATGTACAGTGACGAAAAAATCCAGAATAAGTGCAAGAAGTCAGGTAAACATTCTGTGAGAACAGAGGCAGATAATGAATATGAACTTCTTAAATCCAAAAATAATACTTTCACATCTCTATAATTGATGGGAAATATTGGAGACAAACTATGATGTCTTAGGAAGATCTTCCAAGTGGTTTCATCATCATAACTCAAGTATTTAATTCAAAACAAATCTTTGAATCTGAACAGCTCACTGTTTTGGATCACTCTTGAAGAAAATGGATTTGGGTTTTGAAATAGAGTTTGAGTTCTTGATTGGGGGTTTTAAAATATATGTTCAAAGCATGAACTTAAACTCTTGAGATGACCATGTGACCACTTAGAACCTCATCCAACCTTGAATCATCAAAGAACTCCCAATATTATTGGAGAGATTCATTTTTATTTTGAACATAACTTCAAGGATACCTTGGAGGTATTGAAGTTATAATCATCATCTATCAAACATGTTTTTGAGGTCAAGAGCTACTATCCATAAGGATTCACTCATCTCAAACTTCATGTCATCATCTAGATGATTATGAACTAGTAAGAAAATAAAGAAAATCAAAAAGAAATGAGGTAAGAAGAGATGATCATTGTATATAAGCAAGCAAATGAACAAATCAATAGATGATAATCAATGTGATATTGGACTTGTAGCTTGGTGTTTCACTCATAGATATAGACATTTGGACATGGAAGTAGCTTCCTAACTCAAAAATACTTAGAGAAATGGTGATTGCGTATATTGATGATGATGTATATAGAAGAATGGTGGAGGAAAACAAGATTAGAACTCACTTTGATTGGAAAAAATGGAAGAAGAAGACTACTTCTTCTCTTTATCTCTCTATATTTCTCTAGAGTTTCTTCCTAAGCTCTCTCTAAGCTTCCATGTCTCTCCCTAAATGGTAGTAAATGGCTTCGTTTATAGGCAAAGGAGGGGTGGTAAATGGAGTTTTAAAAAGTTTAAAATGGTCTCCCATTGGTCCAAAATAAGCTGGGAACCAAAACTACGTCGTTTTGATTTCTAATATATCAAATTGGACCCCCAAAAGAAATTACAAAAGTGGACTGTTCTGGGAGAGAGTGCCGCGGCGTCACTGGGCCTGTGCCGCGGCTGCAGTGGGCCAGTGCCGTGGCGGCACTACTCTTCCTTCGTCCAGATAATGCTGTTTAGGCCCCCAGAGGTTCCGGTATTCGCGAAAATGCCCTATTTCGTCCGAAATTAACAGAAAATGCATACGAACTCCAAATTGAGGTTGTGATATACCGTTGGAAAGGTAATGGAGTCTACTTTACATAAAAAATAGTTCGGGGATAGGTCACTTTGAAAATTTTTGTGGTATTCGCGATAAAAGCCGATTTGATCGCCTTTGGAAATTCATAATAAATTCGTTTTAAATCCAGAAATTATGTGCGATATACCGTTGGAAAGCTATTGACCTCTAGTATCCATGAAAAATGTTTGAAAAATGTTACGGTGCTCCGGTTCTAAAGTCAAATTTTGGTCAAACTGGTCAAACTTGGGATTCCCGGGAAGTTCTGGAAACTTCTGGGAGCTCCCAGGAGCTGACGTTTTCGCTCGATTTTCCTTTAAAACTCATTTTAACACTTTTCACATCAACTAGCATGATTCTGGCAAATTTGGACGATTTCGATCAAACTTGGTCAAACATTGGTCAAACCGGTCAACGGGGACTTTCCGGGAACTTCCGGGTCTTCCGGAGGTCTCTGGGAGATGACAATTTCATCTGATTTTACTTAAAAACTCATTTTTTACTTTTCTTACGACATAACATGTTTCCAGAACTTTGGGACCAAATCTGAGAGTTTTCGGGCTTTCAGGGGCATTTTGGTCATTCTGAGCATTTTGAGAAATAGAACTAACTTCTAGGAGTCCTTTTGAGTCTTTTTCGATCATTGTGAAGCACCAAGCTATGGGTCTCCTAAATCTGATAGCCGACAAAATGGGGTGTCTACAGGTACTTAGTTTATGATTATATCACTTGAATATATTTTTTTTTGTGGAACTCATATTGGTACATGTATGTTTGTATACATATATATACATATGTATTTTAATGTGCATATAGTTGTATAGCCTTGGAGCTAGAGTATTGGGTAAATAACTTTAGGAATTAAAGTTGGGCAAGAGCCCCCTATTTAGAATAAAAGACTAATTATAAATCCTATAGATTACCTATGGTAAGTGTTACCATTTTAGTGTTTGAATCGTTAGGAGCGAGTTTATGGAATTGGAAAAGGGAGATGGGGTGCTAGCACAGAATTTAATTAAGAAATATATTGATTAAAATATTATGTGTTGTTAATTGCTTTGGCCCGATTATTGGGCTAATATTTATATTTGCATTTTCTTGCTTAATATGAATACTAAGTGGTTTATTACGATTTGTGATGCTACACTTTGATTAATAGCTATAAATTAAATTGTTTAAAACCTCCACCGACAAAATTTCCTATTGAGGCCTTTTGTTCTATGCCTGGAAAATAATGGGGGTTGTATTTGTTTTAAGTTGTCTTTTAAGATAGTGATTAGATTATTGTATTTGTATTGAAAGTAAAACGGAAATTTTAACTCTTTTTTATGCTTTGCTTATTTATGTGCAGTCAAGTACAAGTTTATCGAGGGATGTGACTCACTTCACTGGATCATGGATGTTGTTCAAGCCCTTCAACAACCAGCTTTCCAACTTTTGCCAAAGTTGACTGTTTATTTAGCTTCTGAGCTTTGAAATAATTTGTTCCCTCATGAAATAAAAGGAAATTGTGTTTTGGGGAGAGTCAAAGTTGAAGGATAGTAAAGAATTTTTGGACAATTGTACATTCTAAAGTCGGGAAGGACCAATTAGATTCTTTCTTACTCTCATAGACCGCTTCAGTCCGTCCTCCTTGTCGGTAATTACTTCTCGACACACATAGAGCTCATTTGTTCATTTGTCTTTAATGGAAATTTGATTTTAGGGTTTGCAACTCAAGTAGCTTGTATTCTTTTGAAGCTGAAAGCTAATAACTAGAGTTTAAACTCACGGAAACCTTCCATTTTATCTTTTCTTTGGTATGAAAATAAGTGGAAGTCAGGATTCTGAGGGGCATATAACAGGTTGAGAATTTTCCTAGAATCCATGAAATAAGATAATAAGAATATAAGTAACAAAGTCTCAGTCTATGCAATGGCAGCTTGATGTCTTCAAAATTTTTACCAATTTCTTTTCCCCCAAATGATCTATTTAAACCGAGGGAAATTCGTACACGTAGAATACCAATTTAGAGTTACTCCTACCCATGATACTTTTTGGCTTTGTTTGGTTTATGGTTCATTGAAGGAGAAAAAAGGAAATGGAAAACAAAATATATTTTGTTGTGTTGAGCAAATTGAAATGAGTAGTGCTATGCTTTCCAAATTTTATATCCCAATTAATGATTCCCAAACACACGTGACATTTGTATGGCATTTCTTTTATTTCTAGGAAATAGGCTGGACAAGCACACCTTAGTCACCTGTTCACAAATTGTTTTCTTGTTTTTATGGGTGTATCATGCAATTATCTAAAGTCTTTGCTAAAAGTTTCATATTTTATTAGAGAATATGATTCTTGCCCACCAATGATTTGGTGAACTTGTTTGATTTCCTTTGATGTTGCGTATATAGATGGAGACTTTGAATAGCTTTCATTTAAGCTTTATACCTAGAATGAAAGTCATCATTCTTGTTATTCTGAAATGCATTGGGTATACCTAAGTAACAATGTAGCCTTTTCTTTGTTCTTTAGAATTTTACAATATACCCAAGTAAACTATGATTCTTACCACTTGATCATTCATTGGGACTCCACCATATCGCACTTAAACAGAAGTTCCAAAAATGTTGAAAGTTAACCACAAGTTCCAAAAATGCTGAATTTGCACAATCTTAACTTTGTATTCAATTTGGTTTTCTCTTTTGTATCCCAGGTCAAGAGCATCGAAAGCTGGAATAACATTGAAATTTTACGAGGCTTGATTTGAACACTTTTTCGGATAGTGATATTATCAATTTTAGTTTGACGAAAGTTAACGTTTGTAATATTCTTTGGATCCTAAACAGAAGCAGGCTTGTGTACATATTCTCTATAACTTTATGTAAGTTGCTTCTATATGTTGTATGTACATGTCTACATTTTCTGTATATGTTGGCTTGAAATTGTAGTTGTCACGAAATGTCTCATACAAGTACCTGCACGTGCAACGCACGTGTTATGCCTAGTATTGAAAAATAAAAGAAAAAAATTGAAACAAAAAATGCCTCAAAATGCAGCAGAAATGTAAAGAAAGTTAGATCATTGTTGGTCCCATTTTTCTCTGGCACTTACCCATGCATTCTTACCTATACCACGTTGTTGGTGTTACTGCAGGTATTACATAAATGGAGCAGATCTAGTGGCAAGGGAAGGTGACGGTGCGTCAATGATGTGGTGGAAATATATATATTTATGAAGGGTTAGAGAGAAGAATGCAAGGGATGAAGAAAAAAAGTCAGTGGGATTTTGGGAAGTTGGGGTGGATAAGGCCAATTGGTAGTTAAGACCTGTGGGATTTGGGAATTTGTTGGTGGTGATCCGGTGGATAAGATGATGGTTCCAGTTTTGTTTCAAAATTCTCCAAAAAAAAAAACGAAAAAGAAAAAAAAGAGGGGAGAAAATAGGGGATGAGAGTTTGGAGGCTTCTCAGCAAATCTACGACATTGCAATACTGTATAGAGTTCTCTTAACACGTGCCTTTATTAAGATTCTAAACTTACCAAAAAAAAAGTGGGCAACCTGAGCTCCACACCTGACATATCACATCATTGTGGCCCCCTTGATTTGTTTTTCCAGTTTAGGAAACCTCACATGTTAACATTTTCATACTATCTAAGGGTTAATTACACTCTACACCCCAGTGGTTAGGCGCAGTTGCACTCTACTCCTATAGTTTGAGAGTGAACACTTGACCCTTCTATAGTTTCACACTAAATTAAAACTTTTAAATTTTCTCAAAATAACCCCACATGAAAATTAATTGTATAATTAACCACATGAGGGTTTAAATGTTAAAATTAACCTCACATAAATAGTTAATACCAAAATTAGCCCCACAAAGAAGTACAGTGTAGGTGAGTTAACTGAAAGTATTATCCTCCTATAGAAAATTAATCCCAAAATTAAGCTCACAAAAAGGGTAAAGTGTTTTAACATTTTTGACCAATTTTAGAACAATAACACTACGTACACCCACTAAACCACCCACCAAATGACCCTCAGGCCCCTCTAAGCAAAATTTAAAAAATTTCTATGGGACCCACACCCAATACACCCAAATACACCCATTATCCCTTTTCCCTCCATACACCCCCACCCCCAAATCAGAGAACACCAGACCCCCACCCCCCTCCCCTCACGGCCGACGCCTTGCCCGGACCGTCGCCAGAGCGCCGTCCACAGCAGTCGCCGACGACTACTTCTTGGTAAGTCCTCTCTCTCTCTCTCTCTCTCTCTCTCTCTCTCTCTCTCCATAGAAAGATTTGTATGTGGCTAGAGAGTTTTTTTTTTTTTTTTTTTGCCATTTTTCTCCTTTTTTCCTCTCTCTTTCTCCCTCTAAAGAATATGGAGTCCACTAGGGTAGGCCTGTAAACGGGTCGGATCCGGACTGGATCTAGTGCATCCAGATCCAGATCCGCTAAACTATATACGGATTCGGATTCAGATTCGGATCTGACGGATCTGTTATAAGTCAGTCCATATCCGGATCCGCCAAAATATACCGAATCCGGATCTGGATCCGGATTCGATCCGAAATAATATATGATGTGTATATCTATACTATTTTTGTATATATGCATATATAATATTTATATATATATATTTGTATATACATGACTAATATATTAAATATAATACAGTATGTATATGCATTATATATACATAATTATATTATAGTATGTATATACATTATATATACACATAATTATATTATATATAATATGTAGATATATAAAAATATATTTATATATTTATTATTCGGATCCGGGTCTTAGGCAGACCGGATATTACAAAACCATATCCGGTCCATTTTTTTAGCATAAAATACGGATTCGGATCTGGATATGGATCTTAAAAAATGCTCAGATCCGTCTAACAGAGTCGGATCTGGACCGGATCCGGGTCTAGACCCGGTCCATTGACAGGCCTACATTAGGGTATTGGATTTCCCATGGAAGTAACTTTGTATTTTCCTTAGAAGTAAGAACATCAAGCAATTTTTTTCCTAAACATAAATGAACTTCAAGCTTATATATTTCTTTTTGCATATTGCTGCTATTAGGCAAAGTTCTTACTGATAAAAATAAATAAATAGATGAGTGCCTTGTAAGTGAATGCATTTGGGAATCGATAATATGTAGGCCAAATTGCAATTTCTTCTAACTATTTGTTGTTGAGAGAATATTGTTTGATGCCATTTTTAGATCTTCAATTATTCCAAGTTTTAATACCTATAACAATTTGCTTTTGTTTACTTGTTTGAGGGTGTTTTTTTTTTTTTTTTGGTTTGGTTTGGGTCTTTTTGGCTAAGAACTGTTGTGTTGCTTCATCATTTACTCAAATGTTTGCCACATTGCTTGTTATTGAGCTCAATTCTAATTGTCAGCAACAACAGCTGTAGAGTTTGATCTAATTAGTTTGTCATCTGCTGTTTGTATGTGGTTAAATATATATATATATATATATATATATATGTGTGTGTGTGTGTGTGTGTGTGTGTGTGCAATCTGTTACTCTAGTGATATGGGCTTGTCAATATAGTTTTTGAATGTTTGTTGAACAGTTAAATTTTGTAATGCAGCTTTCGATTAGAGCTGGACCATAATGCAACATTCCCAATCGTTAAAAAAAAAAAAAAAAGAAGTTACTTCCATGTGTTGTTTCTTTTCTATTTATCCTTTTTCATCTATACTTTTTTTTTGGTTGCTTTAAGTCGAGTATTATTGCTGAAAACTAAGGAACAAAAGGGCTAGAAGATCTTCGCTTTACAAGAAACAATAGAAAAAGTTCATTATGGGGTAAAAGAGTTATGCAAGAGTCTTCTTTCTTCTAAGATTACTGATTTAACATCCCAATCCCAATCAGATTTAAAAGTTCAAACCTGGAGGGGGTTGCAAACCAATAGGGAGTCACCTTCAAAATATTAGCAGCTTCCTTGAGCTTTGTAATGGGTTTCGACTATTGATGGATAGAGAGAGGACTCATCACTTTCGAGAGCTTGAAGAAGAACTCTGCTCTTATCGGGTTGCAGGATTTGAGAGATGATGAGTTGAGGAGCATGGTGAGAGAAGGTGTTATGGACGATGATGGGGCCCTCAATCAGATGGAGTTTTGTGTTTTGATGTTTAAATTGAGCCCTGATTTGATGGAAGAGTCTGAGGTTTGGCTTGAACATGCTTTGCAACAAGAATTTCAAAGTCCTTGCTTTCATGGGAAATTATATTGATAAGGTGATAGGAAGTTGTAATCTTTTTTTTTTTTTTTCTCTTTTTTTTTTTTTTTTGAAATTTGGAAAATAACATGTTACTGTTTATGTCCAACACTGAGAGTATAGAAAATTAACTGAAATGAACGAATTGGGAAATACTTGATTTGTATTTTTTGATTATTCTCTTTGTGATGCATTTTCAATTTCATAGTGGGTTTTATTTTGGTAAGGAAGTGGATAATTCTACTTCTTCTTCTTCTTCTCTCTCTCTCTCTCTCTCTCTCTCTCTCTCTCTCTGAATGATCCAAAGAACCACATCTGATAGAGGTTTAATGTAATGCACCTAATGAAGAATATAATGAAAGTTTAGTTCAATGAACCCAATCAAGTGCAGAAAGTGTAGCATTTTGATAAGAGGCTAAATATAAAACAAAATTTGGAGCCTAATGGAAATAATACTTGCAAAGAAGCAACAATCTGGCCTAACTCAAGTTTTACAGCAAATCCAGGGAAACATATCCCTCACAAACAATCAACAAGCTAATAGGCATATTCTGGTGACTTGACTTGTATTCATCACACTTCAGACCCAATGAGCTACCCGGTAAAGACGAACACTTGCACTTATGCGTTTGCAATAGCTTATAACCTTACTTTGCCGATACTGCTTGGATCAGTTTATAGCAACCATCTACTTTGTCCTGCAAAAATTACATAGATAAAAATAAATAAATAAATATTGACAGCAAACAAATGAGCTGACAAAATTGAAATGCAATGTGGAAATTCTCCACAATTTACACATATAAACAGAGAATTAATAGGGGCATAATGCACAAACTTTGCTCATTTTGAGCACACCCACTAGCTGATTCTGATAGTCCAATGCACTACAAGGATCCAACTCTTTGATAACATATGACATTGTTGCAGTAGCTAAAACAGATGGGAGAGAACTTGCAAACCTTGCATCTCCAATCAACATTCAATTCAATGTAGAATATTAGCAAAATATTTAGATTCTTTATTCTGTTCCTCTTTCTTGTCAACAGAGATAGGATATCAAAGTAGAGAGAGCTGTTTGATATTGCTTACCCACAAGTAAGTCACTGGATGCATCTTCCATTGAAGACTAGAAAGCACCAAAAGCTCCATTCTTTGAATAATCTTAGCTTCAAACACATACTTTGAATCCTCCACCTAAAACACAAATACAAAAAAGCAGGAATTAAAGAAGTCATTTTAACAAACACCCACTTTGCATAAAATAAATAAATAAATAATAGTTAAGGATGGGTGACTTCTAATAGTTAATAGAAACAACTCATATATAATTGCTAATTTGGATGGTATCCTCTCAAACTACAAAAAATTGGCACCTAACAAATCCATCGCGGCCCTGTGACTTGGAATCAAAAAAATTCATGGTGAGATCAGTCAAAGGACAAAGGAAGAGCATAACGCCAAATGCCAACCAGTCCAATTTGGAATCAACCCAAACTAGGATTTTCGACATAAATACATAATATATAGATAACAAAAAATATACTACATGCCAGTAACATATCCATACATATGCATTAGCTGTGACAATTTGCTAGAGACACAAGACATGGCCAAGACAAAGAAAGAAACACAATTTCGCGCGGTTTATCCTACTTACCATTTTTCTGGAAAATTTTTGACAATTATCATAACAAAGTTTTGATGGACATGACTCAAAGATTGGGCTGGAAAAGTGGGTCATTGGCCCAAAGCTCATAACATCAGTCACTGTCAAACCAATGACCCCATATCGAGCTGGACGCATAGGACCTTTTAATGACTCAAATCAAATTGTATTATTCCAACCCTGTTTTCTGTAACCTTAGTTCTCAAACAAACCAGCTACAAAAGTGAGGGCTAGACTGAACCAGGTCCTGCTCCAGATCTTCCTAACCCAATACAATATGCCCCATTTAATGGGGGTGATGGGGGACAAGAAAATAGGACAGAGATGAGGATGTAAAAAAAGAAGGCAAAGCTAATGTTGGAATATTTCATATGCATCTTCATGATGCCCCATTTAATTTAGAACATGACTCTTCCTTGGGTGTGGTTCCAAAAGTTCCCTCTCGCAATAGTGGGTTCTCTCATGTTGATGTGACATGAGAGAATTTCTCTTACAATCACTATACCTCTTATCATATATAGCCAAAGAGATAGCAGAGCCAAAGAGCCATAGCAGAACCAATTAATATTCAATAACATAAATTAAGATCAAATTCACATAGAGATTAGCAAAAGAAAAGGTTAATGTAATGTAACTCAAAACAGATCAAATAATCTTTAACAATAAATTTGAAAGTCTGAACAACCACTATAGTTCAGCTTTGTATCAAAAATTGTGGTAGCAACATCAAGAGTATATGTAAAAAAATCTATAATAAGTACCATTGAACTTTTCAAAAGAAATTCTTAACTACTTTGCTTCAAAGTCGGCCACATCCAAGAAGTCGTAAAGTTTCAGTAAGAAGCCTGGAAACATTTGACTTAGTTCACTTTCAATTTGTTCCTCTGTGCTTACCTATTTTGGAAGAAAAAGAAAGAAAAAAAAAACAAAAAACAAAAAACAAATAAGGATTCTAGTTAATTTCAAACTACTATATCCAATCAAATTACTAAACATACAACAAATTTCTACCTGTGCAGGTCCTATTTTTAATACTCTTCTTGCTTGTTCCATGACATGTTGAATAGCATTCCTAATGTATCTACTGTTATCCCAAGCGCTCTCATTGTAGATACGGTCAGTGAAAACAGCATTGTAATCCCCTCTATAGGTCCACACTTTAGATTGCCATGTGTAATTCCGAGGGAACATTTTATTGAAATCTACTATCACAATTTTGAAATCCATTTTCCAATGCCTTATCCTCATATCTGCCAATATAGGCAATCTAAACCTCTCCAGTGGAGTCATCAACACAGGATGATAAACAACTTTTCCGAGATCCTTCCTATTCATAGTAATCAAGAAACAAAGAAAGAGTAAATAAAAGTTTGTCAAAACAAGTGAAGATGATTTAAGTAGGATGAAACCTTACCAGCTTGATTTTCTTACTTCTGCATGAAAGTGGTTCACCTCCACACTATTTTCAACAAGCAACTTTTTAAAAACATCACTTAGACAAGTGATATCCGACTTTCCAATAAAATCGTCTCCTCCAATGAAGGCCAACTTGCATTTGTTTTTGGAGATCAAAATGTGTCGACTATCAAACTGACCGTGTTTCTTGCCTTCCTTGTTAAGTATGATCATAGCATTTAAAAGGTCACTGCATCAAAACAATAAAATCAACAAAATTGTGAGGAAAAAAAAAAGAGATGAAATACAAATAATTTACCGTATGATTTTTTGGTAAGCGGCTTTGGATGCATGCCAAGGATGGGTTTGTGCGTAATGATTCAGACTACAGTCTACTGAATCCACCATAAGCCAGCATCCATTGCTTTGGGTAAGCACTGCGTGTGACCGTAGAACGGTGTCCTCGCTAAAATCCATCAAATTCTTGTGGACTCTCCTTGCATCATCCAAATTCTGAAAAAACAGAAATGATCGAGGAAAAATAAGCCCTGATTCAAAGGCATTACCGTGGCCTATGAATCCCTCATCAATGCGATTTATATTATATGTTAAACCCAATACACCTGCAATAATCTATAAATAAGAAAAAACACCATCAGTATATTGTGAAAAAAAATTATTAGCATTAAATTGATCAGAAGTAAATTTACAGACCGGTAAATTAACTGAAACTGGAGCAGCATCTTGCTTAAAATCCGTAACATAAACCATTTTTGGTGAATGCTCTTCAATTAGGGCACTATAAAGAAAAAAAAAAACATGGTGAGCACGTAAACTGTAAAAGCTTTTTCAAAGACAACGTAAAATAAAGGGCCATAAAAAATAAAATAGAAAAACAAAAAGCATACTGAAAATCAATTATTACCACATTTTAACTTTTAAGTGAGTGAAAAGGAAACACAGTTACACAACTATGTACTAAGTCTGTGCAATATACAACCACTTTTTTGGTTTAACCACTTCTAATTTGTTTGTAAAGATCGCTTTCAATAGTAATTTGTATTTAGCATGCATGAATAGGAAAAGGAAAAATTAGCTTAGTTAGGCAAAGAAGCTAGCGTGGTGGCGGGACCACTTCTTAACGTGAGCTACCATTGGCTGTTTGGTTTTAAAAATTTTCAAAACCACTTATTTGTGCTGTGTTTTCATTCTCACGTGTATGGTTTATTAACAGAAAATCTAAGCAATAATAGCTCAGTAATAATTATTTCACATGAAATTAATACACTGTCAACAATTACCAATGAAAACCATAAAATGTGTAGTCGAAAATGAATTTGCCATATGCGTGAAACAAATCAATAGTTTCCAATAGTATTGGGAACTTCAATAATGGATAGTCAAAAGAACTTTAACGTATTGGGCAAAGTTATTTCAACAATCAGAATGTGCACCAGCATTATTACAGCATTGTATCATCCTAGGGACAAAGTGGCTAAATTATTTCAACTATAAAAAAATGTACAACCTGTTTGCTGTAATTTGCGCGGGCGTGCCAGAACCAGTCAGTGGTTCGATGTGTGTGTGTGTGTGCATGCAAACTAATTTCCTATCTGCTTGTGTGAGTGATACACAAGGCTTGATGAATCTGACTTCTAAACAGAATAATTGTGTATAGTGAGTAGGAAAGTACCCTCACCGTAATTCCTTTAGCAGTACTGAAGCACACAAGCTAAAAGTATCAAGTTCAACAGGTAAACAAAATCACAAACGGTTTAATAAAACAGATTTTTATTAAATGCTTGGAAAAACTAAACAGATCTCAAGAACACACCAGAATAAGCTGATTATTCAAAAGAACAAAAAGAAAATAACAAAAGGGCAGACCTAATTGCTATTAAAGCTGAAAAAAAAACAAAGACTTGGAGAAAGTGCTTTGAATGCTTCAAATATGCTGAATACTGAATACTGTGTATGCTGTTTCGAGAGAGACGCGGAGTCCTTAGCTTAGATAGTCTGCCTCTTATTTATAGCGGCCTTATACTAATTCTACATGGACAATAATTCCTTAACTTGCGCCACAAACTGCTTTATGGATTGGCTGATTGAGTACCTTCCTTATCCATGACTCAATCCCTTCAATTTAGGGATCAGACGCCTCAATCCAACTGGCAACAACAACTCCTTTCCTAAACGGACTCTTGTTTCCAATTCTCTCTGATATGACGTCACCATGCCAGCTGTGGATAGCACCGCCTTCTCTTTCCAGTCAATCGGCCTTGTCACTGACTCCCCTGGATAAATCGGGCTCTATCTGTTTCCATGCCTTCCTTCGTGCCCGATTACATTTCTTCAACCGCCCATGGCCAATCGGACTACAACTCCCATCTTCTATTACACGGTGTCCGATTAGACTTCCTGTCTTATATCATTGGGCTGTCAACACACTAGGTTATGTTTCCCCAGAGCCCGATGATCCTTACCCAACATCTATCATCGGTCTCACGACTATACCCGAGTCCGATGAATCACTGATTGCTTAGCCCGGCCTCTCCTTCTTTCAGCTCCATTTAATTCGGGCTCAAAAAACCATTGACGCTTTTTGGGTGCAAACAATTGCCCCCCAAAAGGTCATATCAAACGTCCCGCCTTGATTGATGTGACGTTTTGAATTTTAAACTGGCCACGCGTCAAGCATGCAGCAACTGTCAGATTATGGAGAATCCCACCAGTCACTCCACATTTAATGCACCATGATTACGGCGTCGTGACAATTAAACGCCAAACTTTTGAAATTCCTTACCACATCCGCATTCTTACTCTCTGTCTACAATTCAAGCAAAACAGAGCTTCTCTCTCTAGACCTTCATTTTTTCCGGCGACTCTTTCTCTCCTCCACAGACATGGCTCCTAAAACCGCTCCGGCAACCTCCAAAGGAAAGAAATCCTTTGCAAACGCTCCACCACCGCAAAACCGCTGCAGAGAGGTTAGGACCCTAGCAAAAGCTCATGCCGCTGACATCTCCACCGATTACCTTACCCCCTACCGCTCCTCTGATGGCTCTCCCGTCGCACCAGGGCTGTGAGCGGCGTTTCTGGGCCATCCTCTGGCGGCTTTTTTACCATTGTTCCCTCCAGTAGAAAATGAAGCATTCCTTCAAGTCCCTGCTCACTGGGACAAAGTCCAAAGTGCTAACCAGCCTATTCGGGGATGGCCGACCCCTGCCACAGACTGGGACAAGTGGGTGACCAGGGTTTCGGCCTCCAAGGCCGGTGTCTGGAAGCAAACAGGCATTTATGATGCCATAATGCTCAGTCGGTCTCGAGTAGAGATAGACCGACCTCTTCTTCTGTCAGCTTTATTATTCTGGTCTTCTTCTTGCAACGGCTTCCTTTTCCGTTGCGGACCAATGGCTCCCACCGTGAAGGACATCAGCTACCTGCTCGGCCTTCACCCCCATGGACAATAGATCATCCCCGGGCTTGATGTTGGGACGGCCAGCTTTGCCTACCCCCAACAAGAAATTGTCAGGGATGGGGCCGTTTCGCATAGGCCGATTACAGCCTTTGGAGGCTTTCTCATTGCCTGCATCGGGGCAGATGATACGGAGGTGTCCGATGCAGAACACACTGCCTTCCTCATCTATTGGCTCAACAAATTTCTCTTCTGCTCGGCCAGCCAAGCCATTACTAAAGAATACACAACCTTGGCCTTGGCTCTTGCCTCGGGGAGGCCGTTAGCCATGGCTACGCTTGTTTGGGCGCACTTGGTCAGAGGCATAACAGATTTTGTCCACTCGGGCTTTGGAGCTGGTGGGAGCCCGATATGGGTTCTCCAACTATGGCTGCACTCTTATTTCCCGAAGTTTCAACCCACTATTCGTCAAGTGGCCGATGTTCGCATCTCCGCTGTCCAGTTCATGGACGTAATTCCTTCTTCACACTCCTTCGAGGAGTGTTTTACTTTCTTTTATCAAGGTTGCCCCCATCGGGATGTCAACCTCTTTACCCCATTCTTTTCTCTTCAATTCTCTTCTTTCCTTCAGCTTTCCAATAATCCTTCCAACTGGGGTTCGGGCACCCAGTCTACTTACAATGAAGTCTTCTCTAGCTACTTAGTAGCTAGAGACATTATTTTTAGTCCGAGCATCCCGTCGGCCAATAATAAATGCGGGGCCGAATATTACTTCGCTCCTCTATACGCCCGCCAATTCGGGCTTTACACAACTCGTGCCCATTCCCCCTGGCATTACTGTCAATGTTGACTGGGTTGAACGTGGCCTCATCATTAATGACGGGCAGGTGAAGAAAATAAAAGAAAGGTCCGACCGGCTCAAAGCGGCATTCAACTTCACACCCTTCTCTGCCCGGCCAATGGTGTCAGAGGAATTCACCCAGTGGTGGGGTGAACGGGCACACAACATTTTTCCAGGCACTGCTGCTGAGGCCCTTGTGCCTTTTATTGCATCATCGACCACTGAGGCCAATGCTCCTATCCCGACGGCGGCTCCAGTCAGGCGCAAGCAAATAGCCAAGAGATCGGCCCGCAAACCAGCTCCGGGCAAGGGTCCTTCTCATAAGAAACAAAAAACAGCACCGGCCGCTACTCAGGTTAGATTTTACTCATCTCTTCACAACCAAGCCCGATTTTCCTTCATTCAGTGTTAATCCTTTGTTTTGCAGCTCGTTAATGAAGACTCAGGAGAGGATCCAACACCAACTCAGACTCTTCCTCCAACTCTCCCTACATCACCGGCGTCCACAACGGCCTATCTAGAGCGGGTTGCCGTGAGGGTTATGCCTCTCCACATCGTGCCTCCTCTGACTCCTTCCAGTGGAGATGAAGACCTTGCGTATATCAGCCAAGCTCCTGAGCAAGTCGTCCTTTCATCCAGCACTGAGGGCGCGGCCGATGCTGAAATTACCACAGAGGCAGCTGGGATGAGGTAGATCAGGCTATTCCTCCTGAAGTCGAAACTCTCTCCGGGTAAGAGGAACCTCCTGCAGCCACTGGTTCTCCAGTGGACACAATAGTGGAACCGGTGGTGGCCGAGGTTAATCCTTCTGATGAGTCAGCCATTCAGGCCGGTGCTGATAATCCGGGCGCAGTCCCAGAGGCCTAAGTCTTGCAAGCGACGGAGGCCTCTATCAGTCCAGGGGAAGAGACCGGCCACGTTTCTACCTCTTCGGGGTTAGCTCAACCTCCTTCTCAGCCAACATCTTTGCAACCCAGTGAGGCCGAGGTCTGCGAAGCGATCTCGGCCTCCCTTAGTCCTCATACCCAGGTATTGCAGTGTACTTTACTTTATTTCATAAAATTTTAAAGACTATGTCTGACTTTCATTCTCTTGACCAGGCCGATCCCACAGGTCCAGTGCCAATCATCCCTTTCAACGACTTCTTCTCGGGCCTGGACCTGGGAGCTTTTGACCTTGGCCCCTTGGAGCCCGAAGCAGTCTCACCTTCCCTCCTTCAACAAGCCAAGGACCTACTCTTCGGGCTTGCTGACCAGGAATTCTCCAACCTTCCTGCTGCTGCTGATATTGACACAGCCTTGAACACCCTCATGGTCGATCCTTCTCTTTCAGATGGGCAGCTATCATTACTCCTTGAGATAAAAGAGACTTCCCAGTGCCCGTCTTATGGATCGATCGGCCTTGAAAATTCAAGCTGATGCAGAACTTCATTTGGGCTCCCGACAGAAGGCATTAAAGTTCTTGGAAGGGGCCAAAGCCAAGTTTGAAGCAGGAAAGGCCTCTCGGGCTCAGGTTCTAGCAAGGGACTCTTGGCTGCAGAACCGTATTGCTGCTCTAAAGGCTCAGCTTGCCCAATGTGAGGCTGAGGTCGTCACCAACAACGCCGCCCTTGGGAAAATCGATGAAGCCCTTTCTGCACTCAGTGGCGATGCCCAAAAGTGCAGTGACCAGCTGCAAGCCAGTGTTCCGATATCCCGGGCATGGGCCCAAAAGCTAGAAAAGGTCAAACGGTATCGGTCTGGAGCCATCAAAACCTGGGAGGACTTGAAGGCTAAGCTTAGGAATTTTGGGTCGGCCTAGAGGGCGACTCCTATTTTGTACTTTGTAAAGAATTTCTTTTTCTCTTTTCTTTTTCCATCATTTGTGTAAGTAAGCTGTGCTCAACCTATCAATACAAAAACAATGTTTTATCATTCGGGCTCAGGCTCATAATTTATCAACTGATCATACTCCAACCCAGGATTTGGTTTATAATCCAGATCAATGGTCTCCCATAACGTAGGATAATAAGACTTTAAATACTGACCATTGATTAATCGGATATGAACAGTTCCATCTAAATCATGAAGCCTATAAGCACCACCTCTTTTGACTTGGTGGACGATGAACGGGCCTTCCCAATTGACCGACCATTTACCGTAACGATTATCCTTATCTCCAATAGGTAACACGGCCTTCCATACCAAATCATCCGTGCAAAAAGATTTCTCCTTCACCCTCTTATTGTAAGCTCGGGCGGCCCGTTGTTTTTGCACTTTTAATGAATCCAAAGCCGTTAGCCTCATTTCATCCAGCCCCTCCAATTCAGCTATCATAGCCTCTGTATACTCGGAGGGCTCAAGCTGATTCTGTAAAGCCCTTCTAGCCGATCGGACTGTTACTTCCACAGGTAACATTGCGTCATGCCCGTAGGTCAGCATGAACGGTGTAACCCCAGTACTTGACCTTTTAGATGTCCGATAGGCCCATAATGCTTCGGACAAGAGCTTGTCCCATTCCCTAGGATTTTCCACAATCATTTTTGCAATGATCCCCTTGAGGATTTTGTTAGTGGACTCTGCCTGACCATTAGCCTGTGCATAATAGGGCGTAGAATTGAGAATCTTGATTCCCCTACTTTCTGCAAAGGCCGATGTTTCCGTCCCAGTAAACACGGATCCTTGGTCGGCCGTGATTGTTTCCGGAAGGCCGAACCTATGGATAATGTGTTCTTTGATGAATTTTATGACAGTGGCTTGTGTCACCGTCCTATAAGGTATGGCCTCGGCCCACTTGGTGAAGTAGTCCGTAGCCACTATTATGAAACAATGCTGGCCCAATGATGGCGGTAGGACTTTGCCAATTAAATCCATCGCCCATCCCCTAAACGGCCATGGTTTAATTATGGGTTGCAACGCTTTGGCCGGCACATGTTGGATCGGACCATACTTCTGACAAGGTTGACAACCCTTAGCATAACTGATACAGTCTTTCAACATGTCGGGCCAGTAATAATTGTACCTTCTCAGCAACCACTTCATCTTTGTGCCGGCCTGATGCGCCCCACAAATCCCTTCGTGCACCTCCGCCATTACCTGCATGGCCTGCTTCTTTCCCAGACACCTCAGGACCACGTCATCGCCGATCGGTTTCTTGAATAATTCTCCATCAAGTACCACGAATCGGACAGCGAACAATCTGACTTTTCAGTCTACCCTTACATTCGGGTGATTCAAGTATTCAATGATGGGGACTCTCCAATCGTTATCCTCCATCAAGACCGAATTGGAAGCAGCATACCAACCTCTCTTTGCGACGGACGGGAGTGATCGGACCTGAACAGTGATGAGTTGGTCTTCGGCGCCCTTCTGGGAAGATGAGGCTGATCCTGTTTTTGCCAACTTATCGGCCTCAGTGTTTGTTGTTCTTGGGATATAGCTCACGCTAATGTCATCAAATGCTTCCATGAGCTGAGTAGCAACTGCGTGGAACGGGCATAGCTCCCAACTTCTTATCTGAAACTCTCCGGCTATCTGTCCGATCACCAACCCTGAATCCCCCTTTATGTGTACGGATGATGCCCCCATTTCAAGGAGTATCTCTAGTCCGATGATCAGTGCTTCGTACTCGGCCTGATTGTTAGTGCATTTGAAATTGAGCCGAAAAGACATATTTGTCTTCTTGTATTTAGGTGATACAATCACCACACCTACCCCAGCACCTTCTGCGTTTTTGGAACCGTCAAAGATTAAAGTCCACGGGACCAAGGATGTGCTCAGGACTTTGGGTGTTGAAGGTAGTTCTCCCAAATCAGTGGGATCTGGGTGATCGGCCAAGAAATTGGCTATAGCCTGGCCTTTCACTGATTGCTGCGATCGGTATTGGATGGCAAATTCCATCAAGGCCAAAGTCCATTTCTCAATTCGGCCTCACATGATTGGTCTTGACAACATATATTTTATCACATCGGTTTGGCATATTATGTAAGTTGAAACAGGAAGCATATATGTTCTTAACTTTTGTGAAGAAAAATACAATGCCAAGCATAACTTTTCAATCGGCGCATAGCGCTGCTCGATTGGAGTCAAAATTCTACTTAAATAATAAACGGCCTGCTCGTTGCCTTGCTCATTATCTTGAGCTAGCATACTCCCTATAGAGCAGTCAGAGGCCGATATATACAATTTTAGGTACCTACCCTTCTTGGGTGGCATTAATACTGGAGGAGTAGACAAATACTGCTTAATTCCTTCAAAGGCTTGTTGATGGCTGTCTTCCCATTTGAAGTCTTCGTCGGTCTTGATCTTCAATAATGGGGTCCATACTTGGGTCTTCCCTGCGCAATTTAATATGAATCTTCTTAAAAAATTGATCTGTCCGAGCAATCTCTGAAGCTCTCTCTTATTAGCAGGTGGCCTTGCTGCCTAGATAGCCCGAGCCTTGTTTTTGTCAATCTCTATCCCCCTTTGATGTACTAGGAAACCTAAAAAGTTCCCTGCTGTTACGCCGAATGCACACTTGAGAGGGTTCATCTTAAGTCTGTGAGCCCGCATTCTTTCAAATGCTTTTTCCAAATCCCTCAAATGATCGGCGTAATCCTCTGACTTCACCACCACATCATCTATGTAAACCTCCATGAACTGTCCGATCATGTCATGGAAGATTGAATTCATTGCACGTTGATAGGTGTCTCCAGCGTTCTTCAGCCCGAAAGGCATGACAACCCACTCAAAGGTTCCAATTGCCCCCGGGCACCGAAAAGCAGTCTTCGGGACATCCTCTTCGGCGATGTAAATCTGGTTATACCCCGAATGCCCGTCCATGAATGACAAAATTTTATGTTTAGAGGCCGAATCGATTAACTGATCGGCCATGGGCATGGGATACTCATCTTTTGGGGTACCTAAGTTTAAGTTCCTGAAGTCAATACAAACCCTTAGCTTCCCATTTTTCTTCACTACTGGCACCACGTTTGAGACCCATTCAACATATCGGGCTATCCGAATGAAACCGGCATCCAGTAATCTCTCGATTTCTGCTTTCACCTTTAGTGTTACCTCCGGTGACATGCGCCGAGGTAGCTGCTTGAACGGCCTGAACCCCGATTTAATCGGCAATCGGTGTTCCACCAGCTCCCTTGACAAACCAGGCATCTCGTCATATTCCCAGGCAAAACAATCTTTGTATTTGTGAAGGAGTGCAATTAAGTCGGCCTGACACTGAGGATCTAGCATCTGGCTTACATAGGTAGGTTTGTGCTCCCCTTCCTTGCCTAGGTTGACTTCCAGTAGAGGGTCTTGGACATCGGCCTTTAGATCATCCAGCTTTGCCGTGGCCGTTTCCAACTCGTCTATCTGAATCTCTTCTTCCTTCGGCGCTTCTTCTTCGTAGATACAATCAGCCAGATTGATCATTCCGTCACAAGGGCCGATTTCCAATCTTCGGTCGGCCAGGTATGCACACCATCTGGCAATGCTGGCCCTCAAGGCCAGCAGCTTCTGCTCTTCAATTATCGGAGTATTCATGGACATCTTCTTGTTCGACGATCTCAACCGGCCTTGATTCCTCTGTCCGACTGAGATTATGGAAATATGCTTTGATGTCCGACGTACTTCCTTTTAGGAAGGTCGCTGAATTCGGTCTTCCCATTTTGTTGCACCCTAGCAACTTAATAGGCCCGATGTCATCCTCATACAAGACTGCATCGGCCGTTTGCACTCGGGCTACGAATGGCTTAGTGTCTGCCCCCACCACTTCTACCTCATCACCTCTCCAGAAAATCAACAACTGATGGAGCGTGGAGGGGATACAATAATTCGAGTGTATCCAATCCCGGCCTAGTAAAGCATTATAGGCCGCTGAGGTTTCCACAATGAAGAAAGCAGTCATGACCGTTTTACTGCCAACGGTCAGTTCCAAGGGTAGGATACCCTTTGTTCTTGACGGTGCCCCCGTGAAGCTCTGGACATTCATTTCAGTCGGAATTAGCTCCGACTCAGACTTCTGCAAGATCCTCAACATAATATGGGGCATGATGTTGATAGTGGACCCCCCATCGACAAGAATCCTATTTATTGGGACGCCCTCAATGTGCCCTTTCACATACAAGGGTTTCAGATGCTGTGACATCTGGTGTGTTGGCTTTTCAAACACCACTTTAACTGGTCCAGACTTCAATCCATCCTCAGTCTGATGTCCTTTCGGCCTCAAGATGGTGATCTTAGGTCGATCGGTCTGGTTGTAGGTGGCATCTATATTTTTACTCGTGGCTTCCACCACTTTAGGCTTAACGGTCTCTCCATCGTTCCAAAAGATTTCTTCCATCACGGCCGAATCCTTGGCTAGGCCTTCTACTACATCCCCCTCCATGGCCGATGGCTGGTCCGGCTTGGCCAGAAGGACATGAGTAGCGTAAACACCATGTTGGATGACAAGCCTAATGGGATAGTCCCGAATTGTATTGGCGAAAAACTTGAATCCGACAACTCTCCATCAGACTCTACACACATCTTGTCCGATGCAACTCTTCCTTTGTCTTGTGACTTCTCTAGTCGGACTCTTTCCTCTGGCTGCTCAGTGGATGCAGGAGGGTTTCCAACCCGATTCAGGCGCTCTCGCTCGGCCTGTCTCATTCCCTGATATCTTCTTTTCTGGGACTAGCTATATTGCGGCCGTGCTGGGAACTTAGTATGTTCAGCTCTATGCCACTGTTGATCTTCTACCCGCGGCGGTAGCACCATTCTCGGGCTCCTGCTAGAAGTTGTTGCTTGTACCTGAGGCCTTAGGATTGTTTGAGAACTTCTTGCCCCTAGTCTGTCGGATTTGCCTAGGCCGACTCGCTGCACCAACGGCTGTTTTGCCCGCCACTCGGGCTTTACCTAACTTTGCCATGGTGTTGACAATCTCTCGTAGACAAACCTTCTCGGGCTTGGTTCCCGATGTTCATAGCTTCTCGGCCTCTTACTCGGGCTCGAAACTTCCTTCTTAACATCAGCCTTACACCGCGGGTAAAGGCCTTGTTCGATGAATTCCAGCTGTCGGCGTAGATCAGCTATCAAATTGTCTGTGCTGGATCTAGCCGTTTCTTCTGTCTCGGCCTTGTGGTTTTCCTTTTTGCGCTCCAGGTAGCTCCTCTGGAGGTCATGTATCGTCACCTTCGGCCCTGCAGTGGCCGAAACAGCGATTTGTTTTCCTTCCCTTTGTTTTGGTACAAGTTCTCCATCAGACAAGTCTATCTTGGGCCTTAGCCTTAACAGCTTGGTTAAGTCGGGCATCACCATGTTAGTACCAGTAATTTGTGGAAACGGATTTGAATCAATCTCCATAGCTTTGTCCGAGAATTTGAAGACTCCCTTATCCACGTTTTCCTGTATAAAATTGCGAAAAACAACACAATGGTTAGTAGCGTGCTTCCAAGAATTGTGCCATTTACAGTATTCTTTATTTTTCATGTTATCGGCCTTAGGGATCCGATGACCTTCACTTAGCTTGATCACTTTATCGGCCAACAAGGCATTGAATATTTGATCAGCCATAATTATATCAAAAGTGTAGTTTTTTCCCGCCTCGAACGCCATTTTCTTTGCAGCGGCATTGTTGTTGACAGGTTTATTCAAGGCGTTGCATACGATTGGCCGTTTGCAAATTAACTCGGCCATATCGCATACTGTTTCAAGGTCGCACTCTGCCAAGTGGACCTCGTAATTAGGATCCTTGTAATATGTTCCTTTGGAGGAGTTCTTCTTCTCCTGCTCATCCAAAAGGATACGCTCGTAACGACTAGCCCGTGTGGCAAGCTCAAATAAGTCACGGACTAGGAAGCACCAGTGCGGATGCGGGAGTGCGAGGACGGGGACGCGAGTGCGGAGAGTTCGGCAATTTTTCCAAAATCACCAGTGCGCGTGCGGCAGGGGTACTTATGTAAATATTAAAAATATATTTTATATAACATTTATATAGTAGTATATACAAACTATTTTACCATATATTTTCAAATTTACACATTTAATCATCAAATATATATATATATATACACATTTAAAATATCTGGGGTTAAAGTATAAATATTTAGGAAACTAAATGGGGGCTAAAGTCTAAATATAAAATAAAGAAAGGATTTAAAAAGAAAACTCAAGTTCTATAAGTGAAAGTCTAGGGCTTGGACATTTTCGGCCATTTGTTCACGTTACACAGAGAGAGAGAGAGAGAGAGAGAGAGAGAGAGAGAGAGAGAAAGAGAGAGAGAGAGAAAGAGAGAGGGGAAATCACAGACGAAGAAGGAGAAGAAGAAGAATCGTAGAAGAAGAAGACGAAGAAGAAGAAGAATCGAAGAAGCAGAAGACAAAGAAGTGGAAGAAGAAGAATCGAAGAAGAAGCAGAAGACGAAGAAGAATCGAAGAAGAAGAAGAAGAAGACGAAGAAGTCGAAGAAGAAGAAGAAGAATAAGAAGAAGAAGAATCAGAATCGAAGAAGATACCTGGTTTGTCTTCTACCTTTCTTCATTTTATTTTATTTTTCTTGAATCTGGCGCACTCTGGGCGCACTCTGGCCGCACTCAGCCGCACTCAAAAATGGCAAAGAACTCAAATGGAGTCCATACGCACTAAAGGCGCACTAAGGCGCACTAAAGCCGCGTCCGCACTCCATACGCACTCAGTGCGCGTGCTCCACCAAATCTGCCGCACTAGTGCTTCAGAGGTCACGGAAGTCAGTTCCCTCAAACCTCTTGCGAAGTTCAAAGGACATGCCCCATGGCCATTTTTGCATACTCCTCCTCTGGCAAAAGTGCCTTGCACCGATATTTCGCCTTTCGGAAACGGGCTATGTAGGTTTCCACGGTCTCTCCTACTAGTAGCATCATCCTGGGCAAATCTGCCAGAGATGTCTCGGGCTCAGTCCTATAAAATTGGCCGTGAAATAGTTCCTCCATCCCTTGTCAAGTTAACACCGAATTGGCTGGGAGATTAACGTACCACAAAAACGCCATGCCCGTTAGCGAGTTTGGGAATAGTCTTAACTTTAAAGGGTCATTGTGACCCACATGGCCGCATTGAACAATAAAACGGCCAATGTGCTCAACTGAGGACTGTTCACTCTTTCCAGAAAATAGAGTGAAATTTGGTACCTTGTACCCCTGAGGAAATATGGCTTGGTCAATTTCAAGGGGGTACGGCCGTATACAAGTCGGCCTTTCCAGTCTCCGCATAAACGGGCCATACTCTTCGTGTATGGCCGCTACCAGCTCCTCCCTATTGATGGGCTGAGCTATGGGCTGAACATTCCTTATCGGGGGTACCAACGGCGGCGGTCCGTGCTGTTGGTTGTTATGGGCCTGATGGGTCCAAAATCCACCGTTGTTCCTCTGCCCCCAATGTGCATTACCTAGTGGCTGTGTGTGGCCGACTGAACTTTCAGTATGACCTGTAGATCCTCCAAAACCTGGTGTCGCCGATCCATTGGGATCGGTGACCACCACTTCGCTAGCCATGCCGGTCTGTGACTCAGATTGCTTGCCTGAGCCACTACCATCCCTTAGGTTCGGACAGACATATGGTAAGCCTTTCGGCTTATCGGACTCAAGCAAGGAGCACGAGCCCGAACCGTTGACCTGTTCTCCTCTGCTTCCGGCCTTATAGGTTTAAACCAGCCTTCCGATTGCTTCCGTCAGGCGGTCCAACTTTATGTGGGTGGTCCTAGTTTCTATGACCAGCTCAGCCTGACTTTTATGAACATCGGTCGTTTGATTCATGACCGATTTGAGATTGCCCATAGATCCTATGAGCGCGTTGTACTCATGCCACATGGGTTCAACGTTAGCCCTCATGGCTTCTGAGATTGCCTCAAGAGTGACGCTGCCATCTTGTGGAGAATGGCCGGTGCTTTCCTCCACAAGTGGGTCGACGGGAGGATCATCCTGGACGTTCTTTGTCGGCTTATCTTTCTTCGGAGGCATGATTTGACACTGTTGGTCCCACCGGGCGTGCCAAAATATTTGCTATAATTTGAGCGGGCGTGCCAGAACCAATAAGTGGTTCGGTGTGTGTGTGTGTGTGTGTGTGTGCATGCAAACTAATTTCCTATCTGCTTGTGTGAGTGATACACAAGGCTTGATGAATCTGACTTCTAAACAGAAAAATTGTGTATAGTGTGTAGGAAAGTACCCTCACCGTAAGTCCTTTAGCAGTACTGAAGCACACAAGCTAAAAGTATCAAGTTCAACAGGTAAACAAAATCACAAACGGTTTAATAAAACAGATTTTTATTAAATGCTTGGAAAAACTAAACAGATCTCAAGAACACACCAGAATAAGCTGATTATTCAAAAGAACAAGAAGAAAATAACAAAAGGGCAGACCTAATTGCTATTAAAGCTGAAAAAAAACAAAGACTTGGAGAAAGTGCTGTGAATGCTTCGAATATGCTGAATACTGAATACTGTGTATGCTGTTTCGAGAGAGACGCGGAGTCCTTAGCTTAGATAGCCTGCCTCTTATTTATAGCGGCCTTATACTAATTCTACATGGACAATAATTCCTTAACTTGCGCCACAAACTGCTTCATTGATTGGCTGATTGAGTACCTTCCTTATCCATGACTCAATCCCTTCAATTTAGGGATCAGACGCCTCAATCCCACTGGCAACAACAACTCCTTTCCTAAACGGACTCTTGTTTCCAATTCTCTCTGATATGACGTCACCATGCCAGCTGTGGATAGTTTCGCCTTCTCTTTCCAGTCAATCGGCCTTGTCACTGACTCCCCTGAATAAATCGGGCTCTATCTATTTCCATGCCTTCCTTCGTGCCCGATTACATTTCTTCAACCGCCCATGGCCAATCGGACTACAACTCCCATCTTCTATTACACGGTGTCCGATTAGACTTCCTGTCTTATATCATCGGGCTGTCAACACACTAGGTTATGTTTCCCCAGAGCCCGATGATCCTTACCCAACATCTATCATCGGTCTCACGGCTATACCTGAGTCCGATGAATCACTGATTGCTTAGCCCGGCCTCTCCTTCTTTCAGCTCCATTTAATTCGGGATCAAAAAACCATTGACGATTTTTGGTTGCAAACACAACCAAAGTTATTACAACATAAACAAACTATCAACTATATTATTTTCTCCGTGATTCTAGCATCCTCAACTCTTCTCTTCTCACTCATACTTACTTCACACTATACACAAAATAGAACTATCCAACAAAGTAATTACACAATTCAAAAACACAAATAATCCATACAAAAATTATGCTCTAGCTTAAAACAAATTTGGGTTGCACCAGAAATACAACCAAGGAAAGAAAAAAAAAAAAAGAATTAAACTACACGTGAAAAGAAGAAACAAATGGTTTGCTTCTTAAGAATGAGGGACATCCAGACATGTATATAATTCAGAAATTTTAAAGTCAAGATGTATACGAAGAAAAAAAGAAGGCGTTGAAATTTTTTTTTGCGAAATTGTTGCTCCATCAAGGACATAACATAAACAATCTTTCGAAGACAAAAAGACACTGTGACAATTCAACTACCAAAAATTGCTTTTCTAATACCTCAAGCAACTTAATTATGAAGCAAAAATCTCATAAAAAAAAAACCTCAAGGGACCAAAAAATGCGCATACACATTCTCCAAGCTTATACGCAAGCCAAAGTTGGCTGCAATCCCTTGCTAATCCGGCTGGGCACATTCGTATATAGCCGTCATTATGTTGAAAATGGATATGAACAAACTTCATCAACATTATTCTTTCCAATGGAGAATTCAGGTAAGCATTATTGAATAATGACCTTTGTTTCAGCAGCAGGGGGCAGAAGATGGAGAGAGAGGGGAATGGTAGCAATGGTGGCAAGAATCCTACACAAAAGTGGCAACTTTCATAGACACAAACCATACATACCAAGTTCTTAGACTGAATTCATTCAAACCCACAAATTCCAAAAATTCCTAAACTAACCAATTCAATTGTCTTAGTTCAAGTAACTATTACTCAAAACGAAGATTAATTAATCAAACCTTGCGGAAGTAACTATCTATCTCTCTGACCTCACTCTTGGAATTGCTTTAGCCAATTGGAGCCTGCCTCAGAAACAACCAAAAATTGGAATGCTTATTGTTAGAGAGCACGTAAACTGTAAAAGCTTTTTCAAAGACAACGTAAAATAAAGGGCCATAAAAAATAAAATAGAAAAACGAAAGCATACTGAAAATCAATTATTACCACATTCTACCTTTTAAGTGAGTGAAAAGGAAACACAGTTACACAACTATGTACTAAGTCTGTGCAATATACAACCACTTTTTTGGTTTAACCACTTCTAATTTGTTTGTAAAGATCGCTTTCAATAGCAATTTGTATTTAGCATGCATGAATAGGAAAAGGAAAAATTAGCTTAGTTAGGCAAAGAAGCTAGCGTGGTCGCGGGACCACTTCTTAACGTGAGCTACCATTGGCTGTTTGGTTTTAAAAATTTTCAAAGCCACTTATTTGTGCTGTGTTTTCATTCTCACGTGTATGGTTTATTAACAGAAAATCTAAGCAATAATAGCGCAGTAATAATTATTTCACATGAAATTAATACACTGTCAACAATTACCAATGAAAACCATAAAATGTGTAGTCGAAAATGAATTTGCCATATGCGTTAAACAAATCAATAGTTTCCAATAGTATTGGGAACTTCAATAATGGATAGTCAAAAGAACTTTAACGTATTGGGCAAAGTTATTTCAACAATCAGAATGTGCACCAGCATTATTACAACATTGTATCATCCTAGGGACAAAGTGGCTGAATTATTTCAACTATAAAAAAATGTACAACCAAAGTTATTACAACATAAACAAACTGTCAACTATATTATTATCTCCGTGATTCTAGCATCCTCAACTCTTCTCTTCTCACTCATACTTACTTCACACTACACACAAAATAGAACTATTTAACAAAGTAATTACACGATTCAAAAACACAAATAATCCATACAAAAATCATGCTCTAGCTTAAAACAAATTTGGGTTGCACCTAAAATACAACCAAGGAAAGAAAAAAAAAAAAAAAAAAAAAAAGAATTAAACTACACGTGAAAAGAAGAAACAAATGGTTTGCTTCTTAAGAATGAGGGACATCCAGACATGTATATAATTCAGAAATTTTAAAGTCAAGACGTATACGAAGAAAAAAAGAAGGCTTAGAAATTTTTTTTTGCGAAATTGTTGCTCCATCAAGGACATAACATAAACAATCTTTCGAAGACAAAAAGACACTGTGACAATTCAACTACCAAAAATTGCTTTTCTAATACCTCAAGCAACTTAATTATGAAGTTAAAATCTCAAAACAAAAAAAAAAACCTCAAGGGACCAAAAAATGCGCATACACATTCTCCAAGCTTATACGCAAGCCAAAGTTGGCTGCAATCCCTTGCTAATCCGGCAGGGCACATTTGTATATAGCCGTCATTATGTTGAAAATGGATATTTACAAACTTCATCAACATTATTCTTTCCAATGGAGAATTCAGGTAAGCATTTTTGAATAATGACTTTTGTTTAAGCAGCAGGGGGCAGAAGATGGAGAGAGAGGGAAATGGTAGCAATGGTGGCAAGAATCCTACACAGAAATGGCAACTTTCATAGCCACAAACCCTACATACCAAGTTCTTAGGCTGAATTCATTCAAACCCACAAATTCCGAAAATTCCTAACCTAACCAATTCGATTGTCTTAGTTCAAGTAACTATTACTCAAAACGAAGATTAATTAATCAAACCTTGCGGAAGTAACTATCTATCTCTCTGACCTCAGTCTTGGAATTGCTTTAGCCAATTGGAGCCTGCCTCAGAAACAACCAAAAATTGGAATGCTTACTGTTAGAGAGCACGTAAACTGTAAAAGCTTTTTCAAAGACAACGTAAAATAAAGGGCCATAAAAAATAAAATAGAAAAACAAAAAGCATACTGAAAATCAATTATTACCACATTCTAACTTTTAAGTGAGTGAAAAGGAAACACAGTTTCACAACTATGTACTAAGTCAGTGCAATATACAACCACTTTTTTAGTTTAACCACTTCTAATTTGTTTGTAAAGATCGCTTTCAATAGTAATTTGTATTTAGCATGCATGAATAGGAAAAGGAAAAATTAGCTTAGTTAGGCAAAGAAGCTAGCGTGGAGGCGGGACCACTTCTTAACGTGAGCTACCATTGGCTGTTTGGTTTTAAAAATTTTCAAAGCCAATTATTTGTGCTGTGTTTTCATTCTCACGTGTATGGTTTATTAACAGAAAATCTAAGCAATAATAGCGCAGTAATAATTATTTCACATGAAATTAATACACTGTCAACAATTACCAATGAAAACCATAAAATGTGTAGTCGAAAATGAATTTTCCATATGCGTAAAACAAATCAATAGTTTCCAATAGGATTGGGAACTTCAATAATGGATAGTCAAAAGAACTTTAACGTATTGGGCAAAGTTATTTCAACAATCAGAATGTGCACCAGCATTATTACAGCATTGTATCATCCTAGGGACAAAGTGGCTGAATTATTTCAACTATAAAAAAATGTACAACCAAAGTTATTACAACATAAACAAACTGTCAACTATATTATTCTCTCCGTGATTCTAGCATCCTCAACTCTTCTCTTCTCACTCATACTTACTTCACACTATACACAAAATAGAACTATCCAACAAAGTAATTACACAATTCAAAAACACAAATAATCCATACAAAAATCATGCTCTAGCTTAAAACAAATTTGGGTTGCACCAGAAATACAACCAAGGAAAGAACAAAAAAAAAAAAGAATTAAACTACACGTGAAAAGAAGAAACAAATGGTTTGCTTCTTAAGAATGAGGGACATCCAGACATGTATATAATTCAGAAATTTTAAAGTCAAGATGTATACGAAGAAAAAAAGAAGGTGTTGAAATTTTTTTTTGCGAAATTGTTGCTCCATCAAGGACATAACATAAACAATCTTTCGAAGACAAAAAGACACTGTGACAATTCAACTACCAAAAATTGCTTTTCTAATACCTCAAGCAACTTAATTATGAAGCAAAAATCTCAACAAAAAAAAAACCTCAAGGGACCAAAAAATGTGCATACACATTCTCCAAGCTTATACGCAAGCCAAAGTTGGCTGCAATCCCTTGCTAATCCGGCTGGGCACATTCGTATATAGCCGTCATTATGTTGAAAATGGATACTAACAAACTTCATCAACATTATTCTTTCCAATGGAGAATTCAGGTAAGCATTTTTGAATAATGACCTTTGTTTAAGCAGCAGGGGGCAGAAGATGGAGAGAGAGGGGAATGGTAGCAATGGTGGCAAGAATCCTACACAGAAGTGGCAACTTTCATAGCCACAAACCCTACATACCAAGTTCTTAGGCTGAATTCATTCAAACCCACAAATTCCAAAAATTCCTAACCTAACCAATTCCATTGTCTTAGTTCAAGTAACTATTACTCAAAACGAAGATTAATTAATCAAACCTTGCGGAAGTAACTATCTATCTCTCTGACCTCAGTCTTGGAATTGCTTTAGCCAATTGGAGCCTGCCTCAGAAACAACCAAAAATTGGAATGCTTACTGTTAGAGAGCACGTAAACTGTAAAAGCTTTTTCAAAGACAACGTAAAATAAAGGCCATAAAAAATAAAATAGAAAAACAAAAAGCATACTGAAAATCAATTATTACCACATTCTAACTTTTAAGTGAGTGAAAAGGAAACACAGTTACACAACTATGTACTAAGTCTGTGCAATATACAACCACTTTTTTGGTTTAACCACTTCTAATTTAATTGTAAAGATCGCTTTCAATAGTAATTTGTATTTAGCATGCAAGAATAGGAAAAGGAAAAATTAGCTTAGTTAGGCAAAGAAGCTAGCGTGGTGGCGGGACCACGTCTTAACGTGAGCTACCATTGTCTGTTTGGTTTAAAAAATTTCAAAGCCACTCATTTGTGCTGTGTTTTCATTCTCACGTGTATGGTTTATTAACAGAAAATCTAAGCAATAATAGCGCAGTAATAATTAATTCACATGAAATTAATACACTATCAACAATTACCAATGAAAACCATAAAATGTGTAGTCGAAAATGTATTTGCCATATGCGTTAAACAAATCAATAGTTTCCAATAGTATTGGGAACTTCAATAATGGATAGTCAAAAGAACTTTAACGTATTGGGCAAAGTTATTTCAACAATCAGAATGTGCACCAGCATTATTACAGCATTGTATCATCCTAGGGACAAAGTGGCTGAATTATTTTAACTATAAAAAAATGTACAACCAAAGTTATTACAACATAAACAAACTGTCAACTATATTATTTTCTCCGTGATTCTAGCATCCTCAACTCTTCTCTTCTCACTCATACTTACTTCACACTATACACAAAATAGAACTATCCAACAAAGTAATTACACGATTCAACAACACAGATAATCCATACAAAAATCATGCTCTAGCTTAAAACAAATTTGGGTTGCACCTGAAATACAACCAAATAATGAAAAAAAAAAAGAAAAAATTAAACTACACGTGCAAAGAAGAAACAAATGGTTTGCTTCTTAAGAATGAGGGACATCCAAACATGTATATAATTCAGAAATTTTAAAGTCAAGATGTATACGAAGAAAAAATAAGGCTTTGAAATTTTTTTTTGCGAAATTGTTGCTCCATCAAGGACATAACATAAACAATCTTTCGAAGACAAAAAGACACTGTGACAATTCAACTACCAAAAATTGCTTTTCTAATACCTCAAGCAACTTAATTATGAAGTAAAAATCTCAAAAAAAAAAAACCTCAAGGGACCAAAAAATGCGCATACACATTCTCCAAGCTTATACGCAAGCCAAAGTTGGCTGCAATCCCTTGCTAATCCGGCTGGGCACATTCGTATATAGCCGTCATTATGTTGAAAATGGATATGAACAAACTTCATCAACATTATTCTTTCCAATGGAGAATTCAGGTAAGCATGTTTGAATAATGACCTTTGTTTAAGCAGAAGAGGGCAGAAGATGGAGAAAGAGGGGAATGGTAGCAATGGTGGCAAGAATCCTACACAGAAGTGGCAACTTTCATAGCCACAAACCCTACATACCAAGTTCTTAGGCTGAATTCATTCAAACCCACAAATTCCAAAAATTCCTAACCTAACCAATTCCATTGTCTTAGTTCAAGTAACTATTACTCAAAACGAAGATTAATTAATCAAACCTTGCGGAAGTAACTATCTATCTCTCTGACCTCAGTCTTGGAATTGCTTTAGCCAACTGGAGCCTGCCTCAGAAACAACCAAAAATTGGAATGCTTACTGTTAGAGAGCACGTAAACTGTAAAAGCTTTTTCAAAGACAACGTAAAATAAAGGGCCATAAAAAATAAAATAGAAAAACAAAAAGCATACTGAAAATCAATTATTACCACATTCTAACTTTTAAGTGAGTGAAAAGGAAACACAGTCACACAACTATGTACTAAGTCTGTGCAATATACAACCACTTTTTTTGGTTTAACCACTTCTAATTTGTTTGTAAAGATCGCTTTCAATAGTAGTTTGTATTTAGCATGCATGAATAGGAAAAGGAAAAATTAGCTTAGTTAGGCAAAGAAGCTAGCGTGGTGGCGGGACCATTTCTTAACGTGAGCTACCATTGGCTGTTTGGTTTTAAAAATTTTCAAAGCCACTTATTTGTGCTGTGTTTTCATTCTCACGTGTATGGTTTATTAACAGAAAATCTAAGCAAGAATAGCGCAGTAATAATTATTTCACATGAAATTAATACACTGTCAACAATTACCAATGAAAACCATAAAATGTGTAGTCGAAAATGAATTTGCCATATGCGTTAAACAAATCAATAGTTTCCAATAGTATTGGGAACTTCAATAATGGATAGTCAAAAGAACTTTAACGTATTGGGCAAAGTTATTTCAACAATCAGAATGTGCACCAGCATTATTACAGTATTGTATCATCCTAGGGACAAAGTGGCTGAATTATTTCAACTATAACAAAATGTACAACCAAAGTTATTACAACATAAACAAACTGTCAACTATATTATTTTCTCCGTGATTCGAGCATCCTCAACTCTTCTCTTCTCACTCATACTTACTTCACACTATACACAAAATAGAACTATCCAACAAAGTAATTACACAATTCAAAAACACAAATAATCCATACAAAAATCATGCTCTAGCTTAAAACAAATTTGGGTTGCACTTGAAATACAGCCAAGGAATGAAAAAAAAAAAAAAGAATTAAACTACACGTGCAAAGAAGAAACAAATGGTTTGCTTCTTAAGAATGAGGGACATCCAGACATGTACATAATTCAGAAATTTTAAAGTCAAGATGTATACGAAAAAAAAATAAGGCTTTGAAATTTTTTTTGGCGAAATTGTTGCTCCATCAAGGACATAACATAAACAATCTTTCAAAGACAAAAAGACACTGTGACAATTCAACTACCAAAAATTGCTTTTCTAATACCTCAAACAACTTAATTATGAAGTAAAAATCTCAAAAAAAAAAAAACCTCAAGGGACCAAAAAATGCGCATACACATTCTCCAAGCTTATACGCAAGCCAAAGTTGGCTGCAATCCCTTGCTAATCCGGCTGGGCACATTCGTATATAGCCGTCATTATGTTGAAAATGGATATAAACAAACTTCATCAACATTATTCTTTCCAATGGAGAATTCAGGTAAGCATTTTTGAATAATGACCTTTGTTTAAGCAGCAAGGGGCAGAAGATGGAGAGAGAGGGGAATGGTAGCAATGGTGGCAAGAATCCTACACAGAATTGGCAACTTTCATAGCCACAAACCCTACATACCAAGTTCTTAGGCTGAATTCATTCCAACCCACAAATTCCAAATATTCCTAACCTAACCAATTCCATTGTCTTAGTTCAAGTAACTATTACTCAAAACGAAGATTAATTAATCAAACCTTGCGGAAGTAACTATCTATCTCTCTGACCTCAGTCTTGGAATTGCTTTAGCCAATTGGAGCCTGCCTCAGAAACAACCAAAAATTGGAATGCTTACTGTTAGAGAGCACGTAAACTGTAAAAGCTTTTTCAAAGACAACGTAAAATAAAGGGCCATAAAAAATAAAATAGAAAAACAAAAAGCATACTGAAAATCAATTATTACCACATTCTAACTTTTAAGTGAGTGAAAAGGAAACACAGTTACACAACTATGTACTAAGTCTGTGCAATATACAACCACTTTTTTGGTTTAACCACTTCTAATTTGTTTATAAAGATCGCTTTCAATAGTAATTTGTATTTAGCATGCATGAATAGGAAAAGGAAAAATTAGCTTAGTTAGGCAAAGAAGCTAGCGTGGTCGCGGGACCACTTCTTAACGTGAGCTACCATTGGCTGTTTGGTTTTAAAAATTTTCAAAGCCACTTATTTGTGCTGTGTTTTCATTCTCACGTGTATGGTTTATTAACAGAAAATCTAAGCAATAATAAAGCAGTAATAATTATTTCACATGAAATTAACACACTGTCAACAATTACCAATGAAAACCATAAAATGTGTAGTCGAAAATGAATTTGCCATATGCGTGAAACAAATCAATAGCTTCCAATAGCATTGGGAACTTCAATAATGGATAGTCAAAAGAACTTTAACGTATTGGGCAAAGTTATTTCAACAATCAGAATGTGCACCAGCATTATTACAGCATTGTATCATCCTAGGGACAAAGTGGCTGAATTATTTCAACTATAAAAAAATGTACAACCAAAGTTATTACAACATAAACAAACTATCAACTATATTATTTTCTCCGTGAGTCTTGCATCCTCAACTCTTCTCTTCGTACTCATACTTACTTCACACTATACACAAAATAGAACTATCCAACAAAGTAATTACACGATTCAACAACACAGATAATCCATACAAAAATCATGCTCTAGCTTAAAACAAATTTGGGTTGCACCTGAAATACAACCAAGGAATGAAAAAAAAAAAAAAAAAAGAACTAAACTACACGTGCAAAGAAGAAACAAATGGTTTGCTTCTTAAGAATGAGGGACATCCAGACATGTATATAATTCAGAAATTTTAAAGTCAAGATGTATACGAAGAAAAAAAGAAGGCTTTGAAATTTTTTTTTGCGAAATTGTTGCTCCATCAAGGACATAACATAAACAATCTTTCGAAGACAAAAAGACACTGTGACAATTCAACTACCAAAAATTGCTTTTCTAATACCTCAAGCAACTTAATTATGAAGTAAAAATCTCAAAAAAAAAAAACCTCAAGGGACCAAAAAATGCGCATACACATTCTCCAAGCTTATACGCAAGCCAAAGTTGGCTGCAATCCCTTGCTAATCCGGCTGGGCACATTCGTATATAGCCGTCATTATGTTGAAAATGGATATGAACAAACTTCATCAACATTATTCTTTCCAATGGAGAATTCAGGTAAGCATGTTTGAATAATGACCTTTGTTTAAGCAGAAGGGGGCAGAAGATGGAGAGAGAGGGGAATGGTAGCAATGGTGGCGAGAATCCTACACAGAAGTGGCAACTTTCATAGCCACAAACCCTACATACCAAGTTCTTAGGCTGAATTCATTCAAACCCACAAATTCCAAAAATTCCTAACCTAACCAATTCCATTGTATTAGCTCAAGTAACTATTACTCAAAACGAAGATTAATTAATCAAACCTTGCGGAAGTAACTATCTATCTCTCTGACCTCAGTCTTGGAATTGCTTTAGCCAATTGGAGCCTGGCTCAGAAACAACCAAAAATTGGAATGCTTACTGTTAGAGAGCACGTAAACTGTAAAAGCTTTTTCAAAGACAACGTAAAATAAAGGGCCATAAAAAATAAAATAGAAAAACAAAAAGCATACTGAAAATCAATTATTACCACATTCTAACTTTTAAGTGAGTGAGAAGGAAACACAGTTACACAACTATGTACTAAGTATGTGCAATATACAACCACTTTTTTGGTTTAACCACTTCTAATTTGTTTGTAAAGATCGCTTTCAATAGTAATTTGTATTTAGCATGCATGAATAGGAAAAGGAAAAATTAGCTTAGTTAGGCAAAGAAGCTAGCGTGGTCGCGGGACCACTTCTTAACGTGAGCTACCATTGGCTGTTTGGTTTTAAAAATTTTCAAAGCCACTTATTTGTGCTGTGTTTTCATTCTCACGTGTATGGTTTATTAACAGAAAATCTAAGCAATAATAGAGCAGTAATAATTATATCACATGAAATTAACACACTGTCAACAATTACCAATGAAAACCATAAAATGTGTAGTCGAAAATGAATTTGCCATATGCGTGAAACAAATCAATAGCTTCCAATAGCATTGGGGACTTCAATAATGGATAGTCAAAAGAACTTTAACGTATTGGGCAAAGTTATTTCAACAATCAGAATGTGCACCAGCATTATTACAGCATTGTATCATCCTAGGGACAAAGTGGCTGAATTATTTCAACTATAAAAAAATGTACAACCAAAGTTATTACAACATAAACAAACTGTCAACTATATTATTTTCTCCGTGATTCTAGCATCCTCAACTCTTCTCTTCGTACTCATACTTACTTCACACTATACACAAAATAGAACTATCCAACAAAGTAATTACACGATTCAACAACACAGATAATCCATACAAAAATCATGCTCTAGCTTAAAACAAATTTGGGTTGCACCAGAAATACAACCAAGGAAAGAAAAAAAAAAAAAAAAAAAAAAAAGAATTAAACTACACGTGCAAAGAAGAAACAAATGGTTTGCTTCTTAAGAATGAGGGACAACCAGACATGTATATAATTCAGAAATTTTAAAGTCAAGATGTATACGAAGAAAAAAAGAAGGCTTTGAAATTTTTTTTTGCGAAATTGTTGCTCCATCAAGGACATAACATAAACAATCTTTCGAAGACAAAAAGACACTGTGACAATTCAACTACCAAAAATTGCTTTTCTAATACCTCAAGCAACTTAATTATGAAGTAAAAATCTCAAAAAAAAAAAACCTCAAGTGACCAAAAAATGCGCATACACATTCTCCAAGCTTATACGCAAGCCAAAGTTGGCTGCAATCCCTTGCTAATCCGGCTGGGCACATTCGTATATAGCCGTCATTATGTTGAAAATGGATATGAACAAACTTCATCAACATTATTCTTTCCAATGGAGAATTCAGGTAAGCATGTTTGAATAATGACCTTTGTTTAAGCAGAAGGGGGCAGAAGATGAAGAGAGAGGGGAATGGTAGCAATGGTGGCGAGAATCCTACATAGAAGTGGCAACTTTCATAGCCACAAACCCTACATACCAAGTTCTTAGGCTGAATTCATTCAAACCCACAAATTCCAAAAATTCCTAACCTAACCAATTCCATTGTCTTAGTTCAAGTAACTATTACTCAAAACGAAGATTAATTAATCAAACCTTGCGGAAGTAACTATCTCTCTCTCTGACCTCAGTCTTGGAATTGCTTTAGCCAATTGGAGCCTGCCTCAGAAACAACCAAAAATTGGAATGCTTACTGTTAGAGAGCACGTAAACTGTAAAAGCTTTTTCAAAGACAACGTAAAATAAAGGGCCATAAAAAATAAAATAGAAAAACAAAAAGCATACTGAAAATCAATTATTACCACATTCTAACTTTTAAGTGAGTGAAAAGGAAACACAGTTACACAACTATGTACTAAGTCTGTGCAATATACAACCACTTTTTTTGGTTTAACCACTTCTAATTTGTTTGTAAAGATCGCTTTCAATAGTAATTTGGATTTAGCATGCATGAATAGGAAAACGAAAAATTAGCTTAGTTAGGCAAAGAAGCTAGTGTGGGGGCGGGACCACTTCTTAACGTGAGCTACCATTGGCTGTTTGGTTTTAAAAAGTTTCAAAGCCACCTATTTGTGCTGTGTTTTCATTCTCACGAGTATGGTTTATTAACAGAAAATCTAAGCAAGAATAGCGCAGTAATAATTATTTCACATGAAATTAATACACTGTCAACAATTACCAATGAAAACCATAAAATGTGTAGTCGAAAATGAATTTACCATATGCGTTAAACAAATCAATTGTTTCCAATAGTATTGGTAACTTCAGTAATGGATAGTCAAAAGAACTTTAACGTATTGGGCAAAGTTATTTCAACAATCAGAATGTGCACCAGCATTATTACAGCATTGTATCATCCTAGGGACAAAGTGGCTGAATTATTTCAACTATAAAAAAATGTACAACCAAAGTTATTACAACATAAACAAACTGTCAACTATATTATTTTCTCCGTGATTCTAGCATCCTCAACTCTTCTCTTCTCACTCATACTTACTTCACACTATACACAAAATAGATCTATCCAACAAAGTAATTACACGATTCAAAAACACAAATAATCCATACAAAAATCATGCTCTAGTTTAAAACAAATTTGGGTTGCACCTGAAATACAACCAAGGAATGAAAAAAAAAAAAAAAAAAAAAAGAACTAAACTACACGTGCAAAGAAGAAACAAATGGTTTGCTTCTTAAGAATGAGGGACATCCAGACATGTATATAATTCAGAAATTTTAAAGTCAAGATGTATACGAAGAAAAAAAGAAGGCTTTGAAATTTTTTTTTGCGAAATTGTTGCTCCATCAAGGACATAACATAAACAATCTTTCGAAGACAAAAAGACACTCTGACAATTCAACTACCAAAAATTGCTTTTCTAATACCTCAAGCAACTTAATTATGAAGTAAAAATCTCAAAAAAAAAAAAAACCTCAAGGGACCAAAAAATGTGCATACACATTCTCCAAGCTTATACGCAAGCCAAAGTTGGCTGCAATCCCTTGCTAATCCGGCTGGGCACATTCGTATATAGCCGTCATTATGTTGAAAATGGATATGAACAAACTTCATCAACATTTTTCTTTCCAATGGAGAATTCAGGTAAGCATTTTTGAATAATGACCTTTGTTTAAGCAGAAGGGGGCAGAAGATGGAGAGAGAGGGGAATGGTAGCAATGGTGGCAAGAATCCTACACAGAAGTGGCAACTTTCATAGCCACAAACCATACATACCAAGTTCTTAGGATGAATTCATTCAAACCCACAAATTCCAAAAATTCCTAACCTAACCAACTCCATTGTCTTAGTTCAAGTAACTATTACTCAAAACGAAGATTAATTAATCAAAACCTTGCGGAAGTAACTATCTATCTCTCTGACCTCAGACTTGGAATTGCTTTAGCCAATTGGAGCATGCATCAGAAACAACCAAAAATTGGAATGCTTACTGTTAGAGAGCACGTAAACTGTAAAAGCTTTTTCAAAGACAACGTAAAATAAAGGGCCATAAAAAATAAAATAGAAAAACAAAAAGCATACTGAAAATCAATTATTACCACATTCTAACTTTTAAGTGAGTGAAAAGGAAACACAGTTACACAACTATGTACTAAGTCTGTGCAATATACAACCACTTTTTTGGTTTAACCACTTCTAATTTAATTGTAAAGATCGCTTTCAATAGTAATTTGTATTTAGCATGCAAGAATAGGAAAAGGAAAAATTAGCTTAGTTAGGCAAAGAAGCTAGCGTGGTGGCGGGACCACTTCTTAACGTGAGGTACCATTGGCTGTTTGGTTTTAAAAATTTTCAAAGCCACTTATTTGTGCTGTGTTTTCATTCTCACGTGTATGGTTTATTAATAGAAAATCTAAGCAATAATAGCGCAGTAATAATTATTTCACAAGAAAATAATACACTGTCAACAATTACCAATGAAAACTATAAAATGTGTAGTCGAAAATGAATTTGCCATATGCGTGAAACAAATCAATAGCTTCCAATAGTATTGGGAACTTCAATAATGGATAGTCAAAAGAACTTTAACGTATTGGGCAAAGTTATTTCAACAATCAAAATGTGCACCAGCATTATTACAGCATTGTATCATCCTAGGGACAAAGTGGCTGAATTATTTCAACTATAAAAAAATGTACAACCAAAGTTATTACAACATAAACAAACTGTCAACTATATTATTTTCTCCGTGATTCTAGCATCCTCAACTCTTCTCTTCTCACTCATACTTACTTCACACTATACACAAAATAGAACTATCCAACAAAGTAATTACACGATTCAAAAACACAGATAATCCATACAACAATCATGCTCTAGCTTAAAACAAATTTGGGTTGCACCTGAAATACAACCAAGGAAAGAAAAAAAAAAAAGAATTAAACTACACGTGCAAAGAAGAAACAAATGGTTTGCTTCTTAAGAATGAGGGACATCCAGACATGTATATAATTCAGAAATTTTAAAGTCAAGATGTATACGAAGAAAAAAAGAAGGCTTTGAAATTTTTTTTTGCGAAATTGTTGCTCCATCAAGGACATAACATAAACAATCTTTCGAAGACAAAAGGACACTATGACAATTCAAATACCAAAAATTGCTTTTCTAATACCTCAAGCAACTTAATTATGAAGTAAAAATCTCAAAAAAAAAAAAAACTCAAGGGACCAAAAAATGCGCACACACATTCTCCCAGCTTATACGCAAGCCAAAGTTGGCTGCAATCCCTTGCTAATCCGGCTAGGCACATTCGTATATAGCCGTCATTATGTTGAAAATGGATATGAACAAACTTCATCAACATTATTCTTTCCAATGGAGAATTCAGGTAAGCATTTTTGAATAATGACCTTTGTTTAAGCAGCAGGGGGCAGAAGATGGAGAGAGAGGGGAATGGTAGCAATGGTGGCGAGAATCCTACACAGAAGTGGCAACTTTCATAGCCACAAACCCTACATACCAAGTTCTTAGGCTGAATTCATTCAAACCCACAAATTCCAAAAATTCCTAACCTAACCAATTCCATTGTCTTAGTTCAAGTAACTATTACTCAAAACGAAGATTAATTAATCAAACCTTGCGGAAGTAACTATCTATCTCTCTGATCTCAGTCTTGGAATTGCTTTAGCCAATTGGAGCCTGCCTCAGAAACAACCAAAAATTGGAATGCTTACTGTTAGAGAGCACATAAACTGTAAAAGCTTTTTCAAAGACAACATAAAATAAAGGGCCATAAAAAATAAAATAGAAAAACAAAAAGCATACTGAAAATCAATTATTACCACATTCTAACTTTTAAGTGAGTGAAAAAGAAACACAGTTACACAACTATGTACTAAGTCTGTGCAATATACAACCACTTTTTTGGTTTAACCACTTCTAATTTGTTTGTAAAGATCGCTTTCAATAGTAATTTGTATTTAGCATGCATGAATAGGAAAAGGAAAAATTAGCTTAGTTTGGCAAAGGCTCATTTGAGCTTTAGATAGCAAAAAATTGGGGACGTTGGAACTGAAAATGTTGTCCAATTTAACATCATTGGATAGATTTTCACTCAGATTGCTTGAATAGCCCTGGGAGACTCCTTTCAACTCCTCTAAGAGCAACTACGCATGTGTTCTTGATTTTTATTCTAATGTGTTTGGGTCTTGCTTTCCTATAACTCGGGTATAGTGAGGAAAAGGAAAGGGAAATACTTATCTTAGTTTGGTTAATAGGTTAAATGGCGAGTAAATAAGCAAGTTCCAAAATGAAAGAAAGCTAGTATTTACTTTGAAGTTCACTCCGTAGGCTCCAATTGATTTGCAGATATAGAAAAGCATCAATAAACCTCATTTAATTTGCATATTTAGAACAGAAAAACATTTTGTTAGTGTTTTCCTTCATTTGGTATAAATAAAAGGCAGAAAAAATGAGGTCAAGTTTTGTTATTCTTTACATAAGGATTTGATATCATTTTATTTTATGAAAATCAAATAGGATGAATTAATTAGACAAAATCAATCACAATAGAAATTCAATCCACGGTTTCTATCCTTAGCATAAAATTTCATGTCTTCCACCTGCATCTCTCCGTCCTCGGGCCCACAACCCATGACCACAATCTCAAACTGTACGAATTTCGTCGGGAACTTCTTCTTTTTTTATCGCCCAGAAGAACGAAATCGCACCCGTACAAAATATAAAACTGAGATAGAGAGAAGGAGTATACCATGGGTGTCCTGCATTATCCGGTGATGGAAGAAAGAGAAACTACAAATAGAGAGGAAAATAATTATTTGAATTGAAGTAAAATTGGAAATACATAACCAATATACAAATAGAGATGAAAATAATTTTATATCATGATTCATGAAAGCAAATCTTGGTTCTATTTGCCCTTTTTTGGATCTTCTTTTTTTTTTTTTTTCAATCTAAACACATCAAAATCAGTACTTCACTTTTGAACGACACACATCAAACTCAAAGATACCAAACATCATGAAGGATAGATATATAATTCTTTCTACTTAGAAAAACATGAATATAGCTCAAAGCCCCTTTTGAACAGAGGACTCATTGGAACATAGAACCACATACCATCTTTGTTCTCATGATTTGAAGGCACAAATATGATATAGCCCATCATGCTTTCTTTTATTTCAATGGTTTTTTAATATAAAATTTCTTGTTCTCCCAAAACTCACCCATGAAACTTTAAATGTAAAACAACATGCTAAGTTAATGTATTGAACTAAAACTAATTAAATTAGGGCTCTTAAAATTTTTACTGATTATTTTAGCATTCTTCTAAGGCAATAACAAATTAGTGAACTGATTTAGCATTCTTCTAAGCCAATTTATAACCCACACGAAATATGTTCTGCCCTCGGCTCGCTCAAATTCACAATAAAATTCTCTCAACACTGACAATAATATCACTTTGGGACAAAGAGGTTGCATAGATTAGAGAAAATAGAATAAAACACTTTTTTTGCATCAAAGAAAATCGAACTTAAGCCAAAGAAGATCAATCAAATGCATTAAAACTCCCACAAACTAAGAATGAAGGAGGACCTTACTTCCATTCCATGTGGTGGTCTGCGAGACTGTGATTCTCGGAATGAGTTGATTCAGTGTGGTCTGCGATTCTCGAGCATTCGAATGACTGGACAACAGAAAACCTAACCATTAGAATTCAACCAAAAAATAAAGTCGAGAATTTGAGATAGAAAAGAAGGTTGATCGTACCTGCGCTGCAAAAGGGAGGACGAAACCCTAGCCTGCCCAAATCTACGCCAAATCAGCTTAATAGGTACACACACACACACACACAAACAGAGGGAGAAAGATAAAGTGAGATTCCTCCTAAAACGGCAATTACCCAAATTTGGGGGAATAACCTAGTCTGAAAAAGTAACTTTCAGAATAATGTAAGATACTGAGAGGGGAAAAATACCTTGAAGCTGGTGGGCTGAAGTTGAAGCCAGAGACGTCGACGGGCACAGAGAGGTATGGCCAGAGTCGGAGCAGGGTGGGGGGAGGGGTGGGGGTGAGAGAGTTCGAAATTGAAAGAGGGTCAGAGAGAGTGAGACTTCAGAGATTTGCGTTGTGATGAGATTTGTTCCAGTATATTGGCTATGTGCCTATATTATATGCATTTGTGAGTTTTAATAGAATACAATGTAATTTTTAATGGGTTTAATCATTTTTGGTGGATAAACAATCCGACGGTCTGAAATATCTAAACTTGTCTCAATGGTTAAGATTAAAAGTTGCTAATTTGGGAGGGCTCCACACCGCTATTCCATACTATATAGATATGATGTTATATATACAAAGATTCGAGGCACCCTCTCTTTGTTAAAAAGAGGGTCTTTGTTTTGGCCGTCAGATCGTGTTTAAAAACTGTAAAATAACAAAACTATCCTTAATGAAAACACGATCTGACGACCAAAACAAAGGCACTCTCTTTAATAAAGAGAAAGCGACCTCTTTAGAGCTTGACTGTTTATATATATACATATATACATATGTTAACATATTCGGTCGGTTTTCGACCAGTCTGCGAAAATTTAATGCAGGCACTGAGAACCGAACCGAAATAATCGATTGTTTTACAATTAAAACCGCGAACCGACTGCACAACGTGAAAATCAACCTAAACCACTTGAACCGGCTAGTTTTGGTCAATCGATGCGGTTTTTTGAAATTTCTTTACAACCCTAGATGTTGCAATGGATGAAAGACGGAGACAAGGGTGTGTTGAAGACAAGGTTCTTCTCTGCTTCACATGTCTCTCTTTCTCTCGTGTGTCCCTCTCTCTCTCTTAATAAACATTTAAACGGGAAAGAAAAGAAGAATGGGAAGTTATATTTAGTAGGAACTGGGCTTTTAAATAATGTGGTGTTGGCTTTTTTGATACATAATGTGGGTTTGGGCTTAAAAGTGGGTTTTGGGTTTGATTTAATTATACTTGATTTTACTAATTATTAGAAAATTTAATTTATAATTGTCATTTATAAAAATTAATTAATCTTTATTTAATTTATGTCATTTAACCAACGACTCATGTGGTCAAGTGGCACTACCTTGATCTCTCCAGTGGAGAGGTTACGGGTTCGATTCATCTTAGAGGAAGTTCTTGCCCTCTATGTTTGTTCGCTAACCGGAATGAGTGGCCCTTATTGGGCTTTACTATGGGCCATTGAGAGACTGTGCGTTGGGGTTGGGTTGGGTTGGGTTTGTGTGCGTGTATGAGGTGTGTGTGCATGGTATCCAACAGTGATCCAGATAAGACAAAAAAAAATAGATTAATTAGGTTTGTTGTTGGTGGGCCGAGCCGTAAAGGACCGTTCATAAAAAGCTCATGAATCCACAACCTCCTTTTGACGAAACTTTAATATTTCAATTATAACCTTGTAGTCTTGTACACAACACTTCTTTGTTTAATAAACTAGTTGGAACACTTGTTATAGTGAAATTTGCCCGTGAGCATTTCATTTTTTTGTCTTAGTTATTATATCAATAATTTGTTGTTTATTTTGTGGCTTTCACATCTACTATATTAAAATTAACTAATAGTCTCGTGCCAAATTGGTAACCCAAACACCATACTATTTTAATTAAAATGGACTAAAAGTTTAATTCCCTCATCCGACCTTTTAAACCGCATAACAAAGGTGACTTGATAATATGAGAACAAATTTTGCTACCTACAAGTTGTTTAGGGTAGGTCGTCAGATCGTGTGTAAATTATATTTAGAGGTAGGCTCGCACACGGCGCGGGATGGTGCATATGTGTTTAATATGATAATCACATTTCAAATACACATAAATATGGCAAATTTAATACATAATTTATACGCATGTGTCGACGTATTATCAAAGTATCTCACTCACTTGTGTACATTAAATTTCTAGGTATGTGCATATGTGTGTAATAAGCATAAATTTATATGTTTGTGTGTGTAATGAAATTTATAAGCATGTGTGTAACTTAAATTTATAGGTTAACCCCACCTTTTGACATGTGTCTCAAAACATAAAATTAGTATTTATAGGGGTGTGAGTAAATTAAAATTATAAGTATGTGTGTGTAATTTAAAGGCACGTGTGTGTAAAATGAAATTTAAATGGGTGTGTGTGTGTGTAAAAATTAGATTTAAAGGAGGGTGTGTGCGAATTAAATAAGCATGTGTGTGTCAAATATGTGTAAAAATTAAATTTATAGGGGAGTGTTTGTGAATTATATAAGCATGTGTGTGTAATATATGTAAATCTGAAATTTTGTCACCAAAGTTGACCAAACTGTAAATATTTTATACCAATCTGTAATTAGCCGACCACTGTTGACTTTTTTTTAAGCAACTTGTAATTATTTGTATTTTTGTTTGAAAAGTTGATTGAATTATTATTTCTAAAATAATTAAATATAAAAGTTGACCTAATGGTAATAAGAATTATTTTGGTGGGTGAAATGACTAATCTACCCAGGACAAAAAAAACCATACAAAAGGTTAAGAAAAAATGGCGGGGGGGGGGGGGGGGGGGGGGGGCAAAATAGTAAAATCAACCAAGTTACTGTTCATGAACAATAGCATGAATAGTAAACTTTTCTATTCTTTTTATGTGGGTAGAAATAAAATAAAATAAATGGTTAATTACACTAATCACCCCTAAGGTATGACCTAATTATACGGATCACCCCAATATTTTAAAAAATTACACTAACCTCCCCTTAAGTTTGATGTTGAATACCACTCACCTCCCATTCCCTCCCCTCCGTTAGTGAACCGTTCACCCCCTAACGAAAATTGCTGATATAAGCTAAAATTAAATCCTAAATGCCAAAAATACCCTCAATGAAGTAATAAAATTAAGAGTGAATTACACTGAGCTCCCCTCAAGCATGGAATATTTACTCAGATCTCCCCTATATTTTGCAAAATGGCACTAAACTCCCTTGTATTATAAAGATTTAATTTGTAGTTAAAATTTTTAAATGACCAGTTTGCCTTATTAAATCATAAAATGAAAATCGAAAAATCCTAGATGCAATTTATGTACATATTCTTATGCTGAGCTCTATTATATATAGTAAATTCTGGGTGGCGACGACGGTGGTGGCTTTGGGTGGCAACGACCATAGTAGTGGAACTGGCTAGGCATGAAGGGGAAAGAGAGTTTCAAAGTGAAGAGAGAATGAGAGAAGGAAGACGGAAGGGGAAAGTAGTGGCAATCCTTTTGACACAAAGGCAATATTTTTTTGGATTAAAGACGAGCAATTTTGACTTTCAAATGCATTAATTTTTTAAATAAATAATAATAGTTTATTTTAGGAGTATAATGGCACTTTCTCATACAAAGTTAACACCATCAGTCATTTGGTTCTGACAGGGGGTCAGTGTAATTAATTCAAAATATAGAGGAGGTTCGTGTAATTAGGTCATACTTGATAGGAGGTCAGTATAAGGGTATAATGGTACTTTATCATACAAATTTAAAGCCATTATTCATTCGGTTATGAAAGGAGAGGTCAGTGTACATTTTTGAAATACAAGGTAGGTGACAAGCGGGGGTATTTGTAAAATATAACCACGCTAAAATAAGGAAATATATTGATTTAGTTTGTAATTCCCTATTATATCTGCAAGTAGCGTTACAATGCCAGTTTATATACAATATGACAAATCTATGATAAGTTGTGTTGTTTTAGTTGTTATTTGTGCAGATATGCTGATGCGCTGTGTGCATAAGTGAATAACAGGATGAAAGGAAAGCTTGATTACAAGCAAGGCAATTCAAAGATAAAAAGTGGAGTTTGAGGGATCGAAAAAGCTTCAAGTGATCAAGGTTTCGATCGATCGAATAATGTTCAAGTGCTCGAGTAATTCAGAGTTCAAGCGATCGACTAACGTTCGATCGATCGAACATGCCTTTAATCAGAATTTACGTGCACGCAGCAAAGACGTATTGTTTGTAACCCTAGTTTAGGTTTTCTATATATACAAGTTATGAACACGTCCCAAGGGATGCCCACATTCAGTTTTACAGTTTAATAGAGAGATAGAGAGGTTTACTTATGGTTTTGTAGGTTTTCAAGCTTGGATATTGGTTTGCGATTGGTATTTCGTGAGTTTAATCAAAGTTCTACGTTCCAGGTTCTTTATATTATTGCTATTTACATTTTGTTAGTTAAATCTCGTAGTATAATCTGTTACAATCGTGGTTTTCATAGTAGTGGTAATCAATCACAAGTTTCCATAGTTTGCATGTTTAAAACTCAACCAAACGGACCTTTAATGATTTATAACGTTAAAACCAATCCGTGTTACTCCAGACCATGTCTGAGTAGTCCCAGAGTTGGGAGATCACGATAAAACAGTGATCTCCAGTGTAATAACCTGCATTTCCATTTAATTTTTAATTTACATTTTCATATTTAATTGGTAATTACATTATCATATTTAATTTCATTTGGTATTGACTGCTTCATTTAATTACTTTTCCCATGTTCTAAATTTTATTTCTTGATTTATTGTAAGTTAAGAATGTTGTTGGGGTTAAATTGTAATTTTACAAAAGTTAGTAATACCTGTGTGGGTTCCAAAATCTGTATTTCAAAACGGTGGAAATATTTCTTTTTGATTCTAACTGTATTTTTATAAAACCAGAAAACCGTTTCCTACAGTAAAATGAATTTTCTGTATTTTTGTGGTGGACACCGCACCCTGAAAATACCAGTTTATGTTCAAAACTGTCCACGCTGTGTGAACTTCCACAGTTTTTGGAAGTGACCGATTTGGACATTTGCTTTATTTTTTCATTTATGGCAACTAATGATTGCCTTGCACTTGTTTGGGAATGTCTAACTTGTGTGTGTTTTGTTGTGCCTAAAAGCTAGCTTCCCAAACAACTAGCACTTTGACCCCTAGTGAATCTACTTGACCTTTGGCCTAGCTTAGAGTCCATATAATCTATATGGACGTATGTTTACTTGCTGAACTTCTTGAGTAGTTAGAATTGAACTAACTTAAATGTTGAGTGACCAATACATATCTTGGCCTCCAAGTTCACCTCACAGCAGATTCTACTTATACACACACAGAGCTCATTTTTTTTACACATCCTACACACTTTGTAAACTGAAGCTTATAGAGGGAGTTTGAGAGATTAAACTTAGAATTTGGATAAGGGAAATTTCTTCAGAATATATATATACACTCAGAGAGAATTATATAGAGAGAGAAAGCTCAATTCTCCATAGCTAACTCAAGTGGATTTCTTGATTGGTCTCTCTTTCTCAACACTTATCTCTACACTCTTATTCACAGTGAGTATTCTAAACTCACTAAGAATGTAATTACATGTCTATTTACTGTGTGTTTGCTTAATTTTGTAAAACACCATGGTTGATTTACGTATGAACTCCATGGCTTGAAAATCAAGATTTCTCAAACTTAACCAAAACTTGTTTTCAGAGATGATTATGATAGATTACATATCATATATGTTATACCCAAAGTTTTAAAGTCTAATTTGTTCATATGGAAAAGTATATTAAAAATGAAGTTTTGACATCTTTTGAAAACTCATAAAATTTGGGAGCTATAGATTGAATCTTGTAAAATTGATTTCATATTTGGAATCCTTGTTGAAAAACAAAGAAATCCATATATAATAGGACATATATGCTTACAGAATTGAAATGGGTCAAAAAGACCCCTGTTTTGCTGAAACAGAGAGATCTGGGGGAAGAAGACGAAGCCTCAGCTTCATCTCGCGCCGCGATCGCGCGCGCGAGGAATCGCGCGAGCGGCCCGCGCGAGCGACCCCTCGCGCGAGCGACCCGCGCGCGCGAGCCTTGTTTCCCCAGGCAGACGGAAGAGTTTTTATATATAATTGGAAATTAGGCTGGTCGCGCGAGCGAGGGTCGCGCGAGAACCCCTTCGCGCGAGCGATCCGCGCGCGCGACCCTGGCTGTTTCAGGCGGTCAGAAAAGTTTATTAAAAAAGGAAAAATGGGCATATCGCGCGAGCGGCCCGCGCGAGCGACCTGTCGCGCGAGCGGCCCGCGCGCGCGAGGTTTGGCAGTTTCTGTTTTTGTCTGTTTTCTGTTAAGGACTGTTTAGTTCAACTTTTATAGTACTGGTAAGGCTCTGTTTGGGAATTTAGTTGATTAGAACTCTATTTGGTTATGTTTCAATGATTAAAAACGTTTCATTATGACTCATCAATCCCCCGTATGCATGTGGCTTCTTTAATTCAGTATTGTACTTATGTTTAAGTGCATATCATTCATGAGGGGTCAGTGGTACATGCATGTGGGTGTTAGTCAGTGTGGAAAAGAGTAATGGTGGATGTGGTGCGAGTATGTGATAGAGTATGAGTTGTGGTTGTGGTTGTGATTGTGGTTGTGATTGTGATTGTGATTGAGATTGCGGTGGTGTTTGTAGTTGAAAAAGAGGCGTGGGTATCTTTGAAATGCGACGGTGGCAAACTGGACACTCACTGGCACCCATGGTAGTGCTAAAGTGTGGCCTACGGACACTCCCTGATAACTCAAGTCTGGATACTGCGAGAGGGGTTGCCCCGGTATTTGCATGGCGGTTAGTGTATTCAAAGTGTGAGGCATTGGACACTCCCTGGCGCCCCGTCTCTAAAGTGTGGCTATCTTAGTGTTTCAAAGATACCAGGAGTAGGATAGTGGGTTGTTGTGGATGTCGAGAGAAAAGAGTCGGCGAGATGAGTGTGGTGCATTGTTTCATTTCACGAGTATCTGTATTTATGAACGAACAACTTTTATTATATTCCTTGTTGTTTTATAAAATAAATCCTTTCAGTATTTAATAATGGAAAAAGGTAAATGGGTATGTTTTACATTCAAAGTCATGTTTTCAATACTCACCAGCTTCTTAAAGCTGACGACGTTGATGCGTCCTGGACATTCGTGTTCAGGCTTTTCAGGTTACAATCAGGAGGAATCGTACGACTATGCAAATTGAGAATGGCCGCTTTGGAATAAGAGAAACTGTTTATTTTTATGTATTAAGTTTATTTGTTTGAGTTTTAAACTGTTTTGTTTTAAGGATGACTGTAACAGACACTAAGCTATTATTTTATTTTCAAGGCGGTTTGTGCCTTAGTGACCCCGGTTTATAAGATGTAATAAGATAGAAAATTTTTGTAAGCCTTGATTGCTTTACTCTGATTATTATGTTTTATTGTTTAACGTTTGGGACGGAATCGATCCTTCAAACTGTCGCGACCTACGGGTCCATAAAGGAAATTAAACGCTTTCCTTATTTATGCTACGTCGGGGCGTGACATCCAGCCTCTGCCATGCACCAGAATAAAACATGTGTTCAATCGATCGAACCGGAGATATAGTCAAGCGATCGAAGACATTTCGATCGATTGAGAGATGATGATGTTCGATTGATTGAAAGCGCGTCGATCGATCGAACCTTTAGATTCTTGAGAGGATCCTTTGCAGTATTCCTAGACTTTCTGTTTTCGAGATTTGTTATCAAACTGTCCCCATATGCTCAGTTTGTCAAAACAGTTTTTCAACTTTAAGCCTTAAGGCATTTGTCTTCAATAACTTTTGCAAACCACTTTGAATGCTTACACCATTCATAGTGCGAGACTCAACTATTATTTTAAACTGCCTTTATGTATTTTTAAATCAACTGTGATGATATAGTCCCGGTCATGAAAGGACTATTGAATCTTTATCTTTAGAAAATATGGAATACTGTAGATGGATGTACTCCATAGAGCTTTAATGTAACTGCATGGTAGATGGTTAGGTCACTGTGGATTCGTGTGATCCCAACGTTCCCCTTTTATAAAGTTTAAAAACCGTTTAAAATATTGGTTTAGTTAATTAGATAATCACTAGTTTAATTTAATTGCTTTACTTTAGTTGTTTTAGTTTGTGGAACTTCGTGTTCTACACCTTGCTTAAACATTGTTTTTTTTTTAATTTACTTTTAGAGTTTAGTCTAAGCAACTAGTTTAAAACCTTCTTTGTGGGATCAACCTGGTCTTATCCAGTATTACTTGCACGTCTACCTACACTTGGGTATTGCACACAAGAGCACACAAATTATTTCCGTGTCAAGTTTTTGGCACCGTTGCCGGGGAAGGCGATAAGCTAACACTTAGATTACCTCACTCTTTCTTCATCTATTTCTGTTTTTCATTTTCTTTCTCTTTAAGTTTAAAATCTTTTTAGACTTTTCCCTTTCATGTCTGATAATTCCATTGAAGGAATTTACGGAAATCCACTCTATTCATCTGATTCTTCTAGCTCTATTAATCCCGTAGCCACACCTACAGAATCTATGGCTGACAATCAAAGCGAAAATGGTAAGAATAGGGTTGTGCCTATTGATGATTCGTTGCGTCCTTTGCGCGATCTCATGCAACCCGAACACGCACCTACTTCTTCTTGTATTCTCATTCCACCCCATGCGGGCGAATTCCAATTTCGCAACGGATTCAACTCCATCCAACCTTTCACGGAATGGAGAGCGAGAAGGCATATCTAAATGTTAAGGATTTCAAGGATGTTTGTAAAACATTCTCCCAAAATTGTCCTATGGATGTAACACGCCTAATGTTATTTCCCTTCACTCTGAAGGATAAAGTAATAGCGTGGCTGCTCACCCTCAAACCAAACTCAATCTTGATGAACACTGCATTTTTAAATAAATTCTTTCCACCTCACATGATCACCGAACTTAAACGTCAAATAAATTCCTACAAACAAAAGAGCAATGAAACCTTCACCCAAACTTGGGAGCGTTTCAAAGATTTGCTGCTCTCATGCCCACATCACGGGTATAAGAAATGGCAAACCATTAGCTAATTTTATGAAGGACTAAATGGTGAAACAAAAAAAAATGGTTGAAACCATGAGCACAGGTGCATTTCTTAGCAAAAACACCAAAGAGGCTGAAGCTCACTTCGAGTGGTTGGCCGAACACGCTCATGAATGGTCTAACTCTGAAGATGTCTCACGCGCACAGCTATCATGTGTAGAGGAGAAAAGTATATATCGGTTAAAAAGTGAAGATCATCTAATGACCAAATACGAAGAACTAGCAAAAAAAGTGGAGGAGTTAGGGACGAAAGGAGAAAGTTCTGAGCAGGTTTTGCCTGAAGAACCATGCGGCACATGCAATATGTTGGGGCACACCACTCAATACTGTCCCAATGTGCCATATTTTCAAGAATAGGCCCCCATGGAGATGAACGCCATGCAAGGATATAGAGGGACGAGGAATTCCTATAATAACAATAATAATTTTCAAAATAATAACAATCGATGGAATCACCCCGGTTTTGATTGGAAATATGACGCTGGGACCTAAAATCAATATCAACAATAGCCCTACAATAATAATAACCAATATCAAGGGCAGTACAATAGGCAGTCCCAGCAATTGAACCAAAATAGATCTAACCATTACAATCAAGCTCAGCCCTCTAATACTCAACAGTCGAATGTGTACGTGCCACCGCATAAAAAGGAGTAAGAGGAAGATCCACTCTCTAACGCAAACTTAACACAATAGTTAATTCAAATGATGAGCAAGATATCTGCAACGTTAGAGATAATGGATGCACGACAAAAGGGATCGGGTGGAACGTTTCCTGCCCAACCACTTCAAAACCCTAAGGGATACAACAATGGTCCCAATAATCAAGAACATGCAAAAGCCATGCCTACTCTGAGAAGCGACAAGATTATAGGGCACAATATGCCTCTTTCTACTCCTGAAGAGTATGAAGAGGATGAAGTGGTAAATAAAAACGAACCATCTACTCAGGAAGAAGAGCCATCTACTAATAAGGAACCATTAGAGTCAAATGATGAAGCTCCTAAAGAAGTACAAGAAATTGAGAGAAGGCCCGGAAAGGAGTCCGTTAATGACAAATTACCGAAATGCCCTTTCCATGCGCCTTATCCTCAAAGGCTAAAGAAACCGAAAAATGAGATGAAGAATGAGGAGTTCTTGGAGCTGTTTAAACAAGTCAAAATAAACTTTCCACTCCTTGATGCAATCAAACAAGTACCGACCTATGCTAAGTATCTTAAAGATTTATGCACGGTCAAGAGGCGGCAGGGTGTGAAGAAACACGCCTATGTTGCTTGCCAAGCAAGCGCGATTATCCAAAATAAACTGCCTCTGAAACTCAAAGACCCCAGTACTCCTACTATCTCATGTTAGATTGGGAATCAAATGATAGACAACGCACTCCTCGATTTAGGAGCGAGTGTTAACCTACTGCCATACTCAGTTTATAGACAACTAGGGTTAGGTGAACTCAAACCTACCCGAGTTGCATTATAATTGGCAGATAGGTCTGTCAATACCCTAGAGGGATACTAGAGGACGTCCTCGTACAGATAGACTCGTTTGTCTTCCTGGTCGATTTTGTAATCTTAGACACTGAACCTGTGTCTAACCCGTGTGCACAAATCCCAGTGATATTCGGACGTCCATTCCTAAACATAATTGATGCCATAATAAAAATAAGAAGTGGTATAATGACCATCGTATTCGGGAATATGACTTTAAATGTCAAAATCTTTTCAAATCCCCGACCTGAAGAATACGAGGATGAGGAAGAGGTAAATTACATCGAGACGATCATTGAAAATGAGGCTGATTTATTGATTATAAAGATCCTTTGGAGGTAGTTGTATTACAATTCGACGCTGTCTATCAACCTAAAGATTCTACTCCATTGGATGCTGACTTAAATCAAACTTGCCTAGTGATGGAAACGAAAGAGGAGGATAGAGCTGAATGCATGTGGGTAATACCATATGAACCATTACCTCCAAAAACAAAGGTAGTCATGCCCTCAAATATTCAATTTCCCGATTTGGAATTAAAGAAGCTTCTAAAGGAGCTCAAATACGCTTTTCTAGTGACTGCAAAGAAAAATCATGTTATCATATCATCTACTCTAAGTCTAGAACAGGAGGGTAAACTAATTCAAATGCTGAAACAACATAATGGAGCATTGGGATGGACTATTGCTGACCTCAAAGGCATAAGTTCATCCGTTTGCACCCATAAAATATATTTGGAGGAAGACGCTAAACCTTCACGACAAATGCAAAGGCGTCTGAATCCCAACATGTAAGAAGTAGTCAAAAAGAAAGTCTTAAAACTACTTGACGTTGGGATCATATATCCAATTTCTGATAGTCCCTGGGTCAGTCCAACTCAAGTGATACCAAAGAAGGCGGGCATAACAGTTATTCCTAATAAAGATGGCGAGTTGGTACCGACGCGCGTCCCCATTGGATGGATGATGTGTATCGATTACAGAAAGTTAAACACCGTGACCCGGAAAGACCGCTTTCCTTTGTCGTTCATGGACCAAATGCTAGAACGAGTGGCAGGTCACAAGTTCTACTGCTTTCTAGACGGATACAGTGGTTATAATCAGATCAAAATCGCTCCTGAAGATCAGGAGAAAATAACTTTTACGTGTCCTTTTGGTACCTTCGCCAACCGACGAATGTCATTCGGGTTATGCAATGCACCTGCTACATTTTAGCGGTGCATGCTCAGTATATTCAGTGATATGGTCGAGCAAATACACGAAGTCTTCATGGATGATTTTTCTGTGTTCGGCCATAGTTTTGAAATCTGTCTTGAAAATCTTGAACGTGTGCTAGCATGATGTGAGGACAAACACCTGATGTTAAACTGGGAAAAATGTCACTTCATGGTGACCAAAGGAATAGTCCTTGGTCACATTATCTCTAACGAAGGTACCCAAGTGGATGAAGCAAAAATCGACATAATCTCAAATCTACCTGTCCTCCGTACAGTCAAAGACATTCGCTCTTTTCTGGGGCATGCATGATTCTATCGTCGATTTATCCAGAATATTAGTACAATATCCCAACCACTCTGTCAACTGCTCGTTAAAGACACACCATTCGAGTGGTCGGAAAGCTGTCAAACATCTTTTGATGCACTAAAAGAGCACCTTACCTCCGCACCAATAATACAAGCACCCGACTGGGGATTGTCATTCGAACTAATGTGCGATGCGAGTGACTACGCTATTGGCGCGGTTCTAGGACAGAGGAAGGATAATAAGCCCTACGTTATCTACTATGCCATTCGAACGCTGAATAAAGCTCAAATGAATTATAAAACTATTGAAAAAGAGCTACTAGCTATACCTTTAGCCTTGGATAAATTCAGGTCTTATCTGATAGGGTCCCCAATTGTCTATTTTACAGACCACTCGCCCCTCAAATACCTGTTATCCAAAAAAGATGCAAAACAAAGGCTGATTCGTTGGATTTTCCTACTCCAAGAGTGTCACGCCCCGACGTAGCATAAATAAGGAAAGCGTTTAATTTCCTTTATGGACCCGTAGGTCGCGACAGTTTGAAGGATCGATTCCGTCCCAAACGTTAAACAATAAAACATAATAATCAGAGTAAAGCAATCAAGGCTTACAAAAATTTTCTATCTTATTACATCTTATAAACCGGGGTCGCTAAGGCACAAACCGCCTTGAAAATAAAATAATAGCTTAGTGTCTGTTACAGTCATCCTTAAAACAAAACAGTTTAAATCTCCAACAAATAAACTTAATGCATAAAATAAACAGTTTCTCTTATTCCAAAGCGGCCATTCTCAATTTGCATAGTCGTACGATTCCTCCTGATTGTAACCTGAAAAGCCTGAACACGAATGTCCAGGACGCATCAACGTCGTCAGCTTCGAGAAGCTGGTGAGTATTAAAAACATGACTTTGAATGTAAAACATACCCATTTACCTTTTTCCATTTTCAATTTACAAAATCAATAGTTTGATCATAAAAAGAATTCATTTTAGAGCACCACGAGGAATGTATTAAAAGTTGTTCATTCATTAAAACACATGCTCGTGTATGAAATAATGCACCCCACTCATCTTACCGACTCTTTCCTCTCGACAGACCCCACAACAACCCACTATCTTACTCCTGGTATCTTTGAAATACTAAGATAGCCACACTTTAGCGACGGGGCGCCAGGGAGTGTCCAATGCCTCACACTTTGAATACCCTAACCGCCATGCAAATACCGGGGCAACCCCTCTCGCAGTATCCAGACTTGAGTTATCAGGGAGTGTCCGTAGGCCACACTTTAGCACTACCATGGGTGCCAGTGAGTGTCCATATTTGCCACCGTCGCATTTCAAAGATACCCACGCCTCTTTTTCAACTACAATCACCACCGCAATCTCAATCACAATCACAATCACAACCACGACCACAACCACAACACAAACTCAATCACATACTCGCACCACGTCCACCATTACTCTTTTCCACACTGACTAACACCCACATGCATGTACCATTGACTCACATGAATGGTATGCACTTAAACAAAATGCAGAATCAAGAAACAACATGCGTACGGGGATTAATGAGTTATACTACAAGGTGTAAATCACTTAAACATAACCAATTAGAGTTTCTGATCAACTAATTTCCCAAACAGAGCCTTAACAGTATAAAAATTTCATCCAAACAGTCCCTTAACAGAAAAACAGACAAAAACAGAAACTGCACTAACTCGCGCGCGCGGGCCGCTCGCGCGAAAGGTCGCTCGCGCGGGCCGCTCGCGCGATAAGCCCATTTTTTCCTTTATTAATAACCTTTTCTGTCTGCCTGAGGAAAGCAGGGTCGCGCGCGCGGATCGCTCGCGCGAAGGGGTTCTCGCGCGACCCTCGCTCGCGCGACCAGCCAATTATCCATTATATATATATAAACTCTTACGTCTGCCTGGGGAAGGCTACCTCGCGCGCGCGGGCCGCTCGCGCGAGGTGTCGCTCGCGCGGGCCGCTCGCGCGATTCTCGCGCGCGCGATCGTGGCGCGAGATGAAGCTGAGGCTTCATCTTCTCCGCAGGAACTGCTCTGGTTCAGTAAAACAGGGGTCTTTTTGACCCATTTCGATTCTGTTAGCATATATGTCTTATTATATATGGATCTCTTCCTTTTTAAACAAGGATTAAGAATCTATGGTTAATTTAACATGATTCTAACTATAACTCTCCAATTTTATGATAAACTAAAACATGTCAAAATTTAATTTCTAATATACTTTCTCATGTGAATCAATTAGGCTCTAAAACTTTCACCATAGTCAATACATACAGTAATCTTCTATATTCATCACTAAAAACGAGTTTAGATTAAGGTTTGAAAATCTTGATTTCAAGCTATGAATTTCATACGTAAATCAACCATGGTGTTTTTACAAAATTAAACAAACACACAGTAAATAGACATGAAATTACATCCTTAGTGAGTTTAGAATACTCACTGTGATTAAGAGATGAGTGATTGTTGAGAAAGATAAGCTTAATAAGAATTCCAAATCAAAGCTTTGCAAGTTATGGTGATTGAGCTCCTCTCTCTCTAAAATAAAATCTGTAGAACTCTCTGTATTCTCTCTAATGTTCTGAAATTCAGTTGTGTAATGGCAATTGTGCAGCTTGTGAGTTATAAATAATAAAACTACAACTTGGTGCCCAAGTTGTTTCAAGTTTACTCTTCCATTACTCTTAATTCTAACTTAGTTAGGATAACTAAAGAATGCATAGCCTAAACATGGTTTTTCTATAACTAAATTCATACGTGAATGTATATAATTCAACTGTAGAAGGATTGAAAGGGTGTTATAGGTTAGTAGGGGTCAATTGGGTTGTTTGGGAAAAACAACTTATGACCTTAGGAATACATATATACACTAAGCATTCCCAAACAAGGTACAAGACAATGATGAGTTGCCATAATTGAAAATAAAGCAAATGTCTAAATCAGTCACTTCCAAAATCTGGGGAAATTAAACACAACATGGACAGTTTTGAACATAAACTGGTATTTTCGGGGCGCGGTGGTCACCACAAAAATACAGAAAATTCATTTTAGTGTAAAGATTGATTTTCTGGTTTAATAAAAATACAGTTTGAGTTAACAGAAAATATTTTCACCGTTTTGAAACACAGATTTGAAATTTAACACAGGTTTTACAAATTATAGTTTGACCCCAAAAGAAATTCTAAATGTGAATTAAACAAGAAATTAAAATATCAGCATACCACACCAATTGAATTAAATATGACAATGCCAAAATTATGAAAGATGTCATATTAAATTTTAAATGAAAATGCAGGTTATTACAAAGAGTTTGATATCACAATCAAAGATAAAAAGGGAGTAGAGAATGTGGTCGCGGATCATTTGTCTTGGTTAACTTTTGTTTACAATACTGATTCGCTACCTATCAAGGATGAATTCCCAGATGAGCACCTGATGACTGTGTCTGCTCTACCATGGTATGCGGATATCGTAAACTATCTAGTCACAGGAGAAACCCCAGGGCATTGGTCAAATCAGGATAGGAAAAGATTTTTCTCGTTCGCACGTCACTTCTTCTTCAATGACCTGTACCTTTTCAAGTATTGCGCTCATCAGGTCATCCGACGTTGCATTCCGAATGAGGATATAACTGTAATCCTAGCCTCATGCCATTCTGAAGCATGCGGTGGCCATTTTGCTTCGCAGAAGACCGCACAAAAAATCTTACATAGCAGTTTCTATTAGCCAACCATATTCAAGAATGCCCACGAATTTTGTAAATCGTGCCAACGCTGTCAAAAGCTAGGCGCAATCTCGAAACGAAATTCTATGCCTTTAACTCCCATAATCACAATTGAAATTTTTGATTGTTGGGGCATAGATTTCATGGGCCCATTCCCAAAGTCAAATAACTGCGAGTACATACTCTTTGCTGTGGAGTATATCTCGAAATGGGTAGAGGCAATCCCAACAAGGCGAAATGATCATCGAACAGTTATTTCTTTCTTAAAAGAAAATATTCTTTCGCGTTTTGGAACCTCCAAGGCATTAATTAGTGACCAAGGAAAGCATTTCTGCAATAGACCCTTGGAGTCACTTCTCAAAAAGTATGGGGTAAGATTGCCTTAGCCTATCACCCACAAACTAACGGACATGCGGAGTTAGCCAACTGAGAAATAAAACATATTCTCGAAAAAATAGTTAGCTCGAACAGAAAAGATTAGGCATACAAATTGACCGACGCTCTATGGGCATACCGTACCGCTTACAAAACAAACCTGGGAATGTCCCCGTACAGGCTTGTGTACGGGAAGGCTTGTCACCTCCCTGTTGAAATTGAACACAAAGCTTATTGGGCGACACGCTCATTAAATTTTGATATTAAAGAGGGAGAGCAATTAAGAAAACTCCAACTTGCAGAGCTTGAGGAAATCCGTCGAGATACATATGTCATGCCCCGGAGCAGCATAAATAGAGAAAAATAAATTTCCTTTATGGGTCCATAGGGAATGACAAGAGAGAGAGAGAAAGGAAAAATAAATAAATAAAATACATATATATGTATCACCTATCGTTGCCAGGCATAAATTTTTTTTTTTTAGATTAGTTTACTGAAACTTTACTATGCAAGTTTTGACTAACACAATATATGAGAAATACTTCGGTGTGGTTGCTACTTCTTTTCTTTCCTTTCCTTTCCTTTATTTCACTTCATTTTCACCTAAACATATAAAATATGTAAAAGCACATAATTACACACATTTGAGTGACATCACTGTTAAATTATATTAATTCAAATATACATGTAAAACTAGGAATTTGGGAGATTAAATGAGCACTCTATCTATTATATTGGCACATGAATGTGCAATATTCTGTGTTTGTCACACCCCTCAACTAGCTTATTGCTAGTCCCTAGCAAGGGTAATACTTGGGGCACAACCTTCATACAACTTTCATACAACCTCTCCAAAAGATGTGTCTATCTCATTCCTGTGTCACTGTGGGGTCCAGTGACATCACAGGAGAGACATAGACGCATCTTTTGGAGAGGTTGTATGAAAGTTGTATGAAGGTTGTGTCCCAAATATTACTCCCCTAGCAATGAAGCGAAAGAGAAATTGTTTTAAAATTTTTATTTAAAAGTAGGAGACATACAAATTTGCAGTGTCCCACTATGTGGAAAATACTTTGATGCTTATCTGTTAATTTCATGACTATTATATGGACGGTAATTTCGAATTCTGGGCAGTAGGTAGAAATTTTGTGGATTATTAAATGGAGAAAGCATTCATTACAATCAGATGGCGTGATATCACAAGCCACCAAAACCTAACATTTAAAATATATTTACATACAAGCATTGAATCAATGTGTATTAGTATGGTGAGACAAATGACCTATATCACCATTACATTGAATATTTTCTCACATGAAGAATCGTTAAAACATTCCATGCATTATATGCATGATTCTTCAATTAAATTTCTCACATGAAGGTTAAAACATTCCATGCATTATATGCATGATTCTTCAATTAAAATTCTAAAGCAGCTTTTATTCCCACGAAGCTTCATTTTATGTGAAAATTCTCTTGCTCCAAATTGGAACAAATTGATTTTTGCCATCTACCACTTCAACACTCCATTTCACAATCATGTGTAATTATCGGTTAGTTTCACGTACACTTGTATACTATACGCGTGAAATACAAACTGAGTGCATTAGTCTCCCACCGCTACATGATTTGTTTATGACTTTCAAACCTATAAAGCCAAGGTCGCAATGGAACCAACTCACCATTGCACCAAGACTCGGCTCTTCGCGTATATTAGATATGGCTATATGATTATAAATATAAGGGTTAGAAATGGAATCTACCAAATTTGTGGAAGAGAGAAATCATCAATTGTATTCCATTAAGCATGGTTCTTCAATCAAAAAATATAATTCATCTCTATTCCCATGAAGCTTCATCCTATGTGAAACTTCATCCAATAATGCATACACCTCATCAGACTTTGGATGAGACTTATCCTCTACTATGAACTTGTGAATTTTACCTCCCTCTTCAATGAAACTATACCCAGCTGCCTTTGTTATCTGGTTACCTTTCATCTTCTTCCTCAGACTTGCCATTTTTTTCCACTTTCCCGCCGATGCATATATATTCGAAAGAATTACATAATTGCCCGGGTTCCATGGCTCGAGCTCAAAGAGAGACTGCGCAGCTTTTTCAGCCAACTCAACATTGCTATGGAAACTACACGCCCCTAGAAGTGTTCCCCATATAACGTTATCTGATTTCATAGGCATACGTTGTATAAGATCATAAGCTTCATACAATGCACCGGCACGACCTAGGAGATCGACCATACATCCATAGTGTTCTAGCTTGGGAGTGATGAAGAATATTTTTTGCATTGAGTTGAAAAGTTCGCGGCCTTTCGTAACCATGCCTCCATGAGTGCAAGCCATGAAAACTCCCACGAATGTGACATCATCGGGTGATGTTCCTTCTCTCTGTATAGACCATCACCACAAAGACAAACATATCAGGGCCTGTTTAGGGACTGGTTATGGAGGCCAATTGTGCGCTTGGCTCCCATAAACCGTTGGGTGGGGTGTTTTAGATTCATGGAAGCCAACACCTGATTAGAAGGTTTTCATAACTATGATTGACACCTCACTGCATTGTATTTCCGAAACACCATCTTAAGCTGTGTTTGGTTAATAGATTTAGTGAGGAAAGAGAATGAAAACACCGAGAAAATACTTTTCTTTGTTTGGTAATGATAAAAATAGGAAGGACAAAAAAATATGGTGGAAGTCAAAATTTTTAATTTTTAATTTTTAATTTTTAATTTTTTGTGAATCATCTTTTCTTCAACTTTCTTGAGTTCCTGTTATGCTTTCTAAACTTTTAATTTCTAATATTATTTACTCATGTAGGAAAGCACTAGAGAAAACATTTTCCTTTCCTTCTCTAAATCCGCAAACAAACGAAGCTTAAGTGTGAACATGAACATGTAATGTTGAAACAACAATCAACATATCAGCAACAAAAAGCTTACCAGCATTTCGTGGAAAAGTCGAAGAGCCTCATTGCATTGTCCATGGACAGCCAAACCCATGATCATCGAATTCCAAGAACACACATTTCTCCTACCACCAATCTCATCAAATACCCGTTTGGCCATATCGATTCTACCACACCGTGAGTACATTTCCAATATAGCATTACACACAAAACTATTCTTGAAGAACCCATTTGCCCTTGCATAGCCTTCAATCCTCTCCCCAACCTTCAATGCCCCAAGATCCGCGCAAGCCGGAAGAACACTAGCTATTGTCACCTCATTAGGCCTCACACCTCTCTCTTTCTCCATTTCCATAAACATCTCAAGCGCTTTACTATATTGCCCGTTTTGCGAATACCCAGAAATAATCGCGGTCCATGATATAACATTCCTGTAAGGCATGCCCTCAAACAATTCTAATGCTCCTTCCATATTCCCGGCCCTTGCATACCCGGTGATTATCGAATTCCAAGTGGGCACATCTTTAACTTTCATCTCATCAAATTGTTTTCGAGCCGAGGCCAAAAAACCCAACTTAGCATACATATCAACTAATGAAGTTTGTGGGAAAATTTGATTGTGGAGACCCGATTTTATGAAATGGGTATGAATCATTAGGCCTTGGCACGGTGAGGAGAGAGAAGCGGAAGCGGAAAAGAGGAAGGTGAAGGAGTGTTGGTTTAGGGAGCAGCCTTTGAGGCACATTTGGGTGAAGAGAGAGAAACATTGGCTTTGAGGTCCATGTGAAGAGTAAGCTTGAATGAGCTTGTTGTAGAGGAAGGCAGTTGGTTCAGGTATAAGGTCGAACAGTTTGTGGGCATAAGGAATGTTTGGGATTTCAAGAAGTTTATTTATGAGGAAATTGGTGAAGTCTATCCCATTTCTGAGGGTTTGGGCATGTATTTGCTTCAGTTGGTTCATAACATATGAGTATGAACTGTGTCACAAAATCTATACTTAGGCTTTAACATCTTTATTGCCCAACAAGGCAACAAGTTTTTCAGATTTTGGCGCTCTAAAAAAATTAAAAAAGAGTTTCAGATTTTGGTTTTGTATATCTGTATATATATGATTAGGCCCATAATTAAGGGACTGGGCTTGAGTTATTTTAGAAAACTGAACCCAAAACAGGCCCTAGGTTTGAATCTTGGGCCCAAGATTGTGCATGGAATGCTAATTACTGCCAACCCTCTAATATAGAACAATAGTTTATGCCATGGTAATCAATTAATAAGTAAAATTATGAAGTGCTACTTTATGAACAATGCTTTAAAAATTGGATAAAACTTGGTCCATAATTTGTGCACAACCTTAAAAAATGTGTATATCTCTCATGTGATGTCAGTGGACCCAACAATGACTGCTGGGAGAGAGATATTTTTTGTATTGTGCACAAAAAGTTGTGTGGAGGTTGTATCCATCGTCTATAAAAATTTGGTTCTTAAGTGATGTGGCTATGGAGCCACCTAGGGATGGAAAGCGGTTCGATTCGTTGTGATTTTCAAACAAACCGACTAATTTTAGTTCAGTTCGATTCAATTTTTATATTGAAAGAAATTTTCGAAATTCAATCATTTGATCAGTCCAATCAATTTGCTTACACCCCTCAGCCACCTCAATTTCATTAGAACAAGGGGATGATCTCACTTAGATCCAAATGTGGCAACAAAATGTGGTATGCTATAGTTTTGTTTCCATAATTTAATTGATCATACGTATGTAACTTCTTACAACTAAAATACTCATAGAGCCATAATTTAGTGTATCTTTGAAGACTTGGTTGAAAAATTACAATTTTTTTATCATGAAAAATTACATATTAGTCTAATTTGAGATATGTATTTCTCTTAATGTCTTTCTAAACATTAACAACACAACGGTGTTTTTCAAATATTTAATTTTGCCTAATTACTTACTAATTTAACACCAATTAACCAAGTTGGTTCTACTGACATGAAAAAAGATACGATAAATAAGAGGGTAAAACATATTTTCTTTGTCATATTATATTGGAAGGTGAAATGTTCGGTATGCATTCATAAAATTAGGCCCTTCTATTTTTTACACAATCTTGAGAGGGCTACAAAGGCTCATATATCAATCCATTTATAAGAATCATTAGCACATGTAGGAGTAAATATTGAATACAAAATGGAGGTCACGTCATAACTATAATGTACTATTATAATATTTTAACAATAATATTTGTGAATTGTGATGTATAATAAATTTTTTTTTTTTGAAAAGGATTTAAAGTACTCTTTTCAATGGATGTCAAAAGAAAATGATCCACAACGTTTGCCATCTCTTGATAAAGTGGCACGTCCTCTTGTTGATCCGGTTGATGTATTTACATTTTAAGGTATATCTGTGTTTGGTTAATGGTTATATAAGTGATAGTGTATCACTTACTTTCAAGTTGCAACCACATCCTAAAATTTCTCACCCAATATCTGTCCAATTTTTTCTTGACGAAGTTGATATGACTAAAGTTCCAATCTGGGGCCATATAGTAGCTGATATAGTTTACCTTCCAATACTACTACTTGACGGATACCTGTATATATATATACATACATACAACAAAAAACCAAAAACAATGAGTTTTTTTTCCGAGGTATTCTATATATTTTGTTTTTACAGAATAAAAAGTTTCGTACACTGTTTTATATTGTTTCATTCAGTCTCCGGGCATTGCAGAATAATTATTGAGTTTTTTTTTGGTGTAGTTTGTTTCTTTTTTTTTTTTTTTGGTTTCTCAAGGTATCCCTAGGTCTTTTGTCCAGGACTAATCCTCCGAGGTACTGTCGGGCACCGAAGTGGGGACCTCTCCCAAGATAGTTTTTTGGATACACAAGGACTCGAACTTGAGACCTTTGCTTAAGCGGTCAAAGCCCCTTCCACTTAAGCTAACTGACTAAGTGAAAGGGGCTTGTTTCTTTCTGTCAGTTTAGTGCATAAAAATTATATATAAGTTTTAATTTGGAGTTTGGGTTGTTGTATCCTTAGGGTTGACCACCATCTTATGCACCGGTGAGAAGACAGAGGAGGCGCAAAATCAACCTCAAAGAGAGACATTATCCGCGCTTCAATCCGTTACTGATTTGGATTCCAATACTCAAAAAATTTTCAGTATAAATTTTCAACAATTTTAAGGAATTTAGGAGTAAATATTGAATACAACATGGATACCACGTCATAGCTATAATGTACTAATACACTTGAATAATGTGCCTATGTGGGGAAGAATTTACGAGAAAATAGGGGGAGAGATGGAAAAATAAAGAAACAACATTAATGCTAGGCACACGACACATTTCACAAGAGCGTTTTAAAATGCATGTACTCTGTACTGTGTAAGTGGTGTATAGAAAAATGTGAAAAATCAAACAGCACTTTAAAGCCAGTTATGGAATGTGTTGTGGAATGTATTATGTGCCTAACATTTTTCATAAAGAAATTCTATGGGTTGGCTGTATATGTCACCAAAATACTCGAGTTTAATTCTTTCCCAAAAATAGATCCTCCAATTTAAGATTATTCCAACCTTAAAAGCTTTAAACTTATTTCAAGATTGTGTTCAACACTTATGTACCAGTTTCTTATATATGCACATAAAGGTGATGTTCCATGTGTAGCGTGGCACAAACGCTGTATGTACCTAGGAACATTTTGACCAATACTCGTGTTCTTAAAAAAGGGAAAGATATAAAGCACACAAAATGTATTGTATAGTGAGTGACTACATGAATAACTCTGAACTGATCAGGTTGGAGCATGTAGGTTTCGTTTCCAGGATTAGGAAGAAGTAGATATGCATGGTAGATGTCAGGGTTACCAAGTTCCTCAAAAACTAGCCAAAAGGCTTGCCTGTTCACTAGAGTAGGGAAACTTTACTTTGGGTACATTTATCACAAAAACAGTATGAGAGAATTCAATATTGATATATCATTTGTACAACATTTATAATCATTTCCCAGGATATACAACAGAATACAACGAAACTATTTATGTCATCATTGACAGAAAAGAATTCCTAATAAATACAAAAAGAACCTCAGCTAGGTAACCAGTCCCCGGATGGCGTGCTTTGGCTGATTTCTCATTTCCTTCCTCTGAAAACACCAATCAGACATCTATAAGAGCTCCGGTGGTCCAAATAAATGTGTGAAAGGATTTTTTCTATCCCTCCATCCCACAGTGGAAACCTTCAAAACATCGGTTCACATCAAATGCATCTTTAGAAATAGACTGAAACTCCCAGTTTTCTGGCAAAAACCGACGCTATATATGATGAGTAAACGAAATATGACTATGTCTAGTGAAAAATCACGGATAGTTCTAGTTCTGTGAACGCTTATTGACTTCTCAAGACCATTCACTTTCTTTCAGAAATAAGAAGATTGCTCGTGAAGGACATTCAAGTGAGCAAGTATCTTTGCTGCCAAGGATTTTACTCTACTATTCCCCCTCTGCGTCAAATCAACCAAAGGCATTTGAGCTAAGTTTCCGTATTTTTTTTGGAACTCCGACAGTCGAAAAATCCTCTCCAAACAAAGCAGAACTTTCTCATGCAATCTCGGTGAAGGGCTGGAAAGTAATTTTATTATTGGGTGTATGGCATTTGCTTCACCAAGCACTGCACTACCACTTTGAAGCATTTCACCTTCAATCAAAGTCAAGAGTGCGTCTAAAGAAGCTTCACAAACATCATGGTCCGGTTCCCGAAGAACCCCCACAAGAGGCTCCACCGCACCCGCCTCGACTAGGCAGAAAGATGATTCTACCGAACAAATCCCTCGGTGAACAGAACACCCAGTTTCTCGTGGAGCTGAGAAGCACCAGAATCTGTTACGCTTTGGAATTGACTGACTAAGCAGCCGAGAACTCACTGAAAATTGAGTAAGAGAAAGGGCTGCTCGTCTTTTTGTCAAACCGGTTCCCAAGTCTAGCAACTGTACCAACACGGGAATAACTCCGGCTTCGGCTGCTTGCTTCTGCGATTGCTGATTTGTCACGACGGTAAAATGACACATGGCACCAACAGCATTTTCTATTAACCGATTCCTTGGTAGACCGTTGGGTTTTAATTCAGTTAGAAACCTGATAATAATTGGAAGACCTCCGGCATCTAAGAGCCACTTGGTGATCTCGGGGGACTCGGGGAGGCTAGAGAAAACACCCAGTACAGAAGCGGTTTCTTCATCGTCATTTGAAGTTTTAAGGATCCCGAGCAAGGTCTCGATCGTCTCTTGTCCCACGTGTTCTAGGATGGACGAGTCATCACCATCTTCTGTCAAGCAGCAGAATAGCTTGACAGCATTTGCGCGTACATTAAGGTTATTGTGCTCACATAGTTGTATCAATACTTGAACGGCTGAGCACTGCTGTCGCAATTAAACAATCAAATGTAAGTATTTAATATGATTATATTGAACAGAACATGTTGATATCATTTCCTTATCTTTCTCTAAATCCACAACCGGATGGAGGCTAAGGATAGACTTTCTTGGGCATGAGACAATGACCATTATGTCACAACACATCAAGCAATTGTCTTTGAAGTAAAATATGCTTTCTTGATTATCCAAAAATGCCCTATATTTTTCATAATGAAAGGGAAAAAAATGTTCCTACCAAAGATAGGTACCTGTGCTAATTTGGTCCTGATATTAGTAGCAGAGGGAGATTGACACATGGCAAGAAAAGCCCGAAGAATGCTCTCCTGTACAATGGGCCCCGTCAAGTTAACCAATGAGAAGAGTTTAAAGATATCTTCATCCGACTCCAAAAGCGATACATGTATCTCACTAGAATCTTGAAATGTAGTTGATATGGCAAGGTGCATAATTGTGGTGGCAACCTGTTCGCGCAAGCTTGGAGATGACGAGTGATGGTAGAGAATGTCAAGTAATAAACCTGAAGCACCCTCTCTTATGATCTGCTGACCATTTCTTGGTAAGCTTGAAAGGTTCTGAACTGCCTTAACGGCCACTTTCTTCATTTCAATATCACCGTCCGAGACCAAGTGAAGAAGTGAATCAAGTACCCCTGCCTCGAGCAGAGATGATTTACTGTGATCGGTCAACTCCATTTCTGCCAGAGTTGTCACCATCATCATCTTGACGTCTTCTGGTCCTGAAAGAATGGAGCGTTATTGGTGATATGCGGCACAAGACAATTATGAGAATATTTTACAGATCCAGAATGGGGGTAAATCCCCTAATACACTAATATCTTCAGAATCTTTTTCTGACTTTTGAGCACAATCAAAATATCAGAAAGCTCGAGGATGTACCCCTATTTTTGGGGGTAAACGACATAAAGTATGGTTTTGTTCTGTTTGCCTACTCTTTTCTGTTTCGTATCTCACAAATTCTGGAATACGGGTATACTCCCTAACGCTAACAACTACAGAAAAGCATTCAAATAAATTATGAATGAGGGTTGGAAAAGGACAATAACACCATCTATGTTACATGGACTCGGGTAGGAATGTCAGGTGCTGGTATGTGTGTAAGCGTCAAACTTCCCAAATTCATAAATTTGGAAACACGTGGACATGACAATAGATTGAAAACATAAAGAAAAAAAAAATCATGAGCATTTCGTGTATTCTGAAAGACTTTGTAGCAAATATTATTAGAGTTATAAGATTCTACAAGTAACTAACATGTTTCTTCATGGGTGTTCAACCAGAAGTACTTCAGCCTCTGCTAAGAAGAGACCATGTAACATAGGTCACCGACTCACCGTCTAAAAATGGAACGTTACTAGAGTTTCTAAAGGCTAAAAGGATATCATATTATTGGAAAGAACCTGAAGAAATACGCTGAAGCAGATGCTTAAAATAATTTGCCTTTGCCATTTGGATAACATTCAGATTAGAGAACGAAAGATTCTCCAAAAGCTCTCTGGCATCTCCTGCAGCTTGAATATCATCACTGCTTGACATGTTCACCAAGAGGAATATGCATCCCTGAACCTTCCCAATGTAGTCCCGCACTGACTCACCTTTTGATAGTTCCAATAATAATGCCACCGCCAACTTGCTTTCCCCAATACGGCGTCCAAGAGAGCGAACAATAGATTCAAATGCTTCATCACCATTTGCAATTCTTTCCTGAAACAGGTCTCAATGTCAAGAAAAATATTCCAGTTGACATTATGTAAAGGAAAATGGAGAGATTTTTATAGGCTGTTTGCATAATAGAAGAACCAGTACTGTTGCTAGGAAAAGAACCAGTTCTAAGTAGCCAAGTGTTTGTGTAGTAATTTTTTGGGTTTCGTAGGGGTACGCACTGACTTAAAATTTATCCCAAGAACTGGTTCTTTATCCAACCAAAGCAATATTGGTGTTCATAAAAACCAGATAAAAGTGAGACTGGTCTGAACCTTATCTTTTTTTAAGCATTCCCAAATATGCCTTTAGTCAGTTAAACCACACTATATGACTGTTAAGAGGAATGACTGGCCAAAGATGTATAAAATCAGGTTTATGTCTGATCGAATATCTGTTAAGTATCGGAATAAAATGTTTATACTAGACACCGAAAAAAATGTTCCACTCTTCATTAATAAATAAATAAAAACTAGCATGCAGTATAGTGAAAACGAAACAAATACCAAATCAAGTTACACAGGTTCAGCTTACTGTTGGAATGTCCCACATCGCCCATTTATAGCCTCTCTGTGCGGTTTATAAGGCTTTAGTTCCCCTCTCCTTAACACCTGGGTTTTAAGGAGTTGAATGGGCTGGGCCTTACAAGTGGTATCAGAGCTTGGTTGGTCTTGTCTTCCGGCGTGCCGAGTGTCCGGCTGCTGTGGTCCAGGGTATGCCGAGTGTCCGGCTCCTGTGGTTCAGGGGGTGTGTTGGAATGTCCCACATCGCCCATTTATAGCCTCTCTGTGCGGTTTATAAGGCTTTAGTTCCCCTCTCCTTAACACCTGGGTTTTAAGGAGTTGAATGGGCTGGGCCTTACAAGTCTTACAATTTTTGTATAAGAGGAATCCAACTAACATCAGATTCTAGTTTACTTTTTGCATATTAATTTTGCAGTGGTTACAACTGATTTGAACTGAATCCCAGCTTCAGTTAAATGATGATACACAAATCTATGGCAAGTCAGCCTCATAACAAACAAAATTTTCAGGTTCTCATTCTAGGAAATAAAAACACAAAGATAGAAACGTAAAACTCACAAAGGGACAATTTAGGAGAGTTAGAATTGCAACATGCAAGAGATACCTTAGTGTCATCACTATCCTTTGCCAGGATGTTAAGGATCACAAGAGCATGACTCCTTATCTTTCGATTCTTGGAACCAAGAAGGTCAATAAGAATAGACACGTAATTCTCCAAAACTACCCATTCTCGGTGTAGGTCTCTTTGTTCACAGAGATCTTGTACCTGTTCAAGGCAGTCAAGCACTACTTCTTCAACTTCTGACAAAAGCTTTGGTCTCAAGGAAGCGATAGTAATTATAGTATTTCTATCCCTCCATTCTTCGATTGATTGCCGAAGGGTTTTGTTAGCCCGTAACCTTGATGTGTCTAAAGGGGTCATAGTCAATGGACACATGTTATTCCCATCTTTAAACCACTTCTCTATAGCACTTTTTTCAAATGTGTGGCCCAATGAAGTCTCCACCGGGTCCTCCATAACTTCCCTCGTGATTGGGCAAATAAATGATTGGAGAGGTTCCAATGGTTGGCTACCCAGAGAATTCCGTTTACTGATATACTTAATTTCTTTCTCCTTCAGAGACGAAGTAGCATCGGCTCTTTCGAGCAATGCAATGATTTGATCCATCTGTATAGCTTCTGCTTGATCTTTCCTCAGCTGAGCGTTCTCTATCTCGCTCTTGAATTCTTCAAACTCTTTCTTTAATTCAGATCTGTTGGTTGAAATTCCAACAGCCTTCGCAATGGAAATGAGCAAATTATTTGCATATGAGCGGTCAACATTTCTCTCATGTATTCCCGAATCTATTTTCTCCAAAATCTCTTCTTCTACTATAGCTGCCTTAAACTCAACAACCCGCATATTGTCACATAGAAGTCGAACATCCTCAGTTATACTTGATGAAATATCGTGTGTGGCCAATGGAATGAGACTTAGTGCCCTACTCATTTCTCTTGTAACGCCCTCTAACCGTTTGACAATTGACCGGCTATTCACTAAGAGATACACTTTGTTTCTGTTACTACACTCTGTTGTTAGTTGCTTTGCGACTTTGATCTCACGATTGAGAATTCCAATAAAATTGCTTAAAACTTCGGAATTACGGGCTCTTTTCCTACTCAACTCTTTCAAGAGAGGGATGATCCTTTCAAAGTAAGTCGACAATTCTGCAAAGATCTCTTTCTCAATGAAAACATTTTGGGCTGCACTTATAGTCTCAATAAAGGCCTCTATAGTCTGTGAAATGACTTGCGCGGCTGGGTCGGATGAGATAGTATTAATCACTTCCATAGCCATATTAATTTTCACCAGCTAAAGAATGCTATGAAGCATAATGATCTTACCCATGTGATCAAATCGTCCAACTCAAGTGCACAACTCAATTCAACCCAATAAAACTAAAATATCACGGTAGTTTTGTCATCGGCACCTACTTTTAATTTCCATGTTAGAACATAATCAGTCAGAGTTAACAACCTTAAATTTTCCTACACAAAATTGACCATAAATTAAAAATAATTAAGTAATAAAAAATAATAGAAAATTAGTGTTAGATCCCCCATTAGGAAATTTATTGGCTAAAGGACAAAATGGAAAATTTTTCAGTGAATAGTCCTCAACCTAGGTAGCACTAGTGCGGGTGCGGGGATTCGGGTACCGGGATGCGGGTGCGAGGAATTCGCCAATTTTCCAAAAAGTGCGGGTGCGGGTGCGGCGGAAGTACTTGGATAAAATATTTAAAAAATGCTTTCAAATAGTAGTATATACAAATTATTTTATAACCATTAGTGCATTAGTATATACCTTAGATAATTGCTATTATTAATTTCTCTTATTTATCTTTTAAACCTCCAAAGTTTTCAAAATTGTATGAAGAACTTGCATTCTTTTTCAAAAGAGCACCACAAAAAAGCCTCAGACACACACCAAAAGAACTCAAAGAATCCACGGAGCACTCAGTACAGGTGTAGCGGCCTTTCGAAGAGTCCATGTTTCATAGTCCTCAACCCAAATCTTTGTTTGACTAGAATCACATTAAACAAAAATCCCGACCGTTTTGTGAAATTTCACTAAACTTTTGTCAATTTTATATGTGGTGGACCATTTCACTAAAAGAATTTCATTGTTGGATCTAAAATCGTTTCTCTCGCCTAAAACTTTCTCGGCAACCAAACAGAGTTACCTAGAATTCATCCCTAAAAACATGGGGATGACATACACTTGACCTTTGCAAAGATATCCAAATTCCACTCCCAATTGAAGACTAATGATTTCAAAAGGTTTGATTGATTATCAATTTGAAGCTCAAAAGGCAATATTAAAAAAAATAAATCAAAAAATAAAAAATCAACACATAGGATTATATATTTCCATGAAAAATCAAACAAGAACATGCAAGACCAAGTCAATCAACGTAGTGCTGACCTGAGAATCTGAGATAGATTTTCGTTTCTCCTTGAAAAATTTTGAGAACAGTCGCGCTTGTCTCTCCAGTAGATTAACACAAACGAATCGATCCTCTTCCACTTTATTTTCCTGGAAAATCCGAGAAAATTGGAAGAGAAAAGGAGTCACCAATCGATTCAATTCCACTTAATATGTACTAAGATATATATATATATATATATATAGACACACACACTCATACATATATTGCAAAAGAAGGAAGACTGAGTTATATGTCTTTAAAAGGCTAAGTAGCATTTGGTTTGGACTTGGAGCGAAGACTTTACAAGTCCTCTGTTCCTTTCAACGGTTTTCTTTATTGGGGTACTAAGTGCACATACCAAATTGCTCTCTACCCACAAAACTAAACAAAGAGTCTCGAGAAATGTACAACTATCCGATGCATATGGTTAGTGTAGAAAGTAATTGAGTGACTGTGTTTGGTAGTTCTCTCTTCCTCTCACTATCAAAGTGATTTAAATTTCTGTTTTCTACTTTTCTCACTCTCTTTTTATGTTTTTTTTTTTGGTCTCTTGGTTAATTACATTTTACCTTTTGTGGTTAGCTTATTTGTACTTTACCCCTCTATACTTTAAAAGTGGACACTCAACCCACATGTGGTTTTGAAACTGTTAAGATTTCTCTCAAAAGAACATCACATAGAGATTAAGTGTTAAAATTAGCTCCACACATAAGAGTTTAAGTGTCAAAATTAAACTCACATAGGCAGTTAACCCAAAAATTTGCCCCACATAGGTAAGATAAATGACAACATATTCCTACATAGGGGTTTATAACCCCAAAATTAATCTCGCAAAAGCGGTTAAGTAATAATGTTTTTGGCCAATTTTAGAATTTTTATCAATTTTGATGGAAATCTTATCAGTTCACTATAGTGTGAAAGTTGACCATAGGGGGTTAAGTGTCCACTTTAAAGTACATGGGGTAAAGTGAAAATAAGCCTAACCACAGCATGTAAAATGCAATTAAACCTTTTTTTCGGGTGAACAAAAAAAAAATTCTTTTCTTTTTCTTTCTAGAAAAGCTCGTGATTTACTTCTTTGGAAAAATTGTACAAAAATCCGCAGAAGTAACTACCAAAAGCTTAGTCCAATTTGATTTTTATTGTGTTAAAAAGTCCTTGAATGGGAATTTTTTATTTTATATTCAATATAAAGTCCAATAATATCTCATGAAATAATCATGTCTTCTCTAATTATAAATCTTAATTGTCCTAAACTCTAAAGGAAAATGGCATGTTGTAAGTTGCCTTCTTGTCAATGCATGCAAACATAATCTTGAAACACTTCACTTTGAGATTTAATTTCAACCAATACATAAATAAGTAGGCTACAAGGCAAAGATCCTGAAAATTAGTTTTTTATTTTTATTTTTTGAGTCCAGTTTTGCTCACTCTCATTTTTTTATTGGCTAATGTAGTGGGGCCTAGTACTTTATACTATTAATTATTTCTTATTTAATACTAGGTCCTACTATATTAGCCATGAAAGATGAGGGTGAACAAAGAGTGAACAATTTTGGAGTGAACAAAAGTGTATTATTATTTTCCTGTTTCTTCTTCTGCTGATATTATCCTTTGGGTAGAGAAAATGAATTTGCAATAGCACAGTTTAATATTGAGAAAACAACTAACCACATATACAAAAGATAGACATGGACTATTTTATATGGAAAAATGACAGAGAAGAGAGTCCAAATAGTAAAAAAGAAGAAAAAAAAAATGCACATAAGGCAAATGAGAGTTCAATTTTGATTCAAATTCAATTTAAAGAATAAGATTAAGTCAGATTGAAAAAAGTCAATTAATGAACACAAAAGATGAGTTTTGGAAATCAACTGCAATTTACATACTAGCGGCAAGAAATAGAGAATTGTACTCCAAACTTCCCTGACTATCATCAAACATATAATTTCCACTTTATTTTCTTGTTCTACATCAAAAGCTTTATGTAGAAATTGCTTGGAAAGTCCTAGAATCGATTCGCATATAAACAAATTCTATTTTTTCAAGCCTCTCCTATATGTTATTTAATTACATATCAGTCTGTGCCTATTCTAATAAGACTATTGAAACTAATTCTCTATCAAACAAAAATGATAGTGATTTTCGAAAAGACCAAGTGAAAAACGAGATTGTGGCTAAATCTAGTCCTATTTCAAGCATTACCAAACATGCCCCAAAATATCCTTCCCCTCCCCCCCCCCCCCCCCCCAAGGCCGGCCCTGAAGCAAAGCGGCCAAGCCGCCGCATGGGGCCTTATTTTTAGGCCTATTTTCTTCTAATTTTTTCCTATTTTTTTTATGAAACTTATCATTTTTAGGCCTATTTTCTTCAAATTTCTTTCCAATTTCTATGAAACTTATCATTTTTAGGCCTATTTTCTTCACAATTTCTATGAAACTTATCGTTTTTAAGCGTATTTTCTTCTAATTTCTTCCTAATTTCTATGAAATTTATCATTTTTAGGTCTAATTTCTCCTAATTTCTATGAAACTTATCATAGGGGCCTCATTTTTTAGGTCCTTTTGAAAGTTCGCTTGAGGCCTCGGCCGAATTTTGGCATCTCAGGGCCGGCCCTGCCGCCCCCCCCCCCCCCCCCCAAAAAAAAAAAAAAAACACTATGCCTCCAAAGGATGCGTGTATCCAACGAGAAAATATTCAATGCATCGGGGATATCACGTCAGTAAAATAACATACTCACTGATTTGGGATTGATGTTTATGTGGATAGGATTTTTCCTGAAAATAAGGAGTGCAGATAGATAAATAAAGGGTTCAAATTTAACTGTTATATCACGTCAACAAAATAATCATTGCAAAGAATATTTTCTCATATCCGACATAATAGAGTTGTGTTTTAATGAGAACATTGAGAAGTCAGCTACCTATTAAATTTCACATAAAAAGTCAAAGCTACGAGCATACTTGTTCACAACCATCTTTCATTGATTCATTTTTCTTCTTTTCTTTAAGAGTAATATTTGGGGCACTAACAAATCTCACTAACACGCACATCCACACTCTATCTCGATCCACACTCTATCTCGAGAGACATAAGAGTGTGGATGAGAGATAGAGTGTGGATGTGAGTGTTAGTGAGAGAGAGATAGAGTGTGGGTGTGAGTGTTAGTGAGATTTGTTAATGCCCCCGCATTGTTGTTTCTTTAATTTTTTTTTCCTCATTTCATTATGTATCCATCTTAGGCCAGCAAATACGAGAAATTTTTGGATACCCTCAAGGTATCACGCGGCATGTCACTTGGTACCCCTTACCCAATAGATGCGTGCCACACGAACAATGAAACTCACCACAAAAAATTTAAATAGCCCAACAATCCTGTGTGACGTTATCTCATTGGGTGTAGGACACCACATAGACGCTAACTTCAAGGTATATAAAAACTTCTCAACAAATACAGTCAACGTTTGGAGGATATCTACCAATGATAAGCCAATAGGAAAGGTGCTCATATGTGGCCAAAGCTTGGAAAACCTTTGGAGAAAAAAAATTCTTCTCAACCTATTATAGATGTGATTACGTTGAAAAAAAGTTATTCAAAATACAATTGTTGGAATTCTTTAACAAATAAATAAATATATATATATATTTGTATGAGATAATAATTTTTCTTTTTGGAAAAGATATTATATTCATAAATAAGGGTCAAATATTATCTTGACTTAGTAACCATCATTCCTTGAGATCACCTCCAGGGCTCCATTGAAGTGATTCTATCCTAATTACATTCCTTTATTTTGACCATTGAAGTGATTCCATCCTTCTTTTGATGGATAAACATGTACTTTACTATTTTATGTATGACTGTCTATATACACTACATACATATATATATATATATATATATATATGTAAGTGGATTTCTACATTATGCTATTATCAGAAAAGTCCAAACAAAAAAAGGGTTAGAACTATTTGTTTCTCTTTTCCACAATTTGTGGTGCATATTGGTCCTTCCAAATCATTGCGTGTTAATTGAAGCAATTGACAATTGCTTTATAGTTTTTTCTATAAATTTTAGTTTACTTCTCTATCTTATAAACATATCTGGGCATTACAGAATTGTTTTTGAGCTTTCGGTGTAGTTCTTTTTCTATTCAGTTTGGTGCATAAAATTAGATAGAAATTATCAGAGTATTTTGAACTGTTGTATCTTGGGATTTGATCACCATCATTTACACTAGTGAGAAGACCGAGAAGGCGCAAAATCAACCTTAAAGACAGTGACCTGGTCCACGTCTCGGCTCATTTCAATTTGGTTTCCATCTTGAAGATTTTTTCGATACAGATTATTATCAACAACTTTAAGGTTGACTTAGCCTTATGAAAGCCAATCAAAATACTACTTCAATCGGTGACAATAACCACAATCGCCATTTCCGGTTCGAAGACCAATTCTTCAATCGATGGAAGGCCAAAATGATGTTTTATTTGTCTCTGTTGAAGGTTGCCTATGTCCTTGCCAAACCAAATATGAAGGACTCAAGTGTTCTAGAACCCGCGAGATCTCATCAAGCACAATATTGGGCTTTCAGATGAGCTCTATGATTTTTATGTTGAGTTGCCAACGGCTGCTAAAGTTTGGACTGCTCTTTAAAATAAATATGACACCGAATTTAGGCCGAAGTAAAAAAAATACGCTGTAAGTCGTTATTTAAATGCTAAATGGTAGACGAAAAGTTGTTACTCTCACAGAACCATGAACTTCATAAAATAGTTCATAAAATTCTTTCCGAGTGGATGAAAATAGATGAACAATTCCAAGTTGCAGTTTTAATTGATAAACTGCCCTCCTCTTGGAAGGACTTCAGGAACTCCTTAAGACACTAGTCGAAAGAGTTTTCTATGAAGAGTCTAATTGTGAGACTCCGAATCGAGGAGGAATCTAGACTGTAAGACCAAAAATAAAATTATGTGCCAGCCAAAATTAGTACTGTTAGCCCCCAACAAAATAAAATAAAGTTTTGAAACCAGCCCATAAAAATTTTAAAAATAAAAATGGCAGAAAAATAATTTTGGACAAAAACAAAATTTTGTTTCAAACCAGATCCAGAACCTGTAGACACCCCGATTTTGACCAAACGTCGAGTAAAGGGGAGTGTTACCTCCGAATCCGATGATGACAATGTCCGGCTAATCTAGGACTTGCAAAGATGATTCAAGCTCTTCGAAAGACTCTCCAACCTAAACGAAAAGTAAAAAAGAAAGAAAAAAGGAAAAAAGAGGCAGAACGACACTTGAGCTAATTTACGGCAGTCACGGGTTGCCGCTGCGGCACTCCCCGACCGCCGAACCGGCAGTCATTGAGAACCGCACCGACAGTCGCCAACTGCTGTATGTTCATATTAAGTGGCATTAACAAGTGATTTCCAGAAAAACGGCAGTCCCTGTAGTTGTCTGCGGCATTCATGGAGTGTCGCAACGGCATTCATGGAGTGTTATACGACGGTCACTGAATGCCGTTTCAGCATTCAGCGAGTACCGCTTCCATCTCCATTGAGTGCCGCATTTTTGTAACAGCCAGCTGTAATACAGCACATTTTGTACCACCAAAGGACAGTCCGAATTAGGGTTTTCTGCTCTGAAATGACTGAAATACCCCTTTAAATTTGTCTATAAATAGAGGATGAATATTCTCTTGCAAGGGGTTGGAATTTTCTTTGAATCTAGAGGTTGTATTAGTTCTCCATATCCTAAAACTTTCAAAATTTCTTCTCTAAACACAATTAGAAGTGAGTTTTAGAAGAGTTAAAGAGGCTGAAAAGCTTGACTATTCTTTGGAAGTTCTTCAAAATCACTAAGTTGAGGATATTTTGGAGGTAAAACTTTAAGTTAATTAGTCTTAATTATATTCTAATCACAAATATACCTAGAGTCTTTAAATTTTCTTTTTTCTCTTCCTTTTAATCTTTGAGATTCATAAGACCCTCAATGTCTTACTTGAATCCTTAGATTTGAAATCCTTTAATTCTTTTGTAAGCTCATGATTTACAAGAAGATTGAAGTTGATATTAGTACACTTGATTAATAAATCTAAACCTATTTTCATGGTTTAGGTTTGTTATGTTTAGGTCTCATGGAATTTCTCCATATTTCTTTGAGACTTCCAAGATAAGAATATAGTTAGTCTCCCATGACCATCAAATGTTAGAAGAGGTAGTGTGGTCCATGCCAAAATCCATAGCTCATGGATGAAATTAATCAACAAAGTTGCATTTGATAAATGATGCAGTGAAGTTCACAATCTGTTTTTGATCATAGATTTTTAGTTAAACATCGAACCGTTGAAACTGAATGAAACCAACGGAAAAGTGTCTATAACTCAAACTTCTATCACTGTAATTTATGTTTTAAGGAGTTTTCATATTTAGAGTTGTTTGGTCAAGGGTTTTGTGGAACAACTACAATCTGTCCAAAGTTTCAGAACAGTAACACCTTTTTGAAACAAGTAAATTAGAGCCTTAACCAAACATTCTTGACCTCAAATAAATTTTTCTAAGTAGTTTAATGTGTTAGGAGGCTACCCTAAAAATGCCAAAGCATTTCTAATTTTTTTACTATTTTTAGAAAATCATACAAAAACTCCGGACGGAGAGTTATAAGTCCTTGAGTGATGTCTAGTGTTTATCCAATTCCCGGAGATCTAACCGTTCAAACATCGATTTTCTTTTTGGGTTATAAACTAGACTCACAGAGGTTTCTTGTGTCCAAGAATCACTGACATCAAACTATTAGAGGCATCCCTTTTATTTCCTTGAAGTTTGGGTCTGCTTGCTGAAATTTTAGTATTCTGGAATAGTTTTTGATATATCTTTTGAATAATGGTCCAAATGACTTTTCTATGACCTAGGGATCAAACCATATTTTAATAATGATTAGTTAAGCTTGAATTCAAAGTTTAAGTGATCTAAATCACTGAGTATTTCATAATTTATTCTTGTTCATGTACATATTCATCCATGTGGCTTGATACTTGTAATTAGGACTTGTTTACTTTAGATTTAATTGCATTCGATAGATTCAAGCTAGAATTCTAGGATTGTTATTTAAGATCCAACTTTTTATCTTGTATATCATGTGGACTAACCCTTCGTTTTGTAGCGCTATTAAGGTATGGTTTCTTGAACTCCTCTTTAGTTCATTTTAATTTCTTGATTTTATCGATTTTTCGACTTGATGTGCGACACCTTAGAATTAGGTTCTGCCTTATGTGAACATATGTGATTAGAGACCTTTTCTTAGGTTTTACTTTCTATTTATATGCATTGCACGTTTAATATTCGCGGCATGGATCCCGGGTAAGTTCTATAGTCCCCTATTTGCATATCATATTGCTTGCTACTTGAATTATGTGATTTTTGAATGATATTTTATCACTTGCAATCTTACACCATTTTAGACATGCTTTTGTAATGTATATTTATACATATGTATTAGTTGAGGACATGCGTTAGATTATTAATTTGATTAAAAGGATGTTAAGTAGAGGCCTATCGTAAGATAGGATGAGAGGTGGTGTTTTAGTCCGACAGGCTCCTTCCCCTCTCATTCCATAATCCCCGGACTTAGAAAATCTCTGGTTTCTTAAAAGATCAGCTTGCTTTAAAATGGTTTCTTAATTTTCCTTTTAAAATTAAGTGACGACTCTTGGTATGAAATTTGGAAAATATTTTAGAATTAAAAAGCTGTGAGTCCAAACGTCGGTATCCACAGAACCATTTCAAAAAGAATACAAACCAAGGACCTCCTTCAAGACAAAATCACTCCAGCGAATGTTTTGGTTGTGGACATCCCAGGCACTTTGCTTGGAAATTGCGGGAAGCACTAAACTGCTCCTCAGGCTGACGTGAACGAAGAGCCACTTGTGGCTATGATTACGGAAGTTAATTTCATGACAGTTTCTGAAGGATGATGGATTGATACTGAAGCCTCTAGGCACGTGCGTAACAATCGTGGTTGGTTCAAGATCTACTCTCCTGTAGAGAATGAAAAAGTTTTACTTCTTTATTCACACACCACCAAGGTATTGGGTACTGACAATGTTGAGCTAAGTTTCACCTCCATAAAGAAATTGATTTTGAAGAATGTACTGCATACTCTGGAGATTAGGAAAATTTTAGTTTCTGGTTTTTTGATTAATAAGGCTAATTTTAGCCAAACTATTGGGGGTGATAAGTATGTTATTACTAAGTCTGGAATGTTTATTGGGAAGGGCCTGAGGGGGTATGCATGTGAGGGTATGTTTAAGTTTAATGTTTATGAAATTAATAAATGCTCTACTTCTGCTTATATTTTGTTTACTTCTGTGAATGTTTGGCATGCTAGGCTTTGTCATATTAATAAAATATATATATATATATATGTGGATAATATGAGTAGACTTGAATTAATTCATAGTTTAAGTAATGAACAATTTGATCATTGTATCCCGTGTAGCCAAAGTAAAAATTGCAAAAACACAGAAAAGTGCTGTTAGAAATTCTGAGTTACTAAAATTAATTCATAGTGATTTATATGAATTTGAAGGAATTTTGACACGTGATGGAAAAAGATATTTTGTTACATTTATTGATGATTTTTCAAAATACGCATATGCTTATCTTTTGAAAAATAAAAATGATGCTTTTGATGCTTTTAAATTTTTTTTAAATGAAGTTCAAAATCAATTTGAAAGAAAAACTAAAACATTTAGGGCACGTTTGGTAGGCAGGAATGCACCTTGGAATGGAATGGTCATTCCTGGGTTCATTCCATTCCTGTGTTTGGTGTGACCAAATGTAGTGGAATGATCATTCCTTTTGGAATGGTCATTCCTACTTAAGCAGGAATGGACATTCCTTGCCAAAACCCAAGGAATGCTCATTCCATTCCCACATGATTGACTATAATTATAAAATATAAAACTTTTTCTTAAAATATATTTATAAAAATATGTATATTAAATATTATTTAAAATATTAAAAAAAATATTAAATACTTTTTAAAATATTAATTTTTTATAAAATATTAAATATTTTGATTAAATATTATTCATACTAAAAAAGCCATAAAATACTTATTAAACTTAACATTGGACTAAAAAAAATTTAAGGGTAAATTAAACAAACCTCCCCTGAGGTTTGCCTTAATTACACGGACCTCCCCTCTTATTTCAAAAATTACACAGACCTCCCTCGAGGTTTGTAATTAGGTAACAAAACGCCCCCTCCCCTAACGGTCCGTTAGTTTTTTTTACATTAGCCTCCCCTGAAAATTACAATTAGCCCCCCTAACATTATAAAATTGTCATACTAAGCCCCCTTTCTCTTATATTTTTGTTCTAATTATAAAATCCCTCCTCCCTCCTCTGTTTTTGGGTTAATTTTTTTAGCATAAATTTATATCATCTACACAAAATACATATAAATAGGTCCACAATTTTTTTTTCCCCAAGCAAACCTCTATCAAGCCCTCCATGTATTAATTTTCTAGATCTGCCCCTGTCCCTATGCTTCAAAAGTGGACACTTAACCCCCTGTGATTGTGGACTAAAATGGAATTGTTATGATTTCACTCAAAACTGACAAAAATTCTAAAATTGGTTAAAAATATAAACACTTAACCCATTTTGTGATGTTAATTTTGGGGTTAACGGTCTTTGAGTGAAATCATAACAGTTCTATTTTAGTCCACAATCACAGGGGGTTAAGTGTCCACTTTTGAAGCATAGGGACTGGGGCGGATCTAGAAAATTAATACAGGGGGGGCTTGATAGAGGTTTGTTCGGGGGGAAAAAAAAATTTGGACCTATTTATATATGTTTTGTGTATATTTTGTGTAGATGATATAAATTAATGCTAAAAAAATTAACCCAAAAACATAGGAGGGAGGGGGGATTTTATAATTAGCACAAAAATATAAGAGAAAGCGGGTTTTAGTATGACAATTTTATAATATTAGGGGGGCTAATTGTAATTTTCATGGGAGGCTAATGTAAAAGAAACTAACGGACCATTAGGGGAGGGGGCGTTTTGTTACCTAATTACAAACCTCGAGGGAGGTTTGTGTAATTTTTGAAACAAGAGGGGAGGTCCGTGTAATTAAGGCAAACCTCAGGGGAGGTTTGTGTAATTTACCCAAAATTTAATTATAACTAGCAAACATATTAAATTCTTAAAGAGATTTTGCAAATAGATTAATAAAAATAAGGTGGACTAAAATTGTTAAAAATGTAATATTATTTCATAAAAAAACTAAATATTAACTATTTAGGCTAAAAAATTCAAAATTTCAAAATATTGCATAAATAATACTGAATGTTTGTACCATAAATATTTTGTATAAATATAAAATATTTTGCTTAAATCTGATTTTATTCCACTAATTGATTGTTTAAAACCCAAAGTGGAATGTAATTGACATTTAATTCCTAGAAACTTAGCCAAACAGAGGAATGTAATGACTATTGCTATTCCATTCCTGTTTCATTCCATTCCTGAGTCCATTCCATTCCTGCCTTATTCCATTCCTGCCTACCAAACGTGCCCTTAGAACCGATAGGGGCACGGAATATGGAGAAAGAGAATTTAGTAATTTTTTTAGAATCCCACAATATTATTCATGAAACTACTGCCTCTCACTCACCTAAAATGAATGGTGTAGCTAAATGTAAAAATAGCACTTTTACAGAACTTCTTGTTGCTTTAATTGTGAGTTCTGGAGCTCCATCTAATCTTTGGGGGAGAAGCCTTATTAACTGTTTGCTATGTTTTAATAGAGTTACTCACTCTAAAACAAAATTACTCATTTTGAGCTTTGGAAAAATAGAAAGTCAAATTTAAATTTTTTTTCGAGTTTGGGGTTATTTGGCTTATGTTAGAATTCATGATCCTAAGAGACACAAACTTGCTAGCAAAGTAGTAGAATGTGTATTTTTAAGAGAGAGAGAGAGAGAGAGAGAGAGAGGTGCTATGGTGAAGTTGAGTCTGGGTATTTTGTTTTGAACAATACTACATGCACCGAATTTGTGCATAGAATTTGTGTTGTGCGGGGCCGATCGAAATGAGTTGCCCGGATCATTTCAGTGCACAAATTCTGTACATATTTCTGTACACATATACATACTGTTTTGTTTTAGGCAGCAAGGGATGAGGATGAAGTTCTTAGGCACTAGACCTTCAAAATCAGTGGGTCCATTGAAAGCAAAATATTCTGAAAGTCATGGTTAAGATTGAAATGGATCAGGAAAATACTTCAGCATAGTTCCTTAGGAATTGTGCGTCATGTTCCTCTTACAGGAGGAACAATGAAAACAGAGACAAAAGTATTTTCACTGTTCCGCGTGTGAGAAGAGCAGGACGCACAGTTCCTAAGAAACTGTGCTGAAGACTTGTCCAATGGACCACTAAGAAGCTCCCTTCAAAGATATGATTGTGTGGCGTATCTTGTGAAATTTTGCTCTTTTTATCCCCTCATCATTAGAGTAACTGAATTAAACAGAACCGAATTACCGAATTGACTATGATCAGTTATACAATTGTGATTAAAGTTATACTCTAATCTTGCCCTAAAGTTATAATTAAGAAACATGAAGTGAAAGTAGTGCTTACGCCCAACTAGCTTTCCAAGATGGCCCATATGACAGGTGATGAGTACTAAATGCAATTTGGGCTTAATGGGCTTTTTCTCAGCAAGTTTGGGAACCCAAACTAGGCCTGGTCCAGTACTGTAGGCCCTTTGAAGCAAGACAGGACACAGGAGCAAGAGTGACTTATCCTTCACTTGTACTTGGTTCGCAATTTTTTTTTTCAAGTAAAGGTTCGCAAATTTAAAGAGGGCGGGGGAAGGAGAAAAAAGAAGGAAATTTTAGTCAAAGTTCTTTTTTTTTTTTTTTTTGATAACATAGTCAAAGTTCTTTAAATTAGACTTTTTTAGTATTAGATTCAATTCGTCTTTTATATTTTAAAGAAAAGTCTATTTGTTTAATTCACATAACTTTTGTATAAAAAAAAAATGTACTAGTTATGTGAAATTTCACATAAAAAAACGGTTATGTGAAATTCACATAACTTTTTAAAACATACGGATTTGATACGATTAAGTTTCACTAGTTATGGATTTTGGACCCAAAAAAAGTGAATTGTCCTTTAAATTTTATTAATCTAAAATGAGGGACTTTTCACTTTTCCTTATTATTTTTCTTCTTAAAATTTAAGAAAAGTTGTAGGAAAATAACTCATACAATTTAAAATGTTAAATTTATTTTCTTAGAATTTCCTTTAAACAACCAACCTAAAGTGTTTTCCTTGTTGTGTTTCTGAACTTCATCGAATTATTGATTGGAGCATAAAGACCTTTATGTCCATATTACAATCCCACCCCTTCTGGATCCAGGAATAGTGAAATGGATTAGATACATTATCCAAGCCAAAGAACAGAACTTTGTAGTCTCATGTGCGCCAACACATACTCAATTTTCATGAAGGTATAATGAGAAAACTTTTCCCAATATGTGTACTCACATATGTATCATCAATCAAATATTTGCATTAGTCATTGCTGCTCTGACGATAGAATTAGTCTAAAAATAAATAATAAAAATAGTATAAGAACATTTATCATTAAAAATTGATAAAGATAAAAGAAAAAAAGGAAAAGAAAAAGAAAGGACTTTATGAGTGTGTCTTAGCTTCATTTTCAAGTATTCATGTCTTTGGTCAACATAGTTTCATAACGGCAAATGAAATGAAGTTGAACCGGCAAGGCTATACCAAATCAGAAAGTTGGATTTAGGGTGGGGGCAATAATGATAGTGAACTCTATAGTAGCATATTAAAAGCAATTAATGTTATCTGTTTAAAATGTGGAAGGAGGATCTATAATTAATAATTTAATATAACGTGAGTTGTCGTTTAAGTGTTTGGTTGAGGTTTCTGGTAAGACGTTACCCTCTGAGATCAAACGAAATCTTCATCCTATCAAAGTAACAAAATTTTATTTATTTATTTATACTTATTTGGATCCGAACTGGACACACACCCCTAGCTCCAATCCAACCTCAAAATCCTACACTGGCTCACATAAATGCGCAACAAGGGTCACTCATTTCAACTGAAGAATAACTGGGAGGCAAACAACTAGAATCTCCTATAATGATTCAAACTCTCTCCCTCCCTCCTGTAAAGACAAAGGCTATGCCACTTGGACCACAACCCTCTCTGCGTACCAAAGTAACAAATTAAACTACAATACTATAGATCGACTTGCCATATAATAAATTAATTCTCAATACTTCCATGGGCAATTAAGTAACTTTCAGAGTAGCAACATGTGCAAGTGCATGAGTTTTTTTCATTGACTTTTTGTTTTGTTTTCCTATTTTCTAGTAACCAAACAAGCAAAAACAATTTCCTCTCTGAATTTTTTTTTTTTTTTCCTTTTTCATTTAGGTAGGGCAGAACGGAGTTAAGTAAGAGTAACTATTAAGAGTTGGTATTTCTCATTAGACAGGGTGGAGCAGAGTCGAAATAGGAGTGTACTAATTAAACATAGTAAGAGTTTTGATAATGAGAGACTCCGTACCGACTCCACCATGTTGACATCCCTAATTATGCACCCTTAGGTGCTGAATGTGTGGTGTGAAATGGGCCCTTAGTAAATTTCATCCTTGCCATAGTACTTTTGTTGGCTTACATTTTTACAAACATTAATTGGAGGTAAAATAAATGTAACTTTAATATTCCTTAATTTAAGTGCTTTTCATTCAAGGAGAAGTGTTAAAAAGCACCATAATTGATCAAAACTTGTCGGTGCAACGTTTTAGCAAGTCTGAGACATGTCGTACGGTACTAGTGTTTTACTTTCATTGTGTTTGTCCTCCAACTCACATCCAACTAGATGTGTAAAAGCATCTGATTGGTCAAAAAGGTTTCTTAAATGTCTGATTTTATGGTAAGGCCCTGTTTGCTTACGATGCTGGAGGCAACCTTAAGCTGCTTGTAGTCACACGTTTTTGCGATTGTCATCACAATTGCGAGCAACTGCAATGGGGGAGGGGATCCACGTTTGGTTGCTATAGAAAGTCCCCAAACGGGCTCTAAGTCAGAATGTTAGGTCAATAATATTTTTCTTTATTAGACACTTCTTTGTGACATACACTGCATACACCACGAAAGCTTGTCTTTATTTCCCTTTTTTTTTTTTTTTGGGGGGGGGGGGAGGGGGGTGTTTTCAAATGACCCAAATTTACATATATACTTTTAGATAAGAGTAATACTTGGGACACAATCAAAAGACACAACTTTGAGATACAATTTTTATTTTGTGTCTATTTCTCTCCTAATGGTTCTAGTGGGTACTGTGGAGTCCACTGGCACTGTGGGACCCGTCAAGAGAGAGATAGATACAAAATGAAGGTTGTGTCCCAAAATTATGTATTTTGATTGTGTCCCAAGTGTTACTCTTTAGATAATACCTGACAATCACTTGCAAGTTACTAAGACAAGCTTTTAAAGTCTCAGCCATAATATTCGGGCTGTCCATTCTGCAGCACCAATAAAAATTTGACAACACACCATTTATACTGCCGAGTTAACAACAAACCAAAGGGGTGCCGCCGAAAATCCATGACTATACTAAAAATATATTCCTCTCAAGTTCTCAACTAATAACCATGAGTTACCTTTATGTCTTTCTTTTTTTAGGTATTAGGTAACTTAATTTACAGTTAGAAATAGATTTGGATCCCCACATGGGACATCTTAAGTACCCAGGTACCAAACCACAAGGGAATACAGTAATATCCCATTTTATATAATTTAATATGCCCCTAGTACGTAGAAAGAATTATAGAAAGTAGCGCCAGTAACGTGTCAAGCCAACTACAATTTTGAGTTCAGATCATCGACAGTCATTGTGGACAGCTATTGTGGTAGTACTTATGTGGTCACTTGTAGAATCACTCAATTTTTATTTTTTTTTTGAAAAACTACCCCAAAAAAAATGTTCTTATAAGTGACTACGTAAATACTTCCCACACAATAGCTGTCGAGATCCAAAATCCTACTTTTTATACCTTTAATAATGAGATCAATTTTGTAATGACCACCTTAACCATCATAGCATGAAGGGCAGCTTTGTCATCTTCAAAAAGTGCCCGTCCATTTTATATTATTTTTTAATATACAAAAAGTACCCGTCTATTGCGCATAGAATTTATGAATTAAGAATAAGGACAAAATGAACAATGCTCAATGGGACAGAAGGCACAACAAATTGCCCTTGAGCATTTGTCACTCTCTTATCCTAAATTTGCTCAATCACTCTTTGGGTGAGACTGGGTGAATGAGCGCGTAAAAGGTACGTTGCCAATTGTTAGAAAATTGGTATTAATCCATTCTAATATATTAAGAGAACAAAAATAAAGCTTCTAAGCTATGTCATGTGGAATTTTGTAATTTTTTCTTTTTCTTCCATGTGACATGTGCTAAATTTTTATTTATATTTATATTTTTTTATTTCTTTCTCAACCTATTTATATACTTCTATTAATAACAATAATATATATTGTGACTATTCAAGGCCTTATTCACTACTACCAAAAACAATATGTATATGTGTTTGGTTGGAAAATTTATAAGTGTGTGCGAGCGTGCCAGGCAAGCAAATTGCCAATGTGTAAATGTGATTATCCAAACTGCACCTCACCAGGGAATTGTGGTGACGTTCGATGCCTTGAACATGACTTTAATTGTGTAAAGATGTAACTAACTGAAGAACTTCGAACTGATTAAATTAATATCTACTCCTAAATAAAACAGTAAAATGACTAAAAGTAATTTAACTACTTTTATTAAATTAAAGAAACTACAATCTAACCTTGAAGATGACTTCGAAGGTGTTCTACTCCTAATTCTAAGTATCTAGATAACAATACAATAGATGTATTGAGAGATATATGTTGATGTTTGATCGAAGGATCCCTTTCAAATACACAATCCTTCTATTTATAGACATCGAGGCCTCAGCAACTTAATTCGAATGTTCCCTCCTATTTTCAAACTGATAACTGCCTTTATCCGTGGCATTCTCTCATATTGACAACTGTCCTTCAATTATCCCATGATGTTCAACACGTGTCTTTCATTAAACAAAATGGATCAGCTTCAACTGCCTATAACGGTTCTCTTGTCAATCAATTTCCACCAATTATCTTGCCACATCACATCCTGTGTGTCAAACTTGTATTGGCTGAATATTTTCATCACAAACAATATGTAATGCTTGTAGCCATTTAATTTAATTTTTGTTTGAATTTGTGAACAATTACGGTTGATCTCTTAGGATTTAGCTCAATGGTTTTTCCCCCTCCTAATAGCTCTGAAGTGTTAATTTATATTATAATTTTCTAGCGCCATGTGACTCCAATGATCACATAATGCTTTGGACATATACTATATTTGAAAAGCAATATGTGCATAGCACGGATTATCGACTAGTAAAAATAAAATTGGATAAAAAGTCATTTGAGAGTTAAATTGACAAAACCAACTAGAGAAGAGAATTAAAGAATTTACATTGGAGATATCGACATAATATAATGAGTGGAAAAATTACAATAGTTCACAACAAATTAAAAATATGTGTGTGTGTGTGTTATAGTCAGGTCTGACGTATTGGGGCCCAAAGTGAATTTCGAAGTTAGGGACCCTAAATATTCTTAGGTCATATTGAAGTGGAGTTTCAAAGTAGTTGCTTGGTGACTTGTGCTCAAGACCCGCCCTAGTTATATTATTAGATTGAAGTATTAAGTAGTTTTAAGTATTTAAGTGTAACTATTCCATTAATGATAATTGAAGCTATGAATGTGCTATATAAAGTGAATTTTTCTTACAAAATAAGATATGTTCATGCTGTATTCAAAAGAATATTAAAAAGACTTCAAATTAATGACTAAGATAAAAATAGTATGACAAGAAAAGAAGATAAATACAAGACAAACAAAAAAAAAACATATGTAAATTAATAATATTGATATAATATAATATCGATTAATTAAGTGCGTGGACAGTTGAATAGTAGATTAATATGGGAGAAAAACAAAAAAAAAAGGTTACATTTATTATGTCATTAACACATGAAAATTAATAATCATATTTTAAAGGATAAATTACACTTTGCACCATTGTAGTTTGGGTGTGATTTCAGTTTGATCACTGTAGTTTCAATTTTGTCATTTTGGCCCTTATTGTTTCAGTTTAGGTTCAGTATAGTACATTCATCAAATTTTCTTACAATTTTTTTTTTTATAGATTTAGGTTCAATACAGGTGTGTAATGTGTAATTTTTTTCCAGTAAACTTGCGTGTATCACATGACCTATACATTTCTGTCAAAAATTGTAGAAACATAAATGGACTCTATTGAACCTAAATTGAAACTGTAAGGACCAAAATAACAAAATTAAAACAACAGGAATCAAAGTGATATCACGCCCAAACTACAAGGGTATAAAGTGTAATTTACCCTATTTTAAATTTGAATATTCCAATTGATATTAAATTTAAAAATAAACAGCCTACATATTCTCACTCAAATATAGAAAGCCTCGTGATAACAATACTATTGTGTATAGTGCTCTAAAACAAAGACACTATATAAATATATACACATTAATTATATGTGAAGCATATGCATATCCAAAGCGACTGAATTCAGTACAGCCGCAGCGGTCATCTTTTCAGTACTGTTTTCATTGCCTTTACTTACTCCCACCCACTTAATATCACTTGACGAGTCTTTAAATTGGGTCTTCATTAATAGTAGTTGGCATCCAAAGAATACCTTATTTACTTATTCTTCTTCCTTAATACCTTCTTTCGTTGTTGTTGTTTTTTGGTTTAATTTGGTGAATTGGGTTTTTTTTTTTTTTTTTTTTTTTTTGTTGAAGGGAAATGAATGAAGAGATGAGTGGTGGTGGGTTGGAGAGTGGTAAAGAAAATGGTCCAGAGAGGATAGACTATGTGTTCAAAGTGGTGGTGATTGGTGACTCAGCTGTGGGAAAGACTCAGATACTTTCAAGGTTTGCCAAGAATGAGTTCTGTTTTGACTCAAAATCAACTATTGGGGTTGAGTTTCAGACTCGGACTGTCACTATTAAGTCTAAAGTCATCAAGGCCCAGATCTGGGACACTGCTGGCCAAGAAAGGTTCATTCCTCTCTCTCTCTCTCTCTCTCTCTCTCTCTCTCTCTCTCTCTCTGTGTGTCTGTGTTTTTTTGGTACTAGTCTGTTTCCAACTTTGCTCGCCAAAAAAAAATGCTAAGAGCCTGTTTGGGAAAGAGAACTAAAATTGGACCAGATTCGGATCAAGCCTCACTTTTATCAGTTTTTTTTTTTTGTTGCAAACTAGTTTTGTGTTGGTTTTGAAAAGAACCCTTTCTTGGATATTTTTTGTTCAAACACGGCCTCTAGGGATAAATGTTACTCCGTAGTGAGCTTACTGGGATGTTTTCTTTTAGATCAATTAGTCCCAAACGTTTGACATATATAGTATAGCATTACTGACTTTTGTTGCGTTTAATTGTATTTGAGTTATTACACTTCACCCAACCGGCTATTTTACAAATTTACAAATAGAAGTTCAAAATTTGTCAAGAATTGGATATTATGCGGTCGACAAGTAATTCATGTCAATCAGGGCATAATTGTCTTTTAGCAATATCATTTGTTTTTTTTCCTCCAATGTAAATTTGCACGATCAATTTGAGTTCCATTAATGTTAGACCCACCTTAAATTTCACACAAAATAATTTTAACCCTTCATTATGTGGAAAATATTTGGGTCCCACACGGGATACACCGGAATCAAGAGATAGACCGCTAGGATTGTTTTCTGTAAATTTTTGTGTGAAATTTTGTATGAATATAGTATTTACTCATTTGAGTTATTACAGTAATTATGTTCGTCCTGAATATAGTTATTTCAAGTAATTAGTTAAAAGGTGACCACATGTTACACGTAATGACGAATTTATTGTTTATTTTCCATTCGGGGGGCGAAGGAACCCTTCCAAGACTTGACCCGACTTAAATCGCACCATAATTCCTTCCTGTGGGTTTGAACACATACATGTATCGACTTATTCCATTGGAAACTCAGTTCCATTATTTCTGGAATAGTAAATTTGCAAGGACAATGCAGCTGAAACATGGGACCATTTTTTTTAGTTAATTAATGCTTTTCATAATGTGCAAGTGGAGACAGAGACATTGTTACAGGTTGTACGTGACAGAAGCTTCATTATTTGTTTGCTACAAAAATCACAATTTAGGGCCCAATTTGATAAGATCCTAGTTATGATTAGGATTTGGAACTTTTTTTATATCAAGATTTAGCTATGATATATTATGTAGCTTCTTTCTTTTCTTCTTCTTCTTTTTTATTTATTTTAATGTCAGTGATCTTTAAATTTTGATGTGTTGATGCAGTGGATACATTCGGTATATTCATTCTTTATATAAAATAGAATTTAAAATGATACATATTGCATTTAATTTGCTTAATGACATACATTCTGCATTTTCTTATCCCATTTTCTGACTACATGCACCCTTAATGGGAATTTTTTTTACACATGTGGTAAAAAAAAATTTAGCTCTTTATACAATGTGTAAATAGCCCCTCCCAAAATTTGAAAAAATTAATTTTACGTGGGATATGTTGGCACAATTGTAGTTCAATCCATTTTAAATATTTGTCGTATCTCTCATCACATTTTAATTTAGTTCAACTCATGCTATTTTACCATCAGTCAAGCTATTTTACCATCAGTCAAGCTATACAAATTAATTTTGATGATCAACTCGATCTTATTATAAAAAATAAGTAGAGCGATATACAAAAGTTTCAATCCAATTAATGTATAAACAATAGACTCAAAAAAATTTGTGTTGAGACTACATCCCCTTAACCCCTGTATATATGTCCATTCAATATCAGCCACTAACTAAAGATCATGCCTCGGCCCTGGTAAGAAACTTAAGAAAATAGGAAATGAAAGTGACTAAAATTCCTTATTTATTTTTCAAATGTAAAAAGTGGTGAAAAATAACCTTAATTTAAGCTCTATTATTTTTGTGCACCTAAACTATCCACTTGCTGATGTGCTGTAACAGTTTTGAAATTAATTTAAATTTTATTTGGTAATTAATGAACAATTTTGAAAATTTACATCAGCAGCTGTATTATTTAGGTATTTTGTTTAAATGTACTTAACATTGCTCATTAAGTAATGTATACCCCACAAGGATATGATGGTCGGTCTTGCGAGAAAGTGACAAATTTATGTCATTTCCATTTCTTCTTTATGGACTTTCCACTATTTTCAAAAGTAATTATTTCAAAACTTTTTTTCATACATTTCAAAACTTATTCAAACATGAAAAAAAAAACTTTAAAAATCTCTTTTCCTTTACCTTTTTTTATGCCGAAGACTGCATTATTTAAGGGCATTGAGTTGATTTGTTTACCACGCCATTTATATATGAGTAATCATTTTAAATTTCTATTTCAAAAGTACTTTCAAATGATGTGGTAGTGGAGCTAGGTCTAATATAATAAGAACGGTTGAATTTTGATTGGAAGTTATTTATTTGATCCTATTATTATATTATTTAGAAAGCACTTTTAAGATAAAAATTTAAGAAGTATAACATTACTCCTTATATGTATAGCAAGTTTTATATATTATAAAATTTTTCCTTTTATATTTATTTCCATAGGTACAGAGCAGTGACGAGTGCATACTACAGAGGTGCATTAGGGGCCATGCTTGTCTACGATATCAGCAAGAGACAAACATTTGATCACGTGGCAAGATGGGTCGAAGAGCTCCGGGCCCACTCAGATAATTCAATAGTGATCATGTTGATTGGAAATAAGGCTGATCTAGTGGATCTGAGGGCGGTTCCAACGGAAGATGCTGTGGAGTTTGCAGAGGATCAGGGCCTCTTCTTCTTTGAGACATCAGCCCTTAGAGGTGACAATGTGGAAAAAGCTTTCTTTAAGCTATTAGAGGGAATATATGGTGTGGTCTCTAAGAAAACATTGGATGGTGGTGATGGAAGATCCGACGGTGGAGATGTTGGGGTACTTAAAGGATTGAAAATTGATGTGATCAACGGCTCTGATTTGGAAATTAGTGAGATGAAGAAATTGTCTGCATGCTCTTGTTGATCTTAATTTTTTTTTTCTTTTATTAATTTGGAGAACTTTTGATGTGTGTGAGAGTTCTTATACTAATATTTATCATTTGTTCTCTTCAGAGAGTGAATAGCTAAGAAATCAGAAATTAAAGTCTTACTTATATATAATTTTGTATGAATTCATGGCCTTTCTTATCTTATTTTCGGAGGAAAATTAACGCTATGTACCCATATTTGTAAACCAAATGATATAACAGTAAGATCATATAAAATGGCTTTATCAGAAATTCAGTGAACGATCATACTGTCACATGTTTGAGATCCAAAGATCAAATCTACAAAGATGGTTGGCTCTAAAACCCATCTATGTACAAAAATCGTAGATTTGAAATATTACTTTTTCTACAAAAAAAAAAAAGTTATAAAGGATGACACAGAATAGCGATAAAGTTGTCTAGCTAGTTGTTGTAATGAATATAATAAAACTGATAAATTTGAAGAATTAAATGTTCTTTGTCACTACTTTGTGTGACCGACTACCCTCCTTATATGGAGTAGAATCAGTAGAAATTAGTTAAAGAGTTTAAATTCCAAACGGATGATCCGTAAAGACTAGGATTTACGGCACCCATTGATCAGTTGCCACTTAAGATCCAAGTCCTCATATTCGTGATGCCTCATCTTGAGAAATTATGTAGTGTGACTGTTACACACTATTTTTACATACTAGTAAGGTATTGTGACCTTTTAATCCATGCCATACATATATCCCATACTTCTATGGGAACTATGACAATTAGTTGATAGTTAATAAATTTAAAATTGAGTACATTTTTGCTCATTCTTTGCTCATCCTCTTCTCCTATTGGCTAATGCAATGGGGCCTAGTATTAAATGAGAATTAATTAATGGTGTAAACTACTGGACTCCACTGCATTAGCCAATGAGAGAGGAGGGTGAGCAAAGGGTGAGTAATTTTGGGATGAACAAAACTACACTCTTTAAAATTTCACTAACTATTTATCATTATCATATCACACGGAATAATTTCTCTCTCTTACGCATATCTCATGACTTTCATGTACATCATAAAAATAGTGATATGGTGGTTTTTTAGTGGGTGACGTAAACTCATCTTATTTCGGATCATCCGTCTAGAATGTATACCCTTAGTTAAAACGGTGATATCACGTCTAATTCTGTAACATAATAATAAACCTGCATATGTGTATGCTTATGCGGAAAAGAGTATCCTTACAAATATGGGAGAACAAATGTATGAAAAGAGTATCCTTACAAATATGATGCTATGTCTCCCAAACAACCATGAGAGAGCAAATATTTTCTCTTGTGTGGCTTACCAAACACACAATACACCTGATTTTTGCATTGTGTGTGCATTTCTGTCATTTGTATGACAATCACTATATCAGCCTTGATTGTCAATCTTCTTCAAGCACTAAACAATTCATTTGATCAAAAAAAAAAAAAAAAAACAATTCATGACCAATCATACATAATCGTTTTTTTTTTGCACAAAATTTTGGCGTTCGATCTACTGAGGGCAAAAATCTCTGAGAATACGAGCTGAGATCAAAAGGCGCCCATCGGGGACGTAATTCAGGGCAATGCCGATGACGGCGGCCACTATCTCTTCTTCATTCACGACAAAACAGATCAGTCTAGCTGCTAGCACTAGTGTGGATGGTAGTGGCAGATTCCAAAACAATCTCTGATCTCGTAAGCGATGGCTTAATTGGTCTCGTGCTTGTTAGTGAGATAAAAGAGAGAGGAAAGAGTAGAAAATGGGATGGAAATATTGGGATTTAACCAGGAAACTATGGGGTCACGGGGCAAATAGGTCAATAATGATTTTGTTAATTTAAAATTGAATTATGTCAGTAATGATTTTGTTTTAAAATTTTCAAACGGATCAAATGAGAGACAAAAATGTCATGTTGTTAATACGAAAGGATTCATTTTTTTGGACGACAACCTAACTGAAAGGGTGTTAGTGAAAAATTATAATAGTTGACTGGTGAATTTATTGAGTTTTATAATTGAGGGGTATTTGAAAAAAGGGTCATAATTGAGTGGGTGTTAACGTAATTTATCCTAACTTTAATGTTTATTGAGGTCGATGGCTGATGGGTGGCTCGTATGGGCTTGTATAAACCAAGAGGGCAAGGAGGTTGGGTTTCAGGATAGGTCAGGTTTAACTTTTAGCCCAATTTTTAACCAAAGCCCATTCTCTTCTCAATTTTAGGGTTTAAAATCATGAACTTGGCTGTAGCCCCTAAAAGGCTTTCCCCATATGGTCCAACAACAGTCCAATCGAATTCACAGTGTCTCCGTTTATGTAGAACCGAGCACTTTACTAGTTCTCGCGAACATATTTCAATAAGATTCGTTAGTAGGCTCGTGAAAGCTCTCGTGAATTGGCTTAGGTTTAGTTTGGTCCCCATGTGACTTTTTAAGAGAAGTTTATAAAATTTATTACTAAGGCTTAGTTTGGTCCCCCTTCTGGTGCTTCTCTTTTTTTAAAGTACAATTTCATATTTAATTCATTTGGTAACTAGTTTGTGCGCTTTGTAAAAATTGAACTTAGGGTTTTTTTGGGGGAGCTTTTAAAAGCTCTAGAATGGAGCTTTTAAAAGCTCAAGGTGGCTTTTTGATTTCATGATATATTTTTAAAGAGTAGTGTGTTACTTGTACAAAATTATCAAACAACTTAGTAGTAAATTTCATAAGCTCCTTTTAAAAAGCCACATGGGGGCCAAACTAAGCCTAAGTTGTTTGATAATTTCATACAAGTGACACACTACTCTTCAAAAAAATATCATGAAATCAAAAAGCAACCTTGAGCTTTTAAAAGCTACATTCTAGAGCTTTTAAAAACACCCTCTAAAAAAGCCATAAATTCAATTTTTGCAAAGCTCATAAACTAGATACCAAATGAATTAACATGAAATTGTGCTTTAAAAAAGGAAAAGCACCACGTGGGGGCCAAGTTAAGCCTTAATAAAGGCTTATGTCTAACTTGCATGTATGTATACGTCTAATATAAAACTACGTAGTTATAAGGAGGATACATGAGCTAAGCTCCGTTTAAAGGGCTTGAATTTCAGGCTCGTTAGTAAGCTCGTGAAAAAAACTCATGAATAGGCTGATGAAAGGGTCCAATGTGCATAAGTGTTTTACACTTTTATGAATCGGTGCACTTTTACTTTACTATTTTCGCTAGAGTTTGTTTGCACCCAAAAACTGCCAAAGATTTTGGTGCCCGATAAAAGAAGAACAGGGAGTCCCATGGCTCGTATAGGAGCCAGCGCAACCCATCGGGCTCGAGAAACAAGGGGAAATGAGAAATGGCCAAGGCATTGACTCAGTCACAGAGGATGAGAATGCAGAGCCCGGTGGCTGAAGAGGTTGGAGTTCCAGTACGATCGGGCATCTTATCTTGAAAATATATGAGGGACCAGGATTCCAGACCAATTGGTTGGGGGCATACACATTTCCGTTATTTTAGGCAAATAAAAGCAGTCTATTGATTTTCTTAGCATTTTAATTTCATTATTGTAATTTCTCTTTCTTTGCTTCAATTAAATAAAAGTATATTTTATTTAATCTTTCTTTATGGCTTTTTAATCACTTGCTAGACTTGTGCGCTTCAGTACTGTCTATGGACTTTTAGGTGAGCGTATTTTCCTACTCACCTTTCACAATCACCTATTAGAAGTCATATTCTTGAAGCCTTGTGTATCACTCACACAAGCATTTAGGAAATTAGTTTGTATTTTCGAATCACTTTTGGTTCTGGCACGCCCACGCAAAACTACAAGCATTTAGGAAATTAGTTTGTATTTTCGAATCACTTTTGGTTCTGACACGCCCACGCAAAACTACAGCAAACAGAGTTTTAATAAGTTTGATATGCCACTTTTTTTTTAGTCCATCCAAAAGAATCCTATTTAATTTTTATTTTGTATGTTCTATGATGGATCTTCTTTGAGTTTTAATAACCCTTTATTTTTTTTGTATGCCATTGGTGAGAGTCCTACACTTCCAATGTTATGAGAATATATATATATATATATATATATATTTTCAATGTTTGCCCATGCCATCTAACAAACGTGTCTCTAATGTTTGCCCACCTCTTAATTCTTTAGGACTCTAACCGCATTAAAACTATAACATTAGAAGATTATAGGTACTAAAAGTCTTTATTGCTTTTACTTTTCTCTATATAAATTCTCCCTAATATTAACAATTTTTTTTTAAAAGCCAACATTGATGGACTCTTATTTATTTTATTTTTTAGCGCACCTTTTTTTTCTTTTTCTTTTTTTTCTGAATTTTTATCTCAACTTCTTATTAAAAAAAAGGGCAGCGCAGTGCATGAGGCTCTCACTATTGCGGGATCTGGGGAGGGTGAGATGTATGTAGCCTTACCCCTGCAAGCAGAGAAATTGTTTACAGATTTGAACCCGTGACCTCCAGATTACAATGGAGTAACTTTACCGTTGCGCCAAGGCTCCCCTCTATCTCAAACTTCTTATTGATTTTCAATATTTTCTTAAAACTAAAGGCCTCTAGAATAAATGTAAATAAGTTGTCCCTATTGTGTTTTCTTTCTTACTGCCTTTGTTTCTTTTGTTGTAGTCCATGGATAAGCATTATTATCCTAATCTCAATTCTTTAAATTATAGGACTCTTAATTACACTAACTTTTTTTTTTTTTTTTTAAATTTTAAAACTAATGTTGATGGACTCATTTAATCTCCTAAATCTTTAAAATTCTTAGCTCCCTTAGAAATTTATATACTTTCGGGTTGCTTAGGATTCACTTTTAGCAACAAAAAAAAAAAAAAGTACTTCATGTTCACATGTCGTATGCCTAATTTTGTTTATCTAGCAGCCTTCTCATGATCTCATCTTCAAGGTATGTACCTGTTAATCTTTAATCTTAACTTTTGTACAATCCTTGAAATACTTTTTCAACAAGTATGTATGGATTTTTGATTTTTCATTACGTAGTTCCAGTTATTTGAATTGAAAGAACTTGTGATTGTATTTATTATCATTTGGTGTAGTACTTATGTATGAGAACAGTTAGTGCTGGGGTTCGGGGAGAGGGATTAAGGGTTCTTTTTTTGTTTAAAAAAAAAATTAAAAATACCTGGACCTGAGTCATGAGCATTGTGATTGTGGACTTATATGCCGTACCCATATGCTAAAAGGAAAAAAACAAGTTTGAGATACATTTGTAGTTTGTAGACGTGAATTAATACATTAAATTACATCAATTGTTGTAGCAAGCTTAAGATAGTTGCATTACAGGCTACATATCATATCTCACTTTCGTTTGAACTAGAGTAATGCTATAATCCTAAATCTAATATATTCAAAATGGTATTGAAATGGTAGCACATACAGTCACGTGGTACCACATACTGTTAATATTTACCTATATTATTTGTTTTCTTATGTTTACAAATTATGCACTAGGACAATTAAATTGATACTAGTATATTATATTCCTTTAATTTTCAAATTAATTAGAATCTGTTTATCTAAACTTTATTGCTCAAAGAAAAGTTACATTACAAAAGTTTAATTTGTATTCATTGGGAGCAAAGTATCGATCGTTATTGTTTTTCATGTGAATGTTGCATAAACTGATAACTATTGACTAAAAAGGGAATTGTTATTCGCACTCAAAAGATTACTAAATGCAGTCTATGGTACCACTCTCAAACCATGTGGTAACATCATTATCATGCACTCCATTCATGGAGTGCGTGTAGTAATTCATGGAGTGGGAACACAATTGCCAAAAAAGAAAGTGAAAATCAACAATGAAATACAAAGCACATAATGTATTCTATTACAATTCTTACACTATCAAATTCTTCAAACACCTAAAGTGAATTCACAAAAATTTCATAAATAGGAGGAAAAAGATGCCACCACAAAACCAATCCAGTTCCTGCCACAATGATACGGGATCAAGCTTGAGATGAAGGAGAAGAAAATGATGCATCAGTTTGATGGTTCCTTCATTTGGGGCTGCCCATCATGTAGTGGGGGAGGCGATGGCTTGTAGCACCCATAGGATGGCAAAGCTCTTTTAGATCTAGCTCTCACAGGAATTGGATAATTGAAATGAAATGCTACCAAAAACTAACTACCATGCGCTTGTAATTTTGTCCATATGGTAAAATCATACTCTCAACTAAATCATCTAGGCTCCTTCTATTAAAGTGTTGATAGTATTATCGATATATCGGGGGGAACGGTGTTGTTAGTAACTGCAAGAACTGTGGTTTAATGGCTTTGTCATATGTACAGTTTCCTATAAAATGCCCAAAGAAATTTATGACATATGGGACGTACCCAGGACAACAGACTGTAGAATTAAAATATACTAATCGTCCTGTCGTATCCAATTCCTTATGAACCAAATGATAAATATATATATATATATATATGGAATTTGCTAACTTACAGCATAGGAGAATTTTAGCGACGAAAAATAAGGTTTTAGTAATGAAATTTTTCGTCGCTAAAAGTTGGAACCTTTAGCGACAAAAATTTCGTCGCTAAAATCCTGTTTTTCATCGCTAAAAGGGTTGTTGTATGCTACTAACTTACAACCATCATGTTGTAAGTTAGCAGCCCCCTATATATATATATTAATAACAGTTAAATACATTGACTTTGTAGATATATAATCTTAAAATGAGACATTAATTACATTGTTTTTTCAACGAGAAAGAAGAGCTTTCGTCTCCGTATTGACTTCGATTTGACCTTTGGGTCCTTGTTTGGATTTTAGAGTTCTTTTTGGTCGATTCGCGTGCCCGATGGGTTCCCTGCTACAATTATTTCTTTTCTTTTTTGATGGATCAAAATGGAGTGTCTACAGACTCTACACACACTTTAGTAGTTCAATTGATGATGGGTTATATTGGTTTTTGAATCTTTATAAACCCAACTAATTAACGCACAATCCTAACATCAATAAAGGAACACGCAGCACCATTATCAAATAAAACTTAAACTTAACTATAAAAGGATACAAGCGTACCTTCCAGATGTTGGTGCTCTTCAGCGTCAAAGCCCGTTCCTTCCGGAATAATGACATTCATCCGGGTGTGATCTGGGGATCACTTGCAAATCGTAAGATTGACCTTCGATTATTGTACATGTTCAATTCGTGTATCGATACCTTTCATGATGATCTAGAATTGGTCGCCGTATTTTTTGCATTGTCTTCAAGTAACCTTCAAATCGCTTTCATAACTTAATATAATAAATACATAAAAATATATTTTATGGTACAAACACTAGAAAATTGAAGCACGGTCTAAATTTTGGTTAGACTTGTACATAGAAATTACTATTCAGAAAAAATTGAGCCTGCTCCCGGCATACAAAATTCAAAAGTAAAAGCATCTAGAATTTTGAAAATTACACTTTTAATGTAAATTTTTTTTGAGTTTTAGAAATAGACCCCCTAAAATTTTGAAAGACACCATATAATATTGGTTCGGTTCGGTTTGTCGGTTTGGTTCGGTTTTTGAACACCCCTAAAAAAATCATTAATTATGTATAAGTAGACCTTTAAATTGTCAATTACATATAAATAGACTCCAAAAAAATCGCATCAAGAGCGCTGCCTCCGAACTCCCTTATATGAGCCTTCTTTTTAGTAGCTCGTCCCGAGCCCCCACTAGGCAATTCGGCCTATTACCATCACAAAGGCATCATCCAACTTTAAATATTACGAGACTTGCTGCCTCTAGTAACCCAGAAAGAAGTTAGAATATCATGAAAAGTTTAACAAGCATATTATATATATTGTCAACTCATCGATGTGAACTATTACATTACAAAGAGTTGTTCATCACACCCAATATTTGCTGGTGCACACTTATGGATAGCGATAGTTGAATCCTTGATGGTAGGTCGTCATGGACCTTCTGTTCCGAGTTTCTCATTGCGAGAGGTAAAATATACTCTTAGAGCAACTCTAGGAACTCTTTATTTTGGCGAGAATAAGGGCGTATCTAATTTTGGGCTGACCTGGGTTATAACCCAGGGTAAAGTTCAAAACAAAAATATTTTACTAAATGATATAAATCACGTCGCTGGAGTAGCCCAGTGTATGAGGTTGGTGATTTTGAAGTGGGTGTCAAAGGTTCAAATCCTTAGTGGTGCAACTTTTCTTCTATTTTTTTTACTTAAAAAACAAAATGCCCAGCTCACTAGCATTAATCCTTCTTTAGCCCAGTCCATATTCCTAGTTCAGCACAGCAGTACTTTGTATTCAAGCCCAATCCATTAGACTTAGCTCAGTTCTAACTTCTAACCCAGCTAATATTTATGATGTGTTTATTTTTTAAAAATATTCTAGTCTAGCCCATGTTTATTATTTGCATGCCATTTATTTTCTTTTCCCTTTTTTTCATAATTTTTTCTCTTTGCTTGTGGTGTAATTTATTAAATGCTTATGTAAACTATAAAACAATAAGAATCAAATTAGACTATACTATTTATGATGCAAAATCAAGAAAATATGTATAAATAAACCCAAAATATCTTTTCCCAATTCTTAACATGACTAGAAGTAAAAGTAAACTATAACATTTATGATACTAAAATTCATAATATAAACATAATTTGACCCAAAAAAAAAAAAAATTCGGGGGCGCTGTCCCGAACCCCCGTGGACCCCACGTTCTATGTATTTTTAGCCCACCCCAAACTACTATCCTGGATATGCCCTTGGCGAGAATGCTAAATTGGCGAGCCATTTTTTTGTTTTTCAACCTCCAAAAGAGTCGGTATCCCAGTACTCGTCAAAATAGCAGATACAAAATCCCTCGCTAGATTTAACTTGAATTTTGGCTCGCCACTTATCTTGGCAAATCTTTAACGGTAGAAATTTTTTGAAATCGAAAAAAAAAAAAACAAATAAAATAATTATAAAAAAAAAATCAAACGAGATTCAAATGAACACCAAGAAATCAAACGAAATGCGCCCCTTTCCCATCATCTACTTGTTCTCATCTCTGGTCCAAATGTGATAGAGATGGGTTGGATAATCTAGAAAGTGCTAAATAATATTATATCAATTGTTTTCCACATTTGTATTTGTTTATTTGTAGCCAGAACGCTCAGAACGATTATGATAGGGGTTTTTATGCCTTGTTTGGGTGGTTGATGATAAGGTCCATATTTATTGAGTAATGCTATCTTTTCAAATTTTTATCTCAAAAAGTGTCTCTCAAATGATGTGGCAGTAGATCCAAGTCTAATATAATGAGACCAATTGAATTTTAATTGTAAGTTTGGTTACCTAGCCATAGTACTGCCACATTATTTGACAATCACTTTTGTGATAGAAATTTGAAATATGACTAGCTATTTGAGTATATGATGTTGAAGTTTGTTTAAATAATGAAGTTTTTAATTTAATATTATCCAAAAAAAAAAAAAAGTTCAGTTAAAATAGAGAGCATTGGTGGAGTAAGTGCCAAAAATTAACTAGCTAAAATAGAGAGGATGATAAAGTAGCTAGCTACGTTAACTTTTACTGCTATAGTTACTCTTAGAGCATCTCCAACCACATTTTTTAAGTTTTCTCTAATTTTTAGTTAAAATAGCTAAAAAACTATTTTAGTTAATCACTTTTAAGCCTCCAACTCTAGCCATGTTCTCCATTATAGAGAGGTTTGCATATTATTATATATTTAAATTTATACAAAAATTAGAAATATAAATGCACTCTCTCTCATCAAATAAATATGATATTTATTATTCTTCATTAATTTACTTTTGGGTAATTACCTAAATTCACACTCTCTCTCCTCAAATGTGGAGAACCAAAAAGGGGTTTCCCATATGTATCTATAATATATCCCAACATAATTATTTTAGTACCATCTGTATCTATAATTTTCAACATACATCTATTATAAAATTAGGTAGTTTTAGAGGAGACATGAGCCAAGCTCCGTTTAAAAGGCTTGAATTTCAAGATTGTTAGTAGGGGTGAATAACAAAACTGGTAGACTGAGCCGACCGACCAAACCAACTAATTCGGTCGGCTTTCTAAAAATTACACAGCTTAAAAATTGAATTGAACTGACGAAACCGACAAAATCAACCGAACCGACCATTACGGTTAATTTTTAAAACATGAAAAAAAATCCGAAAAAATCGACTGCACTGAACGGAACCATATACACACCTACTTGGTTAGTAAACTCGTGAATAGGCTTATTAAATGACTTAAATTTCTCACTCGTTTAATAAACATGTCAAGCCAAAGCATAGCTCGACTTGTTTAATAAACAAAAAAAACTCAAATCTAATTAAATTTCACACTTGTTTAATTAACATATGACTAATAGTCTAATCCTGTGTACACTCCTGATAGATACATGTCTATATACATATCCACACACACATGATACATGAACACATGTAGCGCATGCTTAGTTAGGATTGACGAGGTAGAATCCCCACTAGGCAATTATTCGGCATATGTTACCATCACAAAGGCATCATGCAGACAACTTTAAATATGAGACTTGCTGCCACTAGTACCCCATACACAAGTTAATTAGAATATCATAAAAACCTTTACGAGCATATTATATATATATATATATATATATACACGTAAGGCTCTAGAGAGGGCGCCTTCTCTTTATTTAAGAGAGGGTCTATGTTCTGTTTTGACCGTCAGATTCAGTTTTTACTGTTTTGGCCATCAGATTCAGTTTTTAAACACGAACCGACGATCAAAATAAATGCCCTCTCTTTAATAAAGAGAGGTCGCCCTCTCCGGAGAATTTTTGTATATATATATTGTCAACTCATCATTATTTAATGTAAATTACATGACAAACGACAAAGGAATTTATAGTATTAGGTTATTAGCTTAGACGAACCGCAAACATTTTCCACATCTAACAACCCTAATTGGTTGATCAGTTTATTAAGTCTAACACAAACAAGGTTATTTTGGTCACTCTCAAAACGTAGTACACCTACCCTAATTGGTTGATCAGTTTAATTAGTCTAATACAAACAAGGTCATTTTGGTCACTCTCAAAACGTAGTACGCCAATTTATTCGTTACGAGGTTATGAGATCAAATTATATATTAGAGATGTTTTAATGACGTTAAAGCTCAACGCTTTCCAACCTAGATTTCAATCTTAGCTTCAAAACTAATCATGAAACAGCCCAACTATTAGCTTTTCATATAATTATATATTAAAAATGTCAGGCACACATTAAAATTCCACAAAAGGGCTTTAAATGCATGTACCATATGCTGTGTAAGTGGTGTATAAAAAAGTGTGAAAAATTCAACAGCACAAAGTACAACACATTTGAAGACGTATTGAGAAATGTGTTATGAGCCTAACATTTTTAATGATATATTCTGTCACACCCCCACAAGTGTGCCCTTTCCTTGTAACAATGTAAATGATATAATGAGTTGGCTACCAAATAAAAGAAAAAATGGATCATTATGAGTTAGGTGTGGTAGGACACAACTAATTAACAATAATTAATTACAAAGGTGAGGACTATTATATACAAAGATATATTATTCTTTTTTAGTTCATGTTTGGGCATTCATTTTCTATTATATATTTAAAATCTACTAATTATGATTCAACAACCTGTTATTGCCTTTTGAATTTCATGGGTGATAAAAAGTAGTCATAGAGTATGCAACATGCTCATTGTTAGGCCATAGCTATTGATCAGCTGCTAGGCTATTAAAAATATGAACATATTTTTGCAATTTTAAAATTGTTCCATCTTTTGCTCATTCTTCTTTTTTATTGGTTAATACAGTAGGACTCATGATTAAATAAGAATTAATTAATAATATAAAATATTATACCCCATTGCATTAGCCAATAAAAAAGCAAGGTGAGCAATGAGTGAACAATTTTAAGATGAACAAATGTGCACTCTAAAAATATATAGACACACATGTAGAGATATTTACAAATGTATATATGTAAGTACAATTTTTGCAAGTGCAGCAAACAAAGTCAGACAATCATTTTACCACATGCCAATAGTTGCATCCGCGTGGTGTGGATGGCATTAAAAAAAAACTGCCCTAGAGATGTTGAGAATTGTTTTTTTTTTTTTTTTTTTTCCTCGTCTGAAAATATAATCAATGTTCGAGATCTGGCAGCTTGTTGATTATCCTTGTTCTGCTTTTGGGGGGCTAGAATTTTGTCTTGGTTTTTAGACCTTTTTTAGGCTCCTCTGGTTTTTGCTTGAGATTTATTGTGTTTTGGTTGTTGTCTTGATGTCCTTGTATTGCATTTTCAGTCTCTTGGATTTGATTTGTAAGGTTTTTGCTTTCTTTGTTCCATGGATATTTCCACGATGAATATAAACTACTTCTTGCGGAGAAAATAATAATAATAATAATAATAATAATTAATGTTCGAGGCTAGTTCATTGTCCATCAAGCTAGCTGACTAAGCAGATTATTAGATGACTTCAGTTTCAGAACAAATACTATTTCACTTGTAATTTGAGAGAGAGAGAGAGAGAGAGAGAGAGAGAGAGAGAGGGTGAGCAGCAACGTTAACGTAGCATCATAAACAGAAAGAATATGGTTATGGCCCTGTTATTATATAGATTATAGCTTGTAGCTTATTAGATTATAGCTTTTACAACTCAAAATAAGTTGTGAACATGTTTGGTACAATTTTTAAGACAATGATGAAGTTGTAGTGGTATTTAGTAAATAAGCTGCCAAATAGTTTGTTTGTTGTGTATTGTGTAAATGCCCTTAAAAGTTGTCTTAGGTTTAATTTAAGAACTATTTATTTATTGAAAATATGTGAACTTCAAGTTACACAGCTCAACTGATTAATTTTTAATACGTGAGAATAGAAGTGTTAAACGGGTTCTACTTTCTCTATGAAAGATTTGGGAAAGCTGAATTACTTCTTGGGTATAGAAGTTCAATCCTCTCCCCAAGGCCTTGTTTTCTCTCAGTCCAAATATGCTTTGGAACTTCTATCCAAAGCTTCTCTTTCAGATTGTAAAGCTGCTCCCTCCCCCACTGCAGTTAAAACATCTCAGAAAGCTGATACCTCACCTTATTCTGATCCTAATTTTTATCGCAGCATTGTGGGATCTCTTCAGTATCTCACTATAACCAGGCCTGATCTTACATTTGCTGTCAACTGGGTGTGTCAGCACATGCACTGTCCTCTTAATGTTCACTTTCAGGCCGTTAAACGTATTCTTAAATACATCAAAGGAACATTACATCATGGCTTAACTTTCCAATCTAGTCCTATTCATTTACAAGGTTACTCTGACTCTGATTGGGCTGGGGATGCTATTGATCGAAGATCCACAACTGGGTTTTGTGTTTTTCTTGGCAAAAATCTCATTTCTTGGACCTCTAAAAAGCAACCTACTGTTGCAAGGTCAAGCACTGAAGCTGAGTACAAAGCCTTAGCTGTTGCAGCCTCAGAAATCACTTGGCTTACTCAACTCCTTACTGAGCTTCACATAGTTTCTTCATCTCCTCCCTTACTATGGTGTGACAATGTGAGTGCTCTTGCTTTAGCTGCAAATCCTGTGTTTCACGCCAGGACAAAACATATCGAAGTTGACTACCATTTCGTCCGAGAGAAGATTGCATCTAAGGCTCTTCAAATTGCTCATGTGTCCACTGTTGACCAGCTGGCTGATCTCTTGACAAAGCCACTGTCTGTTACTCGGTTCAAATATCTCAAAGATCAATTAATGCCTACTTCTGGTCAAGTTACTGGGATCTCCTCTTCTGCTTAGAGCTCCCATCAACTTGAGGGGGAATGTAAAGCAAATAAGTCATGTTGTTGATGTCTTTGCCAAACATAGCCTTAGCTATTCTCTGTGACCTGTTTTGAAATAACTGAATAACTGAATGGCAAGTGGGTGTCAAGTAAAAGCACATTCTGTTACAAGTTCAGTTACTGTGTGTAATCTGTTTTGGTTAATTCTTGTATCACTTTATAAATACATATCTCTGTATGTACTCTCTTTAAGAAATAAGAATCTCATTTTACTCGTTCTTCACCTTCTTCTTCTTCTACATTTTTTGAAATTCTTCATGGTATCAGAGCAGGAACAATCAATCCTGTGAAGATCTTCATTTCTCTTTCTCTGCAAATTCTCAATACATTACACTTGATTAAGCTTCTAATCAATGGCAACTTCGAACACTCTGAATTTACCTTCGAACCTTATCTTCTTCGTATCAAATCTGAATTCCTTGATTACAATTCGACTAGATTCATCGAATTACATGATATGGCAATTGCAAGTCAAGAATTCACTAAGAGCAAATCATCTTCTCGGATATGTTGATGGAACAATCTCAAAACCAGCTCAAGAAATTGCAGATTCAGAAGGTAATATGATTGCTAACCCTAAATTTGATGAATGGTTGAATGTTGATTGTCAATTAGTCAGTTGTTTGAATGCAATTATGTCACCTACGATTTTACCCCAAATAGTAGGGTTTAGTCATGCCTTTGAGATATGGAACTATCTTGCAAAACGATACCTATCGTCTTCAAGATCACACGTCCATGAATTGAAACTCAAGCTCCTTAATGCTAACAAAGGAAATGCCACCATGGATGAATACCTTGATCAGATCAAGGATTGCACTGACAAATTAAGTGCAGCAGGAGCTCCTGCAACTGAAGAGGATATTGTTCTGTACACCATTAATGGTTTGCCACAAGAGTACTCTTCACTCAAAATTACCCTAAGGGCCAGTACACAGCTGATCAATTTTCATGATCTTCATGCTCTCTTGAGATCAGAAGAGATACATATGAATAGAGATATTAAGTCATCAAGCTTGTCTGATTCTCAATCTTCTGCACTTTCGGTTGTAACAAATAATAGTTCTATGACTATGTCTCAAAATTCTGAACCAAATCATTCTCAGAACTTCAATAGGCAGAACACTTTCAATTCTTACAACCATAATTTTCGAGGAGGCGGCAGAAGAAACTTTAGGGGTGGTAGAGGTAATGGTAGGTCATCAAATTTTAGTAAGATCTACTGTCAAATTTGTGGTAAAGGCAACCACACAGCAGCTGAATGCTATCACAGATTCAATCATGCTTTTCAGATTCAAACTCAATCTAATTCTTCATTCTCAGGCCAGTCTCAAAATCAGAAACATTCTCAGGCCTATTTTGCTCAAACAAATTCATCTCTTCCACAAAATCCATTACCTCATACCTCACCTCCTACTCTACTCCCTCAGTCACAATCCTTTCCATATCTTACTCCTCCCAATTCTCTCCATCCAACCTTTTCTCCACCTACTTTTCAATCTAACTTCTCTACTCCACTTCAATCTAATCCTTCTAATCCTCCTCTTCTTCCCTCTCCTTCACCATCCTGGTATTCTGATTTTCCCACTAACTCATTTGAAGATAACCCTTCATCAGGATTTTCTGATCACTCTCAGTTTCAAGCTCTTTTTACTCCATCTTCATCCACCTCTCTCTCACAATCTCAGTGGTTCTTTGATACTGGTGCAAATAATCACCTCACCAGCAATCTTTATCATCTGTCTCAGATAATTCCTTCTCAAGGAAGTGAATCTGTAGCTGTTGCAAATGGTAATTCTATTTCTGTGTGTAATGTCGGAGATGGTCTTCTTCCTACACCAACAAAAACTCTTTTTCTCTCCAAAATACTTCATGCTCCACAAGTTAGTCATAATCTGTTATCAGTCTATCAGTTAGCAAAAGATAACAATTGTCGCTTGATTTTTGATTCAAATGGGTTTGTTATCCAAGATAAAGCCACAAATAAAATTCTTCTTGAAGGCCCCTGTACACAGGGATTGTATCCTCTTTTCAATTCCTCAATCTCTCATTCTTCATCATCTCAAGCTGCCTTTAATGCTCTCTCTTCCACTTCTGATTTGTGGCACTTAAGGTTAGGACACCCTTCTCCCAAAATCATGCAAATTCTTGCTAAATCCAGTAACCTACCCTTCTCTACTGCTTCTATCTCTTCTTGTCACTCTTGTCATTCTTCTAAAAGTCACAGATTACCCTTCAAACTCTCTACTTCCACTGCCAAATTTCCTCTTGAAATTGTTCATAGTGATGTCTGGGGCCCTTCTTCCACTCCATCTGTTTCTGGAAATAGATTTTATGTCATCTTCATAGATGATTATTCAAGATATACTTGGCTTTATCCCATTCAAACCAAGTCCCAAGTGTTTTCCACCTTTGTTCATTTCAAAAAGCTTGTTGAAAATCAATTCACCACTACCATCAAAGTTCTTAGAACTGATAATGGTGGAGAGTATGTCAATGGCCCCATGGCTGCTTTTCTCTCTCAAAGTGGTATTTCTCATCACAAAACATGTCCTTACACACCTGAACAAAATGGTGTCAGTGAGAGAAAACATAGGCACTTAGTGGAAACCACTCTCACTCTTCTGAGTCATTCTTCCATGCCCACCAAATATTGGCCTGATGCAGTCTTAACTGCTACTTTTTTAATTAACAGGCTACCCTCTCAGATTCTGCAATTTAAATCTCCTTATGAAAAGCTTTTTCATATACCACCTGACTATTCTGCTCTCCATGTTTTTGGCTGTTGTTGTTACCCTTGGCTCATTCCTTATAGGGTCTCTAAGCTTCTTCCCAAATCAAAGTATTGTGTCTTCTTGGGCTATGCCTCTGATTCCAAAGGGTACAAATGCCTTGATCCTTTATCTGGCCAAGTTTACATCTCTAGGCATGTCAAATTTATTGAAAATCAATTTCCCTTCTCTTCTCAATTCTCTCAGTTTCTCTCTCCTTTAAATCCCTCACCATCTGTTCCTATTCATACCTCCTCTCTTTCTAGGCCTAATCAATTTCTTCACATTTTTGGTTCTTCTCCTCCAACATCTATGTCTAATTCATCTCTTTCTTTTCCATCTTCTACTCTTCCCACTGAACCCAATCAAAATTCTCAAGCTTCTACTTCTAATCCATCTGAATCTATTCCCTCCTTATCTTCTCAGTCTACTTCTACTCCTTCCCAAAATATTCATCCCATGACCACTAGGTTGAAAGCTGGTATTACCAAACCAAAACATCCTTTCTCATCAGCTCATCTAGCTACCACTCACTCAGATCACTATCTTCATACTGAACCCACTACCTTCCATCAAGCTAATCTTTGTCCTGAATGGAGAAAAGCAATGTCTGAGGAATATAATGCTCTTTTAACTCAAAACACATGGACTCTTATTCCTTTACCACCCACCAAGTCTGCTATAGGTTGTAAATGGGTTTTTCGAATTAAAAAGAATACAGATGGCAGCATTGCTAGATACAAGGCTAGGTTAGTTGCCAAAGGATTCCATCAAACAGAGGGCCTTGATTACTTTGAAACCTTCAGCCCTGTTGTGAAGCAACCTACTATCAGATTAGTCATCTCCTTAGCTCTTCATTTTGGGTGGTCTATGAAACAATTAGATGTGTCAAATGCCTTTTTGCATGGTATGCTGGAAGAAGAAGTGTTTATGGTTCAACCTCCAGGTTTCTGTGACTCCACTTTGCCTACACATGTTTGCAAGTTAAATAAGGCACTCTATGGACTGAAACAGGCCCCACGAGCCTGGTTCTCTACCCTCTCCAATTTTCTGCTCCAACATGCTTTTGTTCAAAGTAAAGCAGATACTTCTCTCTTCATTCAACATCTTGATGGCCAAATTCTGGTATTATTGGTTTATGTTGATGATATAATCATCACAGGTAGTTCTCAATATGCTATTGACAACTTCATTTCTGCTATGAAGTCTACTTTCTCTATGAAAGATTTGGGAAAGCTGAATTACTTCTTGGGTATAGAAGTTCAATCCTCTCCCCAAGGCCTTGTTTTCTCTCAGTCCAAATATGCTTTGGAACTTCTATCCAAAGCTTCTCTTTCAGATTGTAAAGCTGCTCCCTCCCCCACTGCAGTTAAAACATCTCAGAAAGCTGATACCTCACCTTATTCTGATCCTAATTTTTATCGCAGCATTGTGGGATCTCTTCAATATCTCACTATAACCAGGCCTGATCTTACATTTGCTGTCAACTGGGTGTGTCAGCACATGCACTGTCCTCTTAATGTTCACTTTCAGGCCGTTAAACGTATTCTTAAATACATCAAAGGAACATTACATCATGGCTTAACTTTCCAATCTAGTCCTATTCATTTACAAGGTTACTCTGACTCTGATTGGGCTGGGGATGCTATTGATCGAAGATCCACAACTGGGTTTTGTGTTTTTCTTGGCAAAAATCTCATTTCTTGGACCTCTAAAAAGCAACCTACTGTTGCAAGGTCAAGCACTGAAGCTGAGTACAAAGCCTTAGCTGTTGCAGCCTCAGAAATCACTTGGCTTACTCAACTCCTTACTGAGCTTCACATAGTTTCTTCATCTCCTCCCTTACTATGGTGTGACAATGTGAGTGCTCTTGCTTTAGCTGCAAATCCTGTGTTTCACGCCAGGACAAAACATATCGAAGTTGACTACCATTTCGTCCGAGAGAAGATTGCATCTAAGGCTCTTCAAATTGCTCATGTGTCCACTGTTGACCAGCTGGCTGATCTCTTGACAAAGCCACTGTCTGTTACTCGGTTCAAATATCTCAAAGATCAATTAATGCCTACTTCTGGTCAAGTTACTGGGATCTCCTCTTCTGCTTAGAGCTCCCATCAACTTGAGGGGGAATGTAAAGCAAATAAGTCATGTTGTTGATGTCTTTGCCAAACATAGCCTTAGCTATTCTCTGTGACCTGTTTTGAAATAACTGAATAACTGAATGGCAAGTGGGTGTCAAGTAAAAGCACATTCTGTTACAAGTTCAGTTACTGTGTGTAATCTGTTTTGGTTAATTCTTGTATCACTTTATAAATACATATCTCTGTATGTACTCTCTTTAAGAAATAAGAATCTCATTTTACTCGTTCTTCACCTTCTTCTTCTTCTACATTTTCTGAAATTCTTCAATTTTTAACATTAAAAATGACTAAAAAGCTTAAGCCCGGTCCCTAGCCTGAAGCCCGGCCCGGTGTTAGTTGAAGCTCGGCCCAAAAGCTCAGTTGGGTCAACTTTGACCGAGCCCGGCCCTGCCCGATTGACACCTCTACATGAGAGAGAAGATGAATAATGATAGAGTTTTTGAACAAGTGGTGGTTTTAATATAAGTAATTGATATCAATAGAAAAAATAATGGAGGACGCACAAGACTGTCCAATAAAAGATTCATTAAATAACAAATAAGCCATAAGCTGAGATCACGTCCAACCCAACTTTTAATAAGTTGGCTTCTGGGCCTTAAATAAGTTGAAAAAAGCTATAAATTCTAAAGCTACAAGCCACACCAATCACTTTATTTGAGTTTTTTTTTTCTTTTTTCGGAAATTTCATTTGAGCTTTTTTAAAGTTGTAAGCTAACAAATATGGCCTATATTGTATATGGATTAGTCCGTGGAGAACTTTACTTGTATCCAAAATCATCTCTACTATAGCTTGTAATTTTTTTTTTTTTTTGCTGAGATACTATAGCCTTTATTAGATTTTGAATATCTTGGACTAGTTTAAATATTTCAACCATTCGTAATATTATCCTAAATCCTAAAGCCTAATATGAAGATAAACCAAACACTGCCTAGTGGGCGTCATGTTAGAATATTGAGACATCTTTTATTAACCCTACTAAACCAAAAGATTTGTCACCAATCACGTGCATTGTGACAATTTAGGGGACAATTACTTTGGTGCAAAAACAAGACTTTTTTGGGGGAAATTATTTTACTTCTCAAATATACAAATTATGTAACAAAAACTTGGAGCAGGAGTGCCAAAATTTGTCCCCAAATATTTAAGGACGAAATTTCGATACTAAATATTATTAGCCTCAATTTGTGTTTTTGGGACAAAATTTTGGGATGAAATATTTTTGGTCTGCCTTATACGATTTTTGGGATGAATTGGGGGACAAATGTTGTCTCCTTTATAAGTATTTCGAGACTAAACTTGATTTCATTGCAATAAAATTAATAGTTTGTGACAATATTGATTTTCTTTAAAATGCCAACATTTGCAGCAAGAAGCACACATCCAAAGACAAATGCAACAGATCTAATAAATGCACCAACTTCTGATTCTGATGAAAAAAAAAACAAAAACAAAGATACAAATCAGCTTTAGCATCCAACCATTAAAAAATACATCATCTCCAATCATGAATAACTGAAAATAGGGCCCTACTTTCAACTACAGTGAAAGTTTCCAAACAACTGCTAAATATGTATAGCGAATCAAACTTCACAAGAGTCCATCTCAATTACCCCTTTGCAGCATAAAAAATTGCCACTCTGAAACATGACCTCACTCTCTATTTTGAGCTCTAATGCTCTCTCTCAATGCCTATGGTCCTGCTATGGAGAGATTATATGTTATGACTACTGTGATTTATCCCTTGTAATTGGATTACGTGAAAGTCACAAAACATTCAAATTTTACTAAAAGTTAATTCTATTGATATGCTCACTATGACATAAATTTTCATCCAAATGGCTTTTGAGTCACCTTTTGACTTTATCAAATCAGCGTAATACTGATTTTCTTAAATAAGATAAAGCAAGACATGATCTGAACGTGATCGATCTTTTATTTAGTATTCCTAAACAGCCTGTAAAATGTTTACATATTGATCAAACTTAAAATTTTCAAGAGGTTTTAAAAAATTTACTGTTGAAATAAAAAGTATTATAGTACAACATTAATTTAGTGGCTAATAGATCTAAAGAGATTGTTGGATCACTTAAAAAAAAAAAAAATGAGATGCAGCTTTTGGTGTATGTTCATTAAAACACTATGTTCCACTTCTACACAAACAACCACCTTTTCTATACTTTTTTTTTACAGCAGACCAGTATAGGATTCTTTAAAAGACATTACTCACTTATGAAAATGCTACCCTATAAAAAAAATAATATGAAATAAAATAACGGGGAGGATTTGAATAGCGAGCTATTAATTACACCATCTAATTAATTTTTACACCCACTTAGATGCATAGATGCATTGAAAGGTTGTACATTATTCCGTGACGAGTTGTCTAAGCGGTCAAAGAGAAATTAGTCAGGTGTATTTTTAGCTCCCTTTGAATGTGGTTTGTTTGTGTTCTAAAATCCACCATATCTTATGGGTTTTGACTTTCATCATCACCTCTCCATATGTTCAAGATCACCATCAAACGGTCCAGATTTTCTACCACTCTTGATCTTCAACAAACCGTACAACTTCCCAAACTCCTTCACTGTGGGCCCGCCGATTTTCCAAAGCACGCCGCCGGTATCACCCGACTCCGACGACGGCCTCGCCGACGAGGTCTCGCTCATCCGCCGTCCGATCTTCCCTGTCCCCCTCGCATCACTGTTGATTTGCAGCGCTGTGATCACCGATTTCAGCGCTCGGCTCGGCGAGCTCCGGTTCGCGATCATCAGCTCGCCGATCTCAGCTGGACTCATCGCCGCGCCGGTCTGAAAAATCTCTTCGACTTGGGGGAACAATTTGTGGTCCTTCACCCCCAAATAGCTGTTCGCTAGGGTTTTGAAGGAGTTGAAATCGCAGAGAGGAAAATATATATGAACATCGATTCGACCAGGTCGTAACATATCTGAATCGATCTGTTCTTTGCAATTCATCGTGAAAACCATCAATTTCTCATCACCACAACATGAATTTACGATTCCGTCCATGAAGTTCAACATACCTGATAAGCTCACCGCCGTTGATTTCTCTATCATGAACCGATCGAGATCTTCGATGACGATCAAAGATTTGTTTGTTGTTTGTAACAGAAGGAGTTTCAGATCAGAATCGTCTGAGACTCGTGAGAGATCGATGTCGTAGACGTCGTAACAGAGGAATTTGGCCATTGCAGCGACGAAGCTCGATTTTCCGGTACCGGAGGGACCGTAGAGTAGATAGTTTCGCCTCCAAACGCGACCGAGTCGGTGATAATACTGTTTCGATTTGAGAAATGTTTCGAGATCGGACTTTACCTTGTTCTTCAGATCAAAATCCATTGCGATTGTATCGAGGTTCGCCGGATGAGTGAACGGAACCGATCTCCACCGTCCGTTGCTCTGATGATCAAATTGCGTTTGCGTGTTCATGTAAAGCTTAACCTCTTTCCTCCTCTGCTCAATTTCATCGGAAACTGTATGAATGTGTTGAAGGTAGGGTTTGAGAATCCGACGCTTGTCCTTCTTTTTGATCTTCAAAACCAAATTTCGTCTTCCTCTGCAACTCTTATCTTCACCTCTGTCGACCTGGTTCGTCCATGAGACCCTGGCTCCGAGAAACGTGTCGTGAACCGTCTGATTATCATCGAGGCAGAGGACGATGTCGTTGGATTTCTTGCCGGAGAAGAGGTTGGTGAAATCGGAGTCTTCGATCGAAGTTAACGAATTAACGTAAGTGTAAACTATGCGATAGAATTGATTCTCTTGATTGTTGTCATTCAGCTCTGGAACTTTGAAGAACTGATGAACATGAACTCTATCTTCAATCCAATGAATCCATTTCTTCAAACCGTAAATTAAAGCCGTCCGATACAAAAACAATCGAACGAAGACGAATACAAAGAGAATCAGAAACAAACTGAAGAAAAACATCATGACTTTCACAATATTTGATTTTGCTACGAAATTGAATGACTGGATATCAAAGTAGGGAAGATAAAAAAAATCATGTTGGCGAAGAAATTAGATTCATGGAAGTGATCGATTTTAATTGTTGAGATGGGCAGAGGTTGCCCGAAACCGAAAGTGAGTGAAGATGAGAGAGAAGGAAGAAACTAGGGATGGATCATGGATGGAGAAGTAGAGAAATATATATATATATATATATATGTATATATGTATTTGTGTTGGTGGAGGTGGAAAGGGCAGTGGTGAATTGTTCTCTCTTTTGTGTTCTCCGTCAACTTGCTAAGTAAACAACTTTCCAGCCAGGACTTTTAAACAGCCTTTGGCGTTAGGATCCTTTGGGATACTGATGAGATGGACCTACCAAGTCTCTGTTAACTGACAAGTGTGTACTAGTCTTCAAATCTAAATGGTATCTCCATTTTTTTTTTTTCAAAATTTTTTTTCCCCCAAATTATAGGTATGAATTTTGGGAGAAAATTTTGTTAGAAAGTGGTATTAGTTATAATTTTTAAAAAAATAAATTTTTTTTAAAAAAAAAAAAATATATATATATATATATATATGTGTGTGTGTTCATATGAGCGCCATTCTCATACGTATTGGTGTAGTGAAACAAATTATGTGATCAAGGACGGAGTCTTGATTTTTTTTTTAGGGGGCTAAGGAATCTATACAGAAAAAAAAAAAGGCTTTGTTTGTACATGTATAATAATGAGATATGGTGGTTTATTTAAGAATAACTTTATCTTTTAAGGTTATAGTTATAAATTTTGGGATTTATTTATCAATAATGTATGGTGTCAAATTAGATTTGAAACACTTAATTTTGGTGGATTAGACTACATTTGGACTAAAATATCACATGTACTAAAAAATTCACAAATTTTAGAGTGAACTAGACTATATTTGCACTAAAATATTAAATGTACTAATTTCTTTTTTTCAAATTTGGAAAATTTTGGGGCGCCTATAGGCTATAGCCCACCCCAGCCTCCTTTGCCTCCGCCCTTGGATGTGATATAGTATTGTATTCAATATTTACTTGACTTGTTTGACATTAACTTTGGGATAAATTCCTTTTACTTTAAAAATAAAATAAGAGAACGTATTGGAGTTCGTAATGGGGTTAAAACTTAATGAATGGCACACAGTCTAGTACAATACTACCAAGTTGTAATTATATTGGTACCATAAAGTTGGGTGCTATGAGTCAAAGAGTTTGATTTCTATACTTTGCATTTAAGAAGAGAGAAGGAAAAAAAAAAAAAAAAAACCTAATGAAAGCTCTGCTAAGATAGTTTATGTTTATATCCGAACCCCTTTCCGGCGGCATGAAGAGTTAAAGAATATTATTTCTAATGTTTTTATCCTGCTCTTTGACTTTGAGCTCCCCACACCCAAGTTGAGTCCCAACTCACAGAAGCTGGCCTTGTAAGAGGGTGCTTGACAGCATTTTTTTTTTAGTTCATAAGTCAAGTGGTGGAACTATTTGTCCAGATTGTGCAATTCAATCTGAAAAAGTGTGAATCAATTGCGCAAAATTATGATTGGCCAAAGGTTGCATTGAATAGCTTTTAGTCAAAAGCATTTATTTTTTGGGATTGAATCATGAAATAGAAGTTATATTGAACAGGTCCAAAGTGGATCCTACTGCCCAATTTTTAACACATTCGAGCAACCTTTAGCTCAATGGAGTCTCAACTGTGAGTTAATTAGGGCTTGCAATGGGTACCGCTAGCTTTTGCAAATGTCCTAACGAAAACCTTATTTGTGATTACAAATTTTGGTATAAAAAACTTAAAATAAACCTTAGGATAAGGAATTGGATATAAAGGAGCAAACCTTAAAAGGAAACCCCTTAAATATATGATCCTAGAATAAGAAATCTTATTTTTAGGCGCATATATTTCAGCAACCGCATTTTTCGCATGCTCTATATGATTTTTTTTTTAATTAACGTTTTTGTGATTGCATCAATATTTATTTGGTGTGCCTCACGTCCAACAATGTAATACTCACTTATATAGTTATACTCCGTCCTACAGTCCTACTGACACTAGTGAACAAATAATGTTATGGAACAATATGTGTGTATATATACCGATCATAGTATCCTTAATTTTCTGTTTAGTTCCGCTCAAATCCAATTTTATTATTTTTTTTTTATAAAAAAAGTAACACTTGTACATAAACATACCTATTTAAAAATTGGTTTTTCTATTGTTCAAAAAAAAATTTATTGAATCTTTTATGAATCACAGAACTAATTCTTTTTTATTACCTAAACAACATGTTGCATCTTCTTCTTCTTCATTTTGGTTTTTCCAATTTGGGTCGCCAAGGTATTTGAAAAGTTTTAAAATATTACTTTGCTTACACTAGCATTGTATGAGAGCATAAAGCCTTAATTATCCAGAACCTAATTTAAGAACTCTTCAACGGTTAAAAAGACAAAGTCAAACACAACACTTCCAAGTTTTTAAAAGCTAGACTAGATAACCTTTTTAACATATTTAATATGAACATATGACAATGACATTGTTTGATTCCATTTTCCAAACCATTGCCTCTTTTATGACCTCATGAATGATTAAACGGCTGAAAATTGCCCTTAAAAGATTTTTGGGCATCTGCGCATCGCTAAACCGAAAGCTAAGCAATATTTGTCATGAGAATTTCCTTTTTAAATTCTTCTTGTATACTTTTTGGGGAAGGCCCACATATCATCGTGGTTGAAAATGGAGAGAATATAACATAAGAAGGATGAAAGATGTATCCTAAGTAATGGTTTCCCCACCCCCCCCCCCCCCCCCCCTCATTCCTCATGTTTGGTTAATACAGAAGGAAGTTGGGAAGAAAATAATGATATATTGTGCATTTTATTAAGGCGTAGTTTGGCCTCAACGTGGCTTTTTAAAGGAGCTTAAGAAATTTATTACTAAGTTGTTTGATAATTTTATACAAGTGACACATTTTTCTTCAAAAAGATATCATGAAACCAAAAAGCAACCTTGAGCTTTTAAAAGCTCCATTCTAGAGCTTTTGGAGCTTTTAAAAGCTCTTCCCAAAAAAGCTCTAAGTTCCAATTTTGCAAAGCTCATAAACTAGTTACCAAATAAAATAACATGAAACCGTACTTTAAAAAAGGAGAAGCACCAAAATGGGGCCAAACAAAGCCTAAGTACCCTTAAATTAGTAAAGTTTATTATCATTGAATGGCATAAATACCAAAAGATAAGGGAAGCATTTTTTCTCTCTCTCTCTCTCTCAATCTGTCTACTTTTAAACAGATTCAATTATTTTGGGTCTGATCTAGTGAATATAGCTCATTTGGTAAAGAACTTGGCATTTAAGTACCCTCCAAGATATTGGTTCGAAGTTTGAACCTCCCTTTCATCCATGTCATAAAAAAAAATGAACTTTTTTTTTTGGTGGGTCTAAGGCATCTCTTGATTCTCTTCCTCTTCTGCTTCTCTTTTATCCTATTAAACAAGTGATTCTACCCTAGCTCTTCTCTCCACCCATCTGTTCCATCCTATTAAACAAGTGGTTCTACCATCTTCTCTCCACTCCTCTTTTCATTCTCTTCTTTCGTCCTACATAGGATTGACAATTTTTGACACGACAAACCGTCATGCCCGGGGGGGGGGGGGGGGGGCATCCACCCCGGCCACCAAAGTTCATAAAATTTTGACGGCCTCCATAAAATTTTCATAATTACATTTTATCTTGAGATTTTTTAGTATCTTACATTAGGTCTCCCTCAATTATGTTTAAGCCTCTCCTCAACTTATGTTTAGGCCCCCAATGCCCAATTTAGTGTCATCAACTACATATATATTGATATACATGTATATAAACTCAAAAGCAAATGCCCTTAGAATTTTGAAATTTACACTTTTAGTTTAAGAATTTTTTGAGGTTTAGAAATAGTACTCCATAGAATTTTGAAAGACATCATACAATATTTAAGTTTCACAAACAGACTCATATTATAAGTAGACCCCAAAAAAATGCTAATTATGTATAAGTAAACCCTAAAAAATAGCCAATTATGTATAAGTAGAATCAAAATAATCGCCTCGGGCCATATAAGAGCCTCCCTTTTAGTAGTTCGTCCCGGGCCTCCAAATACTTGGGATCGGCCCTGCAAACTGAGACAACCCGAATACGACACGACATGACACGATTAATTTAAAATAGTTTGTGTTATAGATGAATGGTACTCGAAACTAAAAATCAAATCCAAAGCACATAACCCGATTAATGACACGATTATGGCACGAGAATCCGAATTGCCACCCCTAGTCCTACCAACAATAGCATTAGTTATTTAAGGAATTTTCATTGAAAACTGCAAGAATTGGCTCTATATGATTTAAGTGTTTAATAGATGCAATTTCATACTCCATCTGTCCCATACTAATAGGGTTTTTTTTTTTCCTGGAATTTTAACTTTTTGAGGGAATATCTTTAATTGTTGTGAAATTTTGTAACTTTATATTATTACCCTTTTTGAATTTCAAAATTCTAGTGTCACATCAAGAAAATGTGGGAGAGGTTTATATAGTAAAGGAAACTTGAAAAGTGTGTTGTTAAAGTACATTGACTTTTCAAATGGACTATTAAAATGGAACATCAAAAATTAAATCAAAGACTTTTAATTTAGGACGAATGTGGTATATAGTACGCGTCAAACTCAAAATCACTATTCAAACAGATTCTTGATCAAATCAACCGGATACTAATCTCTACAAAAATCAGATAAAAAAAATTGAAAATTGGCTGAACCTAATCCTGGTTAAACATTCCCGAACAAATATGCTACCTACGATTGCGGATCAAATACGTCCATTGTCCCAGTCTTATCTATGAATTTTGTTTCCAAACATTGTATAAACCAAATATGACATTGTAGGGGGAAAATGAATTAATAAAAATGCATGACTATATGAGATTATTAAAGGGTCTGTTTGAAAAGATGAAATATATTCAATTTCAAACTAAAGTTAGTTTATTGGTTCTTATAATAAAAACTGGTGCTATATATATGTTTATCTGATAAAGAATCAATTTTTGTGTCATTTTTAAGATCGACAAAGATTTCAATATATTTTAAGAGAAATTACACAAATACAAAATTATCTAGAATTGTACTTCTTTAAACTACAAAATTGATTCTTATATTACGGAGTACTTAAATAGCCTTTTACGTTATTGTGTTTCAAAATGTGATGAATACATGTAATAATCAAATTTTCTATTCCACTATATTTTTATTCTAAATTAATTGAATAAGGTTCATATAGTTACATCTAGACAAGTGTCTAAATAGGGTCAAAATATATATATATATATATATCAAACAAAGTGTCTCTCAATAGGGTCCAACAAGCTCTGATTTACACACGTTTGGACACGCTACTGCCACCGTGCAGTGGTGTGACCTTTTGGGGCCAAAAATAAAAATAAGAAAGCAGTTGGAGAAGTTATTCAATAAGTCTGTCACGCCACATCAACATGCTGACGTAGTTTAATTATTAATCTCAATCACTCACTTATCTTTTCTTTCTAGAGAGATCATGACAAGTGATTAGTGGAATTTCAAATTTGAAATCCGATAACCACTTGTTATGATCTCCCTAGAAGGAGGGGACAAATAGATAATTGAAATTAAATAATCACATTATATTAGTATATTGATGTAACATGACGGACTCACTGAATAATTCCTCAAGGAGTTGGCAGTTGCTTTATGTCAAAAATGTGTTCAAAACTCCATGTTATTTTTGTTCTATATGCTTTATGTCCTTTCAAGATTGGTGGGTATATATTTGAAAAACAAATTGTATAAGTAACGTGTACGTCAATTTGGGTCACCTTTAAAAAAAAAAAAAAGTAATAAGTCAAATTGGGCACTTTTCAAAACTGAGGTGTCAATCGCAGATTTCGTGTTGGTCACTAGAATTTTTATTCTCAACGGTGTCATAAATTTAATTTTGGATAATGTTATAGTAAGTAACTTTTCACGTAAAGAAGTAATTTTTAATCGTTAAATGAAGTTTTGATAATTATTTTATAGCATTTTGTTTATTATTTTAAAACCAAAATCTTCATTCAACGATTAAAAATTGTTTTCTCACATAAAAAATTGCTTATCATATCATTATCTTTAAATTTTCTATTAACGGTAATTGTGATTGGAGAGTCAATCGTGGAGCTCAGTCTTCAACGCGTTCACCCCTAATGGTAGTAGCCTCTATTAGTAAGTTTTCTGAACCGGAAAAAATCGAGGAGACTCCCATTTTGGGACTCTCTTAGCCCGAATTTGTCATAAATGACAAGAAAAATAGTTTTCAAATTGGGACTTCCTTAGCCCGAATTTGCCATAAATGGCAAGAAAAACAGTTTTCAAAATGTTTGAAAATTGGGACTCCCTTACCCCGAATTTGAAAACTGTTTTTCTTGTCGTTTATGGCAAATTCGGGCTAAGGGAGTTCCAAAATGGGAGTCTCCCTAGAACTGCTCTTCTGAACCTATGCATTAGAGGGGACGTATATATGTCAAACTTTTTACCACTTAAACTATACCAACCTACGCACCTCTGTTACTAAGATTTGATTTCCACTCCATTGGCTATTCTTTTTAAACCTTTGGAAGTGCTTAGTCTTGGCAATTAATTACGATAGATATATGACTTCACATAGGAAAAGTTGTTCTCATCTTCACACACCATAGTGTTGGTATTTTATTTAGGGTTCTATTAACACCTGTCTTTAGGCCACATATTAAGGAGTTAAAAATAATTTAAAATAGAAATAAATGACTATAATGTTTAAGATTTACACCTATCTTTTCATCAATGTGAATTCTTTATGTATTTTTTTTATTACTTTAAGTTCCTTAACATTTGCTCTTAAGGCACTATAGTGTTGGTATTTTATTTAAGGTTCCATTAACACGCGCCCTTAAGACACATATTAACATTTTCCTTTTATTTTAAAGATGTGTGGGCGGGAGACACACAGTGCCAATGTGATCATGGGCGGAACTGTGTTGTTGGTGGGGGGTGCAACATGTGGTAAAATGTTCTTACTAATATACATGTATGTGTGTTATTCCTCCTATTTGTTGTCTGTTGGCACCTCCAAATAAAAAAATATGATACCCCTTAGTCACCTTAAATCATTTTATTGCTTTCTTTCAATTCTAAATTTCAACCATATGTGTTTGAGAATCATTTGAGATACAAAGATTTGGGTAGAATAACATTACTCTGTACAATTAGACCACTCATTATGATAAACTCAAATCTCGTCCCACTTCCCCAACAACTCTCAAACAGTACATGCAAAATAGCTTGACATAGTAATTTTGTAGTCTTACTGATAAGGGGAAAAAAAACAGTATACCCATGTATAAATAGAACCAAAAAAATCGCCTCGGAGGCGCTGCCCCCGAACCTCAGTGTGTCATTATTAAATAGCCTACGTAGTAACTCGGCATCCCAAAAATAAACTCCTGGTTCCGCCCCTGAATGTGATAAGAAAGGTGGGACACTATCACTATGGCTGTTTGTTTTTGCGTTTTCGGCTTTAAGTAATCAATTATTTGAAATAATTAAAAATTGTGAGTTTGTTTGATAATTAATTAGTGCCAAATAAGTTGTGGCGGAAAATCATATTGTCTCAAATTAAATTGAACGCGACTAGCATTTACTTTTCGTGGTTAAAAAGATAATAACTTTAATGTTGTGTCTATCGTACTGTTCAATCGTATCTCTCACAATTTTTTAGTTTTAAAAGGTTCTTTTAAGACTTTGAGAGGTATATATGATTTGGGGATAAGGCACAGTGTTGTCCTTTCTTTTTCTTTTTTATTTTTTGTTTTAAAAAAAAAGAATTGGCATATTTAAACTTCTATAGAGTTCATAAGTTGACATTGTTAGTAGTGCAACTACAACATGCAGTGTGTCTGTCAGGCCGGGCCATGGGCCCTAAGAAATTTTCAAATTCAAATTTTTTTTATATGTATAGTTTGTGAAAATTTTAAATTTTATTTAGATTGGCCCTCCAAAAAGGGTATAATATAATTATCACACAACTTCCAAAACTTATCGGCTAGGCTGAAAATAAAATTTTCTATTTAGTATGTTGGCCTATTTGTAATCGAAGCCCCTCAAAAATTGAAATAAATTTATGTATAATATATTATATTGGCCTAATTGTAATCTAATATTGTAACACCTGCTCCCGCAATTACTTGTTAAACATGATTTAGCATGCAATTGCATAATTAATTGGTGTTTATTAATACATGTTTAAGTGAGTTTTAGCTCACTAATTGATTACGGGAGTCTTGAGAACCCATTGTTGGCCAAGGTGGCAGTCCCAAATTAGGACATGAGTTGAGAAAGTTCCAATGTGATGGGACGAGATTGTGGAATTACTCTTATGTGCTTAAATGTTTATTAAGGCATATGTGAAATATTTATATGTTGTTTAAATTCATTGTTGATTGCTAGAGACTAATTATGTGGTCATTTGGAATAGCTTGATGAGGACGAATTGAACACGCTACTTAATTAGTAGGCTAATTAGAAACTTCATAAAGTTTTGTGGGACCACTTATGGGACCTATGCGAAACATAGACAAACACCTATTTAAGTTTGAGATAATTTTAAATAGTTTTATAATTAGCAGGGGTATAATAGCAAAACTTAAAAAATGCGGGGAGGCAAACTTAGAAACTAAAACCTTGTGATTTACGTGTGTGAGGACATGTGTCCTATGACTCACAATGAGTCTTCTTTTTCCTAAGGCATACAATAAGATTTACAGAGGAAGTTTAGAACGGGAATTGACGACGGAAATTCGACGACGCTCACGACGTCAATTGACACGCCGTTCGACACTCAATTTCGATTCCGAGACCGGATTTGGACTCGTAGAGGTGAGTTCTACATTTTGGTATTGATTTTATTGAGTTTAATTGTCGTATTTCTCACGACCCAACTCAGAGCGGTAATCCGTAGTTTGTCGAATTCATGTAGGATTTTAACCCGGAATAGATTTGGGTTTTAATTTCTTAACTAGGAGCGAATTGCAAAGAGGTGAGTGGTTTCAATCTTGTTTTTGGGATGAGATTCATGTTTATGTTCTTTGAGTGTTAATAACATGCCTACTTAGCTTAATTACTCATGTTTAGCTATGATTTTGTTAAAAGTATGGTGAAATGTTTATGTGAGCATGTTTAGTTGTCTATTTGGGTCAAAGGAAAGCTTGCATGAACCTGCCATGAGATTGTTTCGTGGTGACGACCACCTATTGCCGACAACGGCATTAGGCCGCACGTGTGAGGCGTGGGTCATTGGCTTGTGCCATGAACTATCGGGGGAGTCGCGGACTTGAGGTAGTGGTGGATGAAATACTTGTTTATCCAGAGATTATTTTATTTGTTGAGTTGAATATAAACATTGAAATGTCATCCGTGTGCTTTATTGATATTCCTCACTAAGCATATAGCTTATATATTGTAGTGGTTATTGAATAACCATTGTAGGTGAGCACGGCGGCGAGAATCTAGGGAGATGAACTTGGGGGATCGTGGAGTTGAGAAAGTTTATGAATATTATAGTTTCATGTCTATAGTAGTTTTGTGCAAGACTTGTAATTTTGGGGTAAGCCGAGTATGTACGAGTTAAGTTGGGAATGTGTTAAACTTAGTTGGTTATGTTGGTTTCTTGTTTTGTTGCTCCAAGATTTATGTAAATGTTGTAACCCGAGTTTAGTATCTTGTGGAAACCTTTCAAACTCTTGTTTTATGGTTTGGATATGCTAGTTGTGAATTTGGATCAAGACACTTGTGTTTTGGTTGAACTTGTGAATTGGGAAGTATTTGGGAAAGATGGCATTACACAACTTATTTGATATTTCGAATCATGTTGGTGTCTCATGAGAATGATTTAAAATGGTTTTAGAATGATTTTGAAATGCTTTTAGAAGTCTCCATGAGATTTGGTTTGAATTTGGGATGATTTAAACTTGCAAATCAGAGTTTGTTTTAGCAGCAAGCACTACACCATATGGCCTCATTACTAACGGATATTTCCGTTAGAATAAATGTTACTAACGGATATATCCGTTAGTATTTTAGCGTTAGTAATATTACTAACGGATTTTCTAACGGATATATCCGTTAGAAAAATTAATTTTTCTAACGGATATATCCGTTAGAAAATCCGTTAGTATACCAGAGGATTTCTAACGTATATATCCGTTAGAACGCTTCTTACTAACGATTTTTTTAATAAATTTTAAAAGATTTATGTTGAATTCTAACGGTTTTGTCTATAATTTCTAACGGATATATCCGTTAGTAATTTTTAGGAAAAACAAAAAAAATACTAACAGATTTCCTAACATGTATATCCGTTAGAAATATGTATAAATTAAAAAATAATTCATAATTCATACCAAATACAAAAAAAATAAGCTCAATACAACAAAAATAATATATACATAGTAAATTAAAAATCATAAAAAGTCCAATCATAAATAACCTACAGTATCATTGGGAATATTCTCTATGAATCCAATCATAAATAACAAACATACACTTTACAATAATTCTCTGTGAATCCTATAAATAAAACATCAACATATAAATAACAAGCATGTACTATACACTCCCGCCCTCTGACTGCACTCCATCCTCTGATGTAGCAAATTAAAACCAAGGTTCACATGATTCTGCAGGTGACTTATTTGAATTTCTTAAGAAATATTTGAGTTTGAAAATATGTGCAGAACTTTCTCAGCATGGTATGGGCCCAAGGATTAACCAATCTAAGATTAGTCATTTAGTCTTAACTTAAACCTACCTACTTATTGCCTAACACGCCATGAAGGGTAAGAATAGACTCTTCCTCTTGCAATGTGAACATCCCTCTTTTGAGTCCTGGTCTCAGATAATTAACCCATCTTAACCTGCAAATCTTTCCATTCCTCTGTAACCCCTGCATATCATAACACAAAAGTCAACAAGGAGGGTATAATAGACAATTCCATAAAAATGGTCAATATCAATCTCTTTCACTTAAATATCTCTGTTTTACCACAAAATTCTATTGTTGTTGACTTATGATGCCACCATATTAATTACATTTAATATGAAGAAAAGTGATATACCAATTTGTCCAATACACTAGAATTGTCTAAACAATTTAAGGGGCATCAACCAATAGCTCTTCAGACAGACACATGGCAAAAAACAGACCTATAGCTCAAACCACATTCAATTCCATAGCTAATTGCTCAGACAGAATCAAGGTTTGGAACATAGCACAGACTGCTTTCAGCATCTTCAGAATTTTTTTTTGTTCACACAGGCCTTAAAATCAGATCTGGAGCATCAAAAAACCTTAAAATTATGAAGATGCTGAAAGAAGTCTAACAACAGAAGAGACAAATCAGATCATGGGCACCTTTTGATCTCTTTTGACACAGAATAGAAGCCAAACAACATCAAGCTTTATGTCCGTCGTGTCTTTATCATGGACAACTGTGAGGAGTTGATGCCCGAGTATCTTAGCTTTGTGAAGGGCATTGTGGATTCTGAAGTCATTCCCCCCAATATCTCGAGAGAGATGTTGCAGCAGAACAAGATCCTCAAAGTCGTTTGCAAGAATTTGGTGAAGAAGTGCATTCAGATGTTCGCTGAGAACTAGGAAGACTATACAACTAGTTCTATGAGGCCTTCCCAAAGAACCTCAAGCTCGGTATCCATGAAGATTCTAAGAACAAGACCAAGCTTGAAAGACTACATGACCCGGATGACGGAGGGCCAAAATGGTCCACAAAAACCCTAATTTTTCTGAGTAAACAAAACACAACAATATAAGTAGTAATAATTAAGAGTCAAATCATGCCTAGTTAATTGAAAATCATCTTTCAACCATACACAGAGCAATACTCAGCCTTAGTTTAAATGAGCAACACTCAACTAGTTCTAATATATCGTCACCATAATTAAGTTATGGAACTTTTTTTTCCCGTCTTGTATGCCATTGTCATAGCATTGGTGATCGGATATATGTAACAACTTTTGTGGAAGAATAGTAGCTGAACTTATATAGCAGTTTGGGTGCTAATGTGTTGATTCGTGATCAGTTAAGCATCACTACAAAGACAATCTGATTAATGGCAAAGACATGAACAATTGAAATTCAGTACTTACTTTGCAAATGAACCAAATCGTTAGAGAATATCAATGAACCATAAAGAAAACAAAAGGCACCATCAAGTTGGCTGGGTGTTCAAAGTATCATGACTCATGAGAGAATAACATAAAATTCTCACTTCAAAGCTACTGATAACAGGTACTAAACATGGAAAAGTACTAAACATCGAAGAACCATTTAATTCATATGCAGCAAACTGAAATGTAACATGGAAATTGTACTTATACACATGATACAATAATGGGAAGAGTACCTTTTCGGCAGCGGCGAACCATTTTCTCCTTTCTCCTTTCCCTCCCTTTTCTCCTAGCCAAGAGTGGGTTGTGTGCGTCAGTGCGTGTGTGCATTGCACGCGTACTGTGTTGTGCTACTTTGCATATGGGCTGCTATTCTGTGCACGTGGGTTGTGCCAGTGCTGTGCACGTGAACTACTGTTGCATATGTGCTGTTGTGCTGTGCACGCACGTGGGATGTGTGTACGTGTGTGCATTCCATGAAGATAATCTACTGTGCACGTGGGCTGCCATGAAGACACGGCAGTGAAGGCATCGCATGTAGGAGCAATATCAATATCAAAATTAATACTCTTAATCACAGCAAACCACACTTATACTTTCATTTAACCATATATTCACAAATGTAACTTGTCAGTTGAGTAAAGAAAAAATAAATAAATAATGGGCAAAAAATTAGTAACTCATCCTTAGTCTATTATGAGTCCAAATAAATGCCATAGGTCTATTATGAGTGTTGGTCCATAGGCATTACCTTTTACTTTCGTGTAATGCTATGCTTCCCAAAATTTGACTCCCAAATGCTTGTCAATTATATGTGGCAGTCGGACAACCTAAAAATGACTTGTTAATTAAACAGGCCATGTAGAAGAGATAGAATAGACAAGAAAACAACAAAGAACTAATGGCTATAATTTTATTTTAGCTACATTAGACTAGCAACAACTTGGTGGAAGCCTGCAATAACCACAACTTGAATCCTTTGGATTGCATAAATTTGTCAAAAAGAAACATAGCAGGTAATTATATTACAATGTTTCCCTCCCTTTTCTCCTAGCCAAGAGTGGGTTGTGTGCGTCAGTGCGTGTGTGCATCGCACGCGTGCTGTGCTGTGCTACTTTGCATATGGGCTGCTATTCTGTGCACGTGGGTTGTGCCAGTGCTGTGCACGTGAACTACTGTGCATATCTGCTGTTGTGCTGTACTGCTGTGCACGCACGTGGGATGTGTGTACGTGTGTGCATTCCATGAAGATAATCTAATGTGCACGTGGGCTGCCATGAAGACACGGCAGTGAAGGCATCGCATGTAGGAGCAATATTAGTATCAAAATTAATACTCTTAATCACAGCAAACCACACTTATACTTTCATTTAACCATATATTCACAAATGTAACTTGTCAGTTGAGTAAAGAAAAAATAAATAAATAATGGGCAAAAAATTAGTAACTCATCCTTAGTCTATTATGAGTCCAAATAAATGCCATAGGTCTATTATGAGTGTTGGTCCATAGGCATTACCTTTTACTTTCGTGTAATGCTATGCTTCCCAAAATTTGACTCCCAAATGCTTGCCAATTATATGTGGCAGTCAGACAATCTAAAAATGACTTGTTAATTAAATAGGTCATGTAGAAGAGATAGAATAGGCAAGAAAACAACAAAGAACTAATGGCTATAATTGTATTTTAGCTATATTAGACTAGCAACAACTTGGTGGAAGCCTACAATAACCACAACTTTGATGATATATATATATATATATATTTATCCAAACAACATTGATAGTAGTCATTCATTGGTTTCCTTGTCTTCTAACTAGCTAACTGGTTGATGATATTAATTGATTATAACTAGCTAGTTAGAAGACAAGGAAACCAATGAGTGACTACTATCAATGTTGTTTGGATAAATATATATATATATATATCTTATTTCTTTATCTGTAACGTGCAAGTGTTGATGAACACACAATACGATCGGTAAGCATTGTGTAATGTGGCAAAGCCAAAAGCTGAGAATTAGAACAAATTAACCACTACACAATGCTTTTGTTGCTTGAAATTATTTTGTTCTCTTTATTTTTCTTTTTGGATATTTAATATTAATTATATAGATGGCTGATTCAGCTTACAAGAAAAATCTCCGATTATATAATTATAAACTATGCCTCAGACTTATGTGTCTAAAAATTGAATACAGTCTGATATGTCTTGAAAATAGACAAAATAATATAGTTTGTATGTTGTTGTAATGTATTAGGCTACCTTATCTTATTCTGTAGTATCTTTACTAGAGTCTAAGATTACAACCTATCTCTTTATATTAAAGATAGAAAATTCTTTTTTGCCTAGAATTTGGAATTTGTTGCGTCATTTCATATAACATATACAAATTGAGATTATTCGATTAGGGTAGGAAGGTGTTGAACACATATGACATATCCTACCCTATCTTTGAGAACAAAACGAGAGTCCATGTATGTCACGACCCAAGTCTCACTTGGTAAGATATTGTCCGTTTTGGGCCTAAATCCGCACGGATTTATTCTTAGAACACTATCCAAAAGGCTTCTTACTAGGGAGACTTGGAATCTGTAACAACTTGCATTTCCATTTAATTTCTTGCATTTGCATTTGACATATTTAAATTCAATTTGAATTTCCATGTTTAATCTGTGTTCGTAGAGTTATTTTAAATTGCAAACTCTCATGTCTAAATCTTATTATTTGTGTTATTTCATGTCTAAAATTCTTGTTGGGGTCAAACTGTAATTTTTGTAAACTTAATAATACCTGTGTGTAATTTCAAAACTGTATTTCAAAACGGTGGAGATATCTTCTTTTAATTCAAGCAGTACTTTTTTTTTATAAAACCGGAAAAGTATTTCTTACTTTAAAATGTATTTTCTATATTTTTGTGGTAATTACTGCGCCGCGAGAGTACTAGTTTGTGTGCAAAACTGTCCGCGCTGCACTAGGATTCCACAAATTTTGGAATTTGACATAAAACATGAAATGACTTATACTTTATTTCTATTTAGGGCAACTAATGATTTCCTTGTACTTTGTTTGGAAATGTATAACTTGTGTGTGTAAATGTTGTGCTATAACACTTGTGAACATGACCCCTATTAGCCTATACATGACCCTTCCAATATGGAGAAGCTGATACGTATGTATAGCCCGTATATAACTCATGTTTGAGAGCTGTGTATATTGGTGAACAATTATAATTGTAAAACAAAAACCTTTTGTTGAGTAACCAACACAAGACTTGGCCTCCAAGTTCAATACTTGTTGTGTTTATTTATACACTACACATTCACAAATTCTGCACATTACAAGATCATAGAGAGTTCTACAGAATTTTTAGAGAGAGAGAACATGAAGACTTCCATAGCCAAGCTTTGATTTGATTCTTATTATTGCTATTTCTTTCTCAAAAACTCCAAATCCTTGTCATATATGAGTATTTTAAACTCACATTGATTGTATTTCATACTTGATTTCTGTTTATATATGTGAAATTATAATCCACCATGTTCAAATTCGTATGAAAGCTTAAAAATGGAGATCTTCCCAAACTTAACTAAAATCCATTCTTAGAGATGGAAATGAAATATTAGAGTACATAGAAGCTATGGTTTAAGTATTAGAGTCTAAATCATCTGTATCGCGACGTATATAAGAAACGAAATTTTCGTCACCTCTCGAATTTTCGTAAAATCTCAGATTTTCGTAAAATCCGAGAGTTACGGGTTGATTTATGTTAAATTGATCGTAAATTCTTAATCCTTGCGAAAAACCGAAGAGATTCATATATTACTTGTCCTATTTACTTCGGAATTGCAAAATGGGCCAAAATGGGTTTCAAAATTGAAAATAGGGGAAGTTCAGCGAAGAAGACGAAGACACTGCTTGAACTCGCGCTCGCGATCGAGTGAGCGGCCCCCGCGAGAGACCTCTCACGCGAGCAACTCACGCCTTTGAGGTGTGTGATTCCTGGCAGATAGAAAAGTTTTTATAAAGAAAATTGAAAAATGGGCATATCGCGCGAGCAACCCGCGCGCGCGACCTGACAGTTTTATGCTTTTGGTATGTTTCAGTTAAGGGACTGTTTGGAATAAAATTAAAAGGCTGTTTGAGTACTAATTGGAAGTTATGTTGAATCAAAAACCTGTTTATTATGTTTAGATTATAAAAGTAATGAATTATGACTTCTTTACCCTTGTATGCTCGTTGTTTTACGTTTTGATGATTTACCTTTCTGAATATAGTTCCATGACATACATGTGAAGTCAGTGGTACATGCATGGTGAGTGGTGGTCAGTGTAGAAAAGAGTATGTGGTTGTGTTTGTGTTGAGGACACTCCCTGGTAACTGTGTACCAAAGTGTGATGTTTTGAGATTTGCAGCGAGAGTATTTTTGAAATGCGACGGTGACAAAATTGGACACTCCCTGACGCCCACGGTAGCGCTAAAGTGTCTGATGGCGAACTTGGATATTTCCTGGCACCCATGGTAATGCTAAAGTGTGGCCAACGGACACTCCCTGGTACCCGAGTCTAGATACTGTCACTGCACCAGAATGGCCGATTTGTCACTGCTCTATGAGGTGACAAAGGGCCTTTGTCACTGCTCGGAACCGTGACATTTTCGGGGGTGACAAAAACAATTTGTCACTGCTCCGAGCAGTGACAATTTCGTTTGTCACTGCCCATTTGAGGACCCTTTAAAGGGCTAATTTCCTTCCCCTTGTCACCGTTGGAACCGTGACAATGCTTTTAAATTTGTTGTAGCGGTGACAATTATTGAATATTGTCACTGTCAATAACCGTGACAATTGTTTTAAATTTTGTCACCTCATGAAACCATGACAACTTTATGTGATAATTTATGAAATTTGTCACCTCTTAAACCCTAACAAATGTTGGTGACAATTTATGTATTTGTCACCTCGTTTGACCTTGACAAATATTAGTGACAAATTATGAAAGAAATGTTTTAGAAAAGATAGCCTTTTTTTTTTTTTTTGCACTTGTACAATAGCAATCCAAAACGATTTAAACATAAATAACACAAGTTCCAAATTACAATCAAAACCATAAATGTCGTAACATTGGATCACTCAATTCCCATGAACAAACTTTAGTTTAATTGTCATGTTTACTTAAAACCATAAAAATGTACAATGGAAAAAAAAAACGAAAGAATAAGTGAATCTCCGACTTTCTGGCAAATGACGACTCAGTCATGTGATCAAGGGTAACCTTCAATACTGACTCGTTAATCGCATTTGTAGATTCCGCCTGCAAATCCAACTAGGCAACCACAAGTTATAAGATTTATCCAATTGAAGATAGTAGATAAATCATTTCAATTTTTTGGGAAGAACAACAACTCTCAGTTCATTGGAAACACGGGAAGTACTTGACAGTTAAATGCATGTTAGAACTCAATGTGCTATAATAGTTGATACATTACTGATTAGGTTGGGCAACAAAGTATAATATGTAGTCCTGGAGCCATCTATGCAGTTAAAAGGTTCTAATATGTTTATGCAGAATGAATTCCTACAAATGAGTAACAACCATGGTTTAGGTAGCAACATCCATGGTTCTTGAGAACCAACCCAACCACCATGGTGGGGCAATCCAAATAAAAGCCAAGGAAAACTAACATAAAAATCAAGAAAGAACCCATGCAGACACAGCACAAAAAGTTGCCAATGTGACAGCAATTGTTATTTCAAGATGGCCTAAAAAGGTGTAGGTATAAGGAAAAAATTTTGATCCTTGGTATAGAAAAAAACATGTAGGTGTAAGGATCATCACATGACACATGGAAAGATGCAAACTTAATTTTGACTAGATTTTAGTACAAGTGGATGTCGGTCATTTTCTCCATATGTTATTTTCTTGCCTATAATACACCCATCTTCCTAAAGAGGGCAGGGCCAGTTTGCTTAGAGCTTATATACCTTATCCAGAGCATTTGTTTTATCACTCAATTTTTAGGGTTTTCAGCTCAGACTTTATCTAAAATTTCATTGGATATCTTTTGTTCCTTCTTGTCACTTCTAAAGTGAGTTTGTGGTTTATAGACACTGGGGGAAAAATAGCTGGTCTCAAATGTAAATCAACTGACCAAAAAAATTTTGAGAGTTAAAACCAATGGTACAAATATGATATTATATTAAGAGTATTTACAGAGTTGGAGCTTAGTTCTAAGAATTTATCTTGAAGTTTTGCAGTTTTGAAATGCTTGGCACTTGTTTTTGAAAAGGCAGGAATCCTCCATATGAGGATTCTGACGAAGAGTAACGATTCTGCTGTTCTTAAGTGAGAATCGTTTAAGATTCATGATTCTGAAACCGGAGAGTTGCGGTTCCCGCCCACAAAAAGAGAAAGGAGAAGGACAGCATGAGGAAGAAGAGAATAAGAGAAATAAAGAAAGACCTTAATCTTCAGATTTTCAGTTATCAGGGCCATAAAATCCTTGTCAGAGATCTGTCATCGTGGTAGTGCGGAGAGATAGAGAGAGAGAAAGGGAGAGAGATACCGGTTATCGGGTATTTATAACCCTAAGTACACTTGCTTATATTTCTCTTATTTATAAATGAAGTCATATGTCTTATATATTTCCTAATTTTATTCCATATGTATTATTGTTTCTAAATAGCCACAAGAAAATATCACACCATTGTTTTAAAAAACTTTTCACATGCCCCTTGGACTTAATTTAATTTGTTTTCATATTTTTCTCTCAATTAATCTAGTTCTACTATCTTACTTGAAGATTAATCTACTCTTCTGCAGTACGATTATGGAGCTCAAAATTAAATGCAAATCTTGTTTTCTACAAGGGTCATAATTACCCTGTATGGGATGTTCAGGTAGAAAACTTTGATATCTGATATCTCTTTCAGTCTTCTGAGAAACTACATAAATGAATGACAATTTTTTACTTGGCAGGAATGCAATTTCGAAAGTAGTCACCCTCTCTCTCTCTCTCTCTCTCTCCACTACACCATAAAATATGACTTCTTAATATGAAATAAGTTTTGATCATCCAAAGCCTTTTATCCAAGTCAGCTTTTGAAGGTTCACTAGCAGCAAGGACCCATAGTAAGCAGAAGGGTTATTAAATGGGAATTTGGAAGAAAAAAATAATAATTCGAAGGAAACTTACAACATAGAGAAGCACGGCCACAACTTTGTCACCAGCTTTGAAATTCTTGACTCCAGATCCAATAGCCACCACCTCTCCTGCTACATCAGTAACTAGTCCAGCAACCAAAAAGAAATTCAGCCCCCAAAAAACGCAAAAAGCTTCTCAAAGGTTTGCTGCATTTATATCTTAGCAACACTACCAATCAGTATCATATACGTACATTGAATCTTAAGAGTTATTTTAAAAAAAAAAAAGAATCATGCACATTCCCCACAAAAGGATAAAAGAAATAGAGCCCGTTTGGTACAGCCGCGGGAGTAAGAGATTTTTTTCGAAACAGACTTTGGGAAAAGCAGCAAATTGTTAGCTGCATCTGATATAAGCTGTTTTTTCAATTTTAAAGTGGCTCGACTTTCTGAAAAAGCAGTTAGATTGTTTTTGCCAAATGAACACACATCTTTCAATAATCCCACAGTAGATGATCCAAATGGGCTCTGAGTGGAGTCAACCTTGAAAGGTTGGATCAAATCCCTGTCAAATCATTAACGAGTAACGTATGCCAGACATTATATCAATTAGCCAGTGGCTATACCAATCAAAATTGTCTAGATGAAAATGCCAAATATGCAAGTAAGATTTTATAGCTACTGTCGCCACAAACTCCAAAAAAATACGATGAGAGTGTTTGTATGCTTGCAGTCATTTAGAAAACTAAACCAGAAATGCTTCAGTAGTTCCTGAATTGACGTCCAATGCTGAAAATAAGGAACTCATCTTATCTTATACAAAAACATTAGAAAGCAACATTTCCTACGTACCAGATTTAGTAGTCCAGTTACATGCTTTCAAATACCACCCCCCAACCATACCAGATTTAAGACACTTCCTACGTACCCTGTTTCAGATAATCACACCAGCTATTCTATATCATTTTGTTTTATTCTTGTACTTTAAAAAATGAAAAGCCATTCCCAAAACATGAACCAAACACACTATATGCCAATTACCCCACTAGTTCACCAGATGTCTTAGAAGTAACAGTGAGGAAAAAAATAATAAAATCAAGGGTAAAACAAAATAGCACTAAAAAGAACCAATCATAAACAATACAATACACATTAATAAAGGGGGATAGTGAGATAAAGAGAAGAGAACAGGATGGCTTCTCCCCTTCTCTTTTCCTTTATATAAATATCTTTTTATTTCGTGGGTGTATTAGTTCTATATTTTTTAAAAATTTTGAAGCCCTTTGCTCAATAGATAGAATTCCAAACTACAATCTCCAAGGTCAACATTCACACAAAGCAACTGATTTAACATGGAGACACAATGCCACAACAAAGACATCACTGACAGCTGTTGAGGCTTTTGGTTGAATGAAAAAAAGGGGTGTGGTCACTTAAGACTTAAGAGTGAGACATGAGTCAGACTCTTCAGGATCCAATGCTATAGCGTTTGTCTCTTCGAAAGCCTCCTCTTCAAAGCACTCTAGTCCCTCAAGCAAGATACTAAGATATTTGTACATGTTATTTTGCATCATGAGCTTAATGTTCTGCAGATCTTCAGGAGTGAATTTGTTTCCATACAAAACTTGGCCTGAATCATAAAAGAAGCATAAATATGTTATTCGCCAGGAGAAATGCGAGGGTAATTAAAACAAATCACTGTTTGAAAACAAACTATGCTAGGAAAGTGGATATATTTAACCAACAAAACAGAACCGTTTGCTTGAAAATTTAAAGGAAAGGAACCGAGTACAGCCCATGCAACAATGCTTCATTCTGACATAATCAATAACAGAAATCTAGGAATCTCAAGATAGAGTAGAGTTATAGCAAAGTCAAAGAGTCGTATTATCACATTGCCTGAAAACCAGTCCGCTAATTTGGCAGAATTCTTTTGAAACTAGGGACGAAAATATTACAAACTAATTCGGGAAGGCACCCAACCCATATTGGAAGGGTTTGGTGAGTTTCTAACCAGAATAGGAGCTGGTTTAGGAAACAGAGTCCAGAACCCATAGTTCATAGTCTCGGCCAACACCTTAGACTACATGCCCGAATCAACTCAAACCAAATTGCACCAATGCGACAATGAAACTTGGCTTCTTGCTTTGTTGATGACACAGCTATGATGTCTAGCATGAGAGAACATTGTCGAGTGCTCCATCATGTGCCCATTCCACAAGAAAGTATGGTGACATCGTCTTGTCTCCTTTCAGCACAAAATGAAGGAAATACAAAAAACAAAAAAAAAAACAAAAGAGTACGTGGTCTTCACTCCCAGCAAATGGATAAAAGATTCACTTTTTTGTGTCCAAAATAAACAACATTATAGAGAAGACAAGATTTGTACGAAAAACAAGCAGGGTGTTGTGTTATCCAACACATTGTCGGGACTAGGTAAAAACAAAAGCCAAAATGATGAGTTAAAGTTTGATAGTCCAGTTCCCCTCAAAATTCTGGAAATAAGGAAAAAAATCTACTTCAGATTGAACACAAATAAATTCACTGTAATGCAGCCTTATTCAGTACAAAGAGAAAACTGTTATCATCAATACCAAAAGCAAAAGACATGGGAAAAGTATTTCACAACACAGGCACATACACTTACATATAGATACATATATATGAACCAGAGACATAATAACAGTGGCAAAATATGAAGTATACCTGCTTGAAGATGGTGCTTGTCCCACACCCTTCCATCCCAAACAACAAAAGTTTTTGAACTCTTCCTTGATCCAAATAGTCAGGCACAGACCTACCTGAAAATGTGGTGTGATCATCTTTCAGCCCATGAGGATTTACAGGTGGTACAGGCAACTGAAATATCGAAGAGAGGAAGCGAATAGAGGCCTGCCTAGCAAAAACAATCAGCAATTGCTTAGATAGTTATATTACTCCGGACATGAGTTTAGTTATATAAATAGTTAACATGGATTATGAGAGAACGTTTCCCCATATGTTCCCTTTTATGTTATTTTGACCTTCTTCCTCATAAGATCCATCATCGTATAACCAAAAATGAGTTTCCCTGGGGCACTATACCTTGGCCAGCTGAAATAAAAATCAATTTGGAATCGAATAAGAAAACAGAAACATGAAGGACAGATGATAACCAATTGATGCAGCAAACCAAGTTAAGAACTCCACTCATAGCAGTTTGACAAGAAGAAGATGGTGATGATGACCACAACAAAGTTAATGATGCTAGTACCACCCTAAACTCTTGGTTTACTAGAAGAAGCATTATAAATTCAGCGACCAAGACTGGCCCAATTGCCCATATAGAAGTGTAGTAGGAGAGATGCAACCTACACATGAGTTCGCTACTTCCACTAGACAAGCACATTATAAAACACCAAAGCGACTCAACACTAGCTCACCTTGTATAATGGATATTCAGAACAACTGAGGCAAGAATCAAAAGTCGAAAGACAACATTCAAAAGATGAAATCTTTGAATGACAGGAGCTTCATTTTCAGAAAGCAAGCATTGTGTAAAGACCTTTAGATATCCAATGTGAGAAAATTATAGTAATTGAGTATAATGTGTGATTAAGTACCAAAATTCAAGGAAATTCTAGATATAAAGGTAAATACAAATACGTAGAGAATTTCATATACACGTATCAGAAATGAAAAAAATAGATTCAATGATGGTCACAAAAGTCTCAACATTCGTTCGTTTCTAACAGATATGTGATGTTATGGGTTTGTTCAATGAACCACTACTAGGTTGACATATAATCATCCTAAAGATATTTAGTTTTACAATAGATCATATGAGTTTCTTATCCCACGTGTCATATATATAAATATATGTTCAGGATTTTGGCCGCAAAACATCTAAAAACTCATTATGGCAGTGCTTGATTAGGCTGAAGTGTTTAAACTTTTCCTTCATTAATACAAAACGACTCTGGAGTGTCCTCAGGTTACTAGCCAGAGTACAAACAGCAGTGCTAGAGGGAGCAAGAAGAGTGATTGCATCTCTAGTCTGTAGTGCGCAACTCTCAAAGATGGTGAAAGGCACAAAGGTGGCACTGCCTTCTACAGTGCAGTTGAAGAATACATTGCTTTGGTTTTCTTGGTCTTTCGAATGCAGCAATGGCAAAACCAAGATGGAACAATAATAAATCAAGAGTTAACTACAAAAAGAAAAAATTGTGCTGAGTTGGGTAGCTGAATGAAGTATTGATAATTTGATAGGCAGAATATCTAAGGAAAGATGATATCAGTCAATGAAGATGTGATTCATGGCTCAAAGACTCTAATTATCGCTATAACAATTACCCTTGTATATGTGGATGCCACCAATTGTTTATGTATAAAAGGCCGAGATGTTGGACTATACAGTTCACTATCCTACTACACACTTATACTACTTATCAGTACAAGTTCAGGTGGTATCAAATTTCGGTTATTTGTTGTTGGGAGTTTTCCGCTGCAAGGTACTCTTGGTTCAGAAAGAAAAATGTTGAGAAACTCCTTTCCTGTAGCTCTGCCTTTCTTAAACAGACACTGAGATGGAAATTGTGCAAAAACCACTTTTAATCTTCTAGCATTTTAACAAGAAATTTTGACACCCTTTTTCTAATGCACTAGCAAATGACTATTCTATATCATTTTGTTTTATTCATGTACTTTAAAATATGAAAAGCCATTCCCAAAACATGAACCAAACACACTATATGCCAATTACTCCACTAGTTCACCAGATGTCTTAGAACAGTGAGCAAAATAATAATAAAATCAAGGGTAAACATCACCTAGACTCCCTGAAGTGATGTTTACCCTTGATTAATGAAATCTTGAAGCTTCCACAACTCTTATTTTTCCTTCTTGAACTCAATCATTTTCATTCCTTTCTTTTCATCGTACTTGTTTACATAAGAAATAGAAATTAAACAATATTCCACTGTCAGTCCTATGACAATTGACAGATATTCATTTCTTAGTGAACCAGTGGTTAGTACAGCACCTTCATACAATGGATGTAACAAACTTACTATTCAAATATAGGAGCAAATAAGAATCACTACAAATGAAAGTCAGATCAAATATTCAGTAATAATTGAATAATTTTTCTGTTTGATTGGATACAAATAAACTACAATAGAAAAAATCTTTTGAAATTACAAATCATAGATTTTACATCATTATGAATCCAGTAGAACAAGATAAGAGGGGTTTCTTATATGATGGCGAAAAAAAAAAAATGTGTTTTTCCTTCTATTTTCTGCCATTTTCCAATCAACCAATCACACTTGCCAAAAACAAAAATAGCACTAAAAAGAACCAATCATAAACAATACAATACACATTAATAGAACGAGAAAACGATAACTAGATAAAAATCAATTCGAAAAAAAAATGAGAAATCTATATCTGTGACACAATAGTTCTTCCCCAAACCCTTAGAACAGCAATTAAACGAAATCAACGCCCATAAAGCTCCAACAATTCAAATCGCAAGTCTTTGATTAGGGTTTTGATAAATTATTCACATATACCTTTCGAATTGAGATCGTTGCGCTGAGCTTCGAGACCATTGAGATTGTGAGTCTTTTGACGAACTTGAAGCTGAAGATCGTGAATGTGTTGAAGGTAGTACTATCTCAGACCCTCTCCTTGACTTAATGTCGTCGTCATCATCGTCGTTTTTGTAGTTGCTTGGACTGGTTGGATCTATTCGATCGCTGCCATAGCCATTGCTGGTTTGAGAGAATAAAGAAAACCCTAGCAATTCTGGGGGAAAGAGGGGGTGGAGGAGGATGAGGTTTCAGGCGCTGTTTTCTCTCTCTCTCTCTCTTTCTCTCATCTGTATTTTTTTCTTTTGGGGGGGGAAGAGGCACCGTTTTCTCTCTCTCATCTCTATTTTTTTCTTTTGGGGGAGGGACCAAATATTTGGGGGGAAAGGGGTGGGTTTTTTTAATTAGGGCATGTTTGTCATTGATATTTCGCAATTGACATTGTCACTGCTATAAAGCAGTGACAAAGTATTACTAAGCAGTGACAAAGTATTACTTTTGTCACCAATTCTATTTGTCACCGTTGTAGACAGTGACAAAATTTGTCACTGTCCGCAGCAGTGACAAAGTTAGCGAACATGAGGGTGACAAATCTGCTATTATGGTGTAGTGTGTGTGAGGTTTCTCCGGTATTTGCGAGGCGGATTAGGTACTAAAGTGTGAGGCATTGGACACTCCCTGATACCCCGTTATTAAAGTGTGAGGCAAACTGGACACTCCCTGGTGCCCCGTTACTAAAGTGTGGTCATCTTAGTGTTTCAAAGATACTGGTGTGAGAGAGTGGGTTATGTGTTTGTCGAGAGAAAAGAGTCGGTAAAATAAGTTGGTGCATTGTTTTCATACACGATCACATGTAACATGAAAGAAAGTTGTACTAATGTTATGTTTATTAGTTCATCATGCGGACTCACTTCCATGATATTAATCTATTTAATAATAGAAAATGAAAAATAGTAAATGAGTATATTTAACATTCAAGCATATGTTTTTAATACTCACCAGCTTCTCGAAGCTGACGACGTTGATGCGTCATGGACATTCGTGTCTAGGCTTTTCGGGTTATAATCAGGAGGGACCTAATGACTATGCTAATTGAGAAAGGCTGCTTATGAAGAGAAAATGTTTATCATCATCTTACGTTTTACGTTATGAACTAGAATTTTAATAAGGATGACTGTAATAGATGATAGATATTATTATTTTGTTTTAAGGCGGTCTGTGCCTTTAGGTGATCCCGTGCTGTAATATTTACTAAGTTAGAAAAGTTTTATAAGACTTGATTGCTCTACTCGAATTTATATTAATATGTTGTTCGACGTTTGAGATGGAATCGATCCTTCAAATTGTCGCGACCTACGGGTCCATAAAGGAAATTAAATGCTTTCCATATTTATGCTACGTCGGGGCGTGACAGAATCACACATATATAGCACATTACTTTTCCACACCCAGGCGATGTGGGACGAAATTCCCATAGTGTGTAGCCTGTCAGCACTTACTGCAGCCACAAAGACACCTACTGCTGCTCACCCACAACACCAGGGTCGTTACAAAACATTTAAATGCGTAAGAACAAATAATGCCTTTATTAGTGAGACACAAATTGTCAATAAAACAAAAAAATACATCAAGCATAAAATGAGCTAAGCAATCCCATGTGTTCTACATGTATTGAATATATCTTTATCAAGAGCCCCTTTGTCATGGGATCTGCAATCATAAGATCTGAACTAGTATACTCAATGACGACCTCTTGCTTCTTAACTCACTCTCTAACAGCAAGATACTTTATGTCAATATGCTTGTATTGGCTGCCATTTCACTAATTAATATTGCAACCAAATTATCACATTATATGATTAATGGATTGAGTATCAAAACAACATCCAGACCTTGTGACAAATTTATCCTTAACCATATAGTTTGTGAAGTAGCTTCAAAACTTATTGTCCTTCGTTCCTTATAAACTTAAAGATAGGTACTATATATATTGATGTTAAGTTTCTCTAAAACCCTTTGACGTAAGGCTTACGAGATAATCCTAATATTTTTTAAGATATGTCTCCATGTGATCTTTATGTCCAATGGCATAGCGGATTTCACCAAAATCCTTCATTTCAATGATTTAAGAAAATATGTGATAAATCCTTCTGTTGCAAACTGTAATAACCTGCATTTGCATTTAATTTTAATTTGACATTATCATATTTAATCTGTATTTGCATTGACATATTCTTAATCAATGTGTATCGCCCGCTTTTATTTCAATTACAAATCCGTATGTTCTAGAACCTTGTTATTTATATCATTTCATATTAAAATTCTTTTGGGGTCAAATTGCAATTTCTGTAAATTTAGCAATATCTGTGGTGAATCTCAAAACTGTATTTCAAAACGGTGGAAAAGTTTACTTTTGACTAAATCAGTATTTTTATAAAATCGGGCAATCGATTCTTACACTAAAATGAATTTTCTGTATTTTTGTGGTGAACACCGCGCCCCAAAAATACCAGTTAGTGTTCAAAACTGTCCACGCTGTGGGAGCTTCCACAGATTTTGGAAGTGACTGATTGGGACAATTGCTTTATTTCTAATTATGGAAACTCATCATTGGATAAGGCAATGTTTGGGAATGTTTAGCTTGTATGTGTAATTGTTGTGCCATAAGCTAAATTGCCAAACATCTTGCAATTGACCCCTACACACCTACACTTGCCCCTTCAGATTTTATTGAAGTCTTGTACGTATGTATATATCTGTGTATTTGTGGCTCCTTAGTTAATTGAGAGACAAATACAATTTGTTGAGTGAACAACAAGATGCTTGGCCCCCAAGTTCAAAGCTCTATAGATACTTTCATACACACACACAATCTGCACTTTGCTCTTGCAATCTAAACCAGAGAGAAAAGAGAAAGTTGAGAGTTCATTTCACTGTAATTTTCTAGAGAGAGAGAGAGAGGGAACTTCAAGACTCCATAGCCAAAGCTTGAAGTTGATTTCTTATTTACTTATTCTTTCTCAACAATCTCTTTGCTTTAATCTCAGTGAGTATTATCAACTCACTTTGGATGTAATATATGCTTATTTACTGTTAGTATAGTTTATTTGATAATACACCATGGTTGATTGTGCATATGAACTTCAAAGCTAGAAATCAAGATTTTCAAACCTTAATCTAAATCCGTTTTTAGAGTTGAATATCAAAGATTATAGTATGTATTGTCTATGTTTAAAGCATTGAAGCCTAATTTGTTCATATAAAAAAGTATATTAAGAATTAAGTTTTGACGACTTTTAGTTCTTCATGAAATTCAAGAGCTATGGTTTGATTTATGTTTAATTGATGTCATATTTGTAATCCTTGTAAGAAAAGGGAGAGATCCATATACAACACGATATATACACCAACAGATTTGAAATGGGTCAAAATAGACCCTGTTTTACTGAAACAGAGCAGTTTCTGCGAGGAAGAAGAAGCCTCAGTAAAAACTCGCGCCACGATCGCGCGCGCGAAGATCGCGCGAGCGGCCCGCGCGAGTGACCCCTCGCGCGAGCGGATCGCGCGCGCGATCCTCGTTTCCCCATGCAGACAGAAGAGTTTATATATATATATATATAAAGAAATTTAGGCAGGTCGCACGAGGGACCCTTCGCGCGAGCGATCCGCGCGCGACCTTGGTTTTTTTCAGGCAGACATAAAAGTTTATATATAAAAAGAAAATTAGGCATATCGCTCGAGCGGCCCGCGCGAGCGACCCTTCGCGCGAGCGGCCCGCGCGCGCGACCTCTGGCAGTTTCCAGTTTTGCTTGTTTTGTGATAAGGGACTGTTTGGGATAAAATTTATATACTGTTTGTGTACTGTTTGGGAAATTTACTAAAGCAGAATCCTTTTTGGTTATGTTTAAATGATCAAAACAATGAATTGCGACTTATCAATCCCCGTACGTACATTGTTCCCTTAATTCAGCGATTTAGTTTGTGTTTAAGTTCATGGCATTCATGTGGGGTCAGTGGTACATGCATGTGGGTGTCAGTCGGTGTGGAAAAGAGTAATGGTAGTGTGGAAAGAGTATGAGATTGAGATTGAGATTGCGGTTGTGGTTGTGGTTGAGATTGCGGTTGTGGTTGTGGTTGAGATTGCGGTGAGGGTATCTTTGAAATGCGACGGTGGAAAATTTGGACACTCCCTGACGCCCATGGAAGCGTTAAAGTGTGTGACGCGGAACTTGGACATTCCCTGGCACCCATGGTAGTGCTAAAGTGTGGCCTACGGACACTCCCTGATACCCGAGTCTGGATACTGTGTGAGGTTGCTCCGGTATTTGCATGCCGGTTTAGGTATTCAAAGTGTGAGGCAATGGACACTCCCTGGTACCCCGGACCAAAGTGTGAGGCAAACTGGACACTCCCTGGCGCCCCGTTGCTAAAGTGTGGCTATCTTAGTGTTTCAAAGATACCAGGAGTAAGATAGTGGGTTGTTGTGTCTGTTGAGAGAGAAGAGTCGGCAAGATGAGTGTGGTGCATTGTTTCATACACGAGCATCTGTTTTTATGAATGAATGACTTTCAACATGTTCCTCATTGTTTTATAAATTAAATTCGCTCTATGGTCAAACTATTGTTTTTACAAATTGGAAATGGAAAAAGGTAAATGAGTATGTTTTACATTTAAAGTTATGTTTTTAATACTCACCAGCTTCTTGAAGCTGACGACGTTGATGCGTCCTGGACATTCATGTTCAGGCTTTTCAGGTTATGATCAGGAAGGACCTTATGACTACGCTAACTGAGAATGGCTGCCTTTGGAATGAGAAAACTGTTTATTGAATATATGCTTTAAGTTATATGTTTTAAGTTTTAAACTATTTGTTTTATAAGGATGACTGTAATAGACACTAAGTTATTGTTTTATTTTAAGGCGGTCTGTGCCTTTAGATGACCCCGTGCTGTAATATGTAATAAGTTAGAAAAATTTTATAAGCCTTGATTGCTCTGCTCTGATTATTATGTTTTGTTGTTCGACGTTTGGGACGAAATCGATCCTTCAAACTGTCGCGACCTACGGGTCCATAAAGGAAATTAAACGCTTTCCTTATTTATGCTACGTCGGGGCGTGACACAAACTTAAGTCAGTGGTTGCCTATAAAACGTTATCCGTATCTAAGTACTCCCACTAACTTCAAAGTATATACAAGAAATCACAACAACTATTTATCAAACTTTATGAAGTCGTGAAACCTTAAATACCATTGAAGAGATCCATATAGGGATGTAATTAGCTAGCAAACCGAATGACTATCTTTATGAGAACAAAATCCTAATTCCCGTGTATACGTTTCCCTTAAGATCTCATATGCTTTAGCCTTATGTAGCTCTAAAAGAGCCAACATTACCACGAATTTCTAAATAAGCCCTTTCACTAAACCAGATAAAAGGTGCTATGTTAGACGATGCCTTCCTTTAAATATTGCTATAACATCATACCAAATATTTAGAAGTTTCTTTAGTCATGTTATATGAAAACTAGATGGGATCAGTGTAAAGTCTGACATCAAAGTACAACTTTATCAAGCATACAAAGAAATCAACAAAAATGCTTAAATTTATAAAATGTAGACCATATATTGACTTTACTATATGGTGACTCTTGAATTGATTAACAATTCATCTTTATTCACGAGTATCGTAACTAAATCTCATGATCCTCCCACTAAAGTGAACATCTTTAGTAAATTTAGCATTACTAATATCGACAATTCTAGGTGTGCACAAAGAGTTTACCGTATAGCCAATAGAATGTCCATTAACTGCCTTTGGGCCGAATTACTTTAGTTTGTAGATTAACAGGACAAGTCTTTATGTATAACTAAATTAAACTAGGTTCCATCATTACCTTGACTCAAATAATATCTAAGGAATGACCTTATATGGAACTATGTTCAGGACTCACACTTGTGTCCTTAAAGGCTTATTCCACAAGGCTAAAGAAAAATCATATGTTTACTAAGTGTACTCCTTTCCATTTCCAGAAGGGTATGATTTTTACCTTTTCTGTTACCCATTTTGTGAGACATAGTATACTAAGAAATAATATCTTCATTCCACACACGGATCCGCTCTTTGTCCTATATTTGTGTCCCTACTGAAATATTTCTATACATAGATCTTTATAGTCACTTCCTTTTTACACACTATTAAAGGTATCCACTACCTCACAATTACCAAAAAAAGGTAGAGATACATAAACCAAGAAGATTGTCAATGGATGAGATAAAAATATCTCTGACTATTTAGACAAAGATAGAATGGTTCACAGATGTTATATGTATGATTCAAAGAATTTCATAGCTTTTATTTACACCTTATTGGACTTGTTGGTCTGCCCTTTTTCATGCAGATTGTACAAGTACCAAAGTGGGAAGAAATCCAAAAAGATTTTAAGACTCCATCGTTAAGCAACCTCTTGATTTCCTTTAAGGAGATTGTCCTGATCTCCAATCCCATGGTGTAGAAGTGAACTCATCAGTCATTCTGCCTTAGTGCCAATATCATCTTGTAAGTTTAGAAAAAAAAAATCATTAAAGATAAGATCCAATGCTAATGTAAATTAGTGACAATGATCCCAAAATCAATGATAGAAAAAATCCTTTTGGACTTGCAAAAGCAATCCAAATTCCAAAATTGTCAATTTTTTAAAGAAACTAAATTTTCAAAAATGTTTCAAGCCCAAAATATTTTTCAAAATTTGTTGGTTAGTGAACACATCCTATTGTTCTAAATGATATATGTTCACTTTCCATTGATGTCCTTAGCGAAAAAATGAAACATCATATTGGCAATATGAATTGTAGTTCCTGAATCAATTCATAATTTATTTAGATGAGCATCAAGCAATATAGAATTATAACACAGTCCTAAAACTATTACACTTCATGCCTGATAGCTAGTTTATTAAGGTGTTTGTTAATGCCTTATTAGAACTAACAAATTGCTTTTATAGTCCTATACTCACTTTATTGTGGGATAAAATATTAAATGCTCTCACTCATACGTGTCACAGTCCGGTCCCACAATAGCAGTTCCAGAGCCCGTGGCACGCCATCGAGGCTAAACCAATTCATTAACGTTCCCAAAATTAGTTTTAAGAACACGCAGCGGAAAATTAAAAAAAAAACACTTTACATTTAAACCAGCAATCCAGTCGACTGCGTCTCTTACCCAGTCAACTGAGACTGGTCCAGTAGAAAGTTGAATTTTGAAACATAATCCAGTCAACTGGGGTTCCAAATTCCCAGTCGACTGATCTGTGGACTGAACTCCAATCCCCGTAAAAAAATATCTGATTTGCAAATATGACCCAATCGACTGTGTCGGGTACCCAGTTAACTGGCTTTTTGATAAAAGGATGCAGTAAGTTACTGAAAAAGAGGCTCCTATTGACTATTTTCACAACCAGTCGACTGTTTTATGGCAGTAACACATTTTGCTAAATTTTCTAAGCTAAAAGCTTTCTGAAATTGTTCAGGGATTAAGTACATACACCAAACCTACTCTAAAGTGATCCTAACTGTATTATAACATTGTTAGAACACAATCACACAAAAGATTGCTATCTATTAACACATCATTAATCCGTTCTAAGATACTAAGTTAAACATAACTAAAAGTCATGAAATTCTCTATTACAACAACTTTATTACAAAACTACGAGACATGCATGATATGTTGCATTCTACAGGAACTCCCAAACCCACGTGCTCACTTCTGCGATTCCTCGCCAACATTAACACCTGAAATTGTTATTTGAATAACCATGCATATTCGATTTGTTTAAGCTAACGCTTAGTGAATAAAACAATAATGCACATGAATGATAAACATGTTCGCATTCACATCTCTACATTTTATACTAGATTCCGGAGTCTCACGTGTACATTCCATACTCCTAATCCGGGACTCCTCGCCAATAAGTCCATGTGAAAAGGTAAGACCCACGTTTCTTTTCTTCAAACGTACGACCTTAATGCCTATATCGGCTCCCTAGGATGGCTTGGTGCCACGTGCTCCTTTGACCCAAATAACAACTCAACATGCTCAATTCACATATCACCATGCTTTCGATAATCAAAACATTTCACCGTGCTATTGAGCCTACTTATCAATATAATTGCCCAATATGAACTACACAATATATATCTATGAATTTACACATGGTATTCATACAAAACATGAATGCATGACAAGAAATCATCCCAAACACATGGTTGAATCACTAACCTCTGATTTACGTTTCTTAAAAGACGATCCAAGGAAAACCCAAGCACAAAGAATGTGCAATAATCCTTCTAGTACTATTCCTATCGATCAGAAATCCAATTATCAACTATTTAGGAAAATTTTATAAATGATTTTTTGAAAAACTTAGCCAAATAAGTCCTAATAGGTATCAAAATGATGGTCTTACCTCAAAGAGTTCAAATACGAAATTTGGTGAAAAACTGACGGACAGAAGTTCGTCGTTTGGCGTCGTGAAGATTGAAGAACTAAAATTCCCTTTTGGCCTCCTCTTGAAACTTAGGTTAGAAGTTTTATAAAAATATCAAAGTCATCTCTATCTATATATAGGTAACCCTTTCAGAAATTGTGTTTACCTCCCCATGAGTTCTCAAAACTCCTAATCAATATTTGAAACTTCTTACGTGCCTAATTTATTGCTTCACGAGTGAAAACTAAAAATTATAAAAGTTTTTGACTAAGTTCCGTTTGGTTGCTAAAATGCAGTCTCACATGATTTTGCGAAGTTACTAATTAACCAACCAATTATGTAGTATTCTAATTCGTCCTCACGAGGATACTAAAAGTAACAACAGAAATATACTCGAAGCCAGAAAATAATACAGATAATGAAATACATAGGTAAACATTTATTTTCAGATAAACATTTAAGGTATTCCACAATGACCGTCTCATTCTCGAAGAGACGTCACAACATCCAAACACTCATTCAACACAGTCTCAAAGAGTTCTCTTACAAAGACACCCAATTCGACTCGTAAGTCAAAACTCACTCACACATGTGCCAACATGCACAACATATCACATTATCATGTATGACAATGTAATGAAATGTAATAACACAAATACGGGTGTTATAATACGTGACTTGACGAACATTTAACTTAAGCGATTACATGGAACTCACTTCTGTGGATACAGGCAGCTTCACAGAAATTACCAATTTTATTGAGTCCCACTCACCATAATATTAAAGGATTTTCTCCAAACATAAAACTACTACTAACTCACTTAGTTTAAGAAAACTCATCATTCAAATAAAAGATTAATAGCTATAGTAATCAAGAATATACATTCAAGCAATGAAGCAATAAATTTAGTCTAATTTGACCAATATCAAATTCAATAGCAAGTCTAGACCTTCTTGTGGGTAGAGGTTGCAACATGCATTATACATACTAATTTATAATAAGACTAGTAGATTATTCTGATATAAAGAAGAAAGGAACACATACCTGTGGGTTTAGGGAATCCAAACTTCTAAATGTCAAATCCACTTTCTTATCCCAACTAAGTCATTTGAAGAAACAACACTTATAACAACCTAATTGCAACATAGACTACCATTATACGATTACAATTATTAAACTTAATGTGATTATGACACCGAAAGACCATAAATCATGATGACCTAAGATGTTGTGGCTACTCTTATAACAACATGATGTTTTTACTCTTAATATGGTAGAATCCATGGGACCTTAAGTTCATGGTGATCTAATAGTATAGATTAAATGACAATATTTTAACACTTTTACCCTTAAGTGAGCGTGTTATCAAAACATAACACAACAATATGCCTTAAGGTGCTGCGGCTACGCCTAAGACAATATGATGTAACTTTACTTTAATCTAATTTACTTACCACCATGAACCAATACTTGTGTTTGTGTCCAAATAAGCCTTAAAAATATGCCATGCGACTTTATGTGATCAAAATTTCTTAAGAATCACTTACCAACACATTTCAAGATGCTGTGACTATTCTCAAAATATGTGACATCCTTATGATGGCATAATTCATTGTAATGAACGAGTCCTTATGTTCATATCTAAGACAACTTTAATAGCCTTAGGATGCTGTGGCTATCCAAAGACAATGTGTTGTTTTTCATGTCAAAATTGAAATACTAAATAACAAAATGTTCATGATAATTCCTCAATGCACGATATACACCTATAGTAATAGTGTGTTTTATGACTTTAATCTTTATGTGACCAAAATCGAAGATCACTCATTTATGTCTTAGGGTGCTACGGAGTATTCCCAAGACCTTATGTTAACATAAACAAAACCTTATGTTCATGAATATTAATCAATAATTTGGAATATGAACATTTACAACTTTCTAAATGTGCAAATAGTTCACAAAACAATTATGACCTTAAATAGCACAAACGTATAAGTTATGCACCAATAATGGATAGATTACCCTATATAGTATATAGCATGCGCGAATAATTGAAAGATCCACATGTACAGTTGTGCTTTAAGAAAACTTAAAAGTAGCCCAAAAATATTTACTTTCACACAAGCATACCATTTTCAAAACTTTAGGAGCATAGTTGACAAATTGTGAGGTGCAAACTGTACGTCACTAGAGTCCTTGGGACTATAACTTTAATATTAATACTTTAGAAAAAAAAATTGTCATGTTACTTAAATGTAGGGAAAAATTATTCTATAGACATCACTAAAGAGCTGCACAAATATAGACAACAAATTGTCCCTAGACCGCATGCAAGCACCAGATAACTTAAATGTATAAATAGTGCCTTCGAATGTGCTATAAAGCCCATAATTACAAATTATGATTACAACAACATAGGATCCAAATTCTTAAGGATTATTAATGTAATTTTCAAAACTTCATATAAAACATGTAAATACCCAAAAATAGACTCAGTCTTGAAAATTTAAATTCATGGGTCCAAGAGATATACAGACAGAATTTTAGGGAAAGGTTTTTGATTAAGCTGTAAATACTCAATCCATTTGGATTCAACTTAATATGAAAAACTTTGGGGTCATAATAGATATATGACTGATTTAATATATATCCATCTTGGATTCTTGATGAACAGTATGTTCGTGTGCTTTGATTATATCGAAGAACCCTTTTTTTCCCCTAATAAATCAAACAAACTAGCAAATAAAAAGCTTGCCACCTTACTTCTTTAGTAAAACCCATAAAATTTTGAACAAGTCAGATTTAGCAAAAACTTTGATTGGCAAAATATCTACCTTTTAAAGGTTTGATTTGTATCTAAAATATAATCAAGTTTGATATGATTATCTAATAATCAAACAATTAAACAACTTATTATCCTTATTCGGTGGCAACTGCCTGCAGCCAAGGCGAAGAGTACGAGGAAAATCTTTGTTGTTGCATAGCATTCCTGTTGTGTGGAAGCGCTATTCCAAACCACAAGCAAAGACAATAATCCAAACGAGAAAAGAGAAGAAAAAAACAAACACACACAAATACACAAGATTTTCACGAGTGGTTCGGCCAACTATGCCTACGTCCACTCTCCGGAGCAAAGGAACAAATCCACTATCAAACGAACAAATGATTACGTGCCAACGTGAGGAATCACTCCCTTACCAATACAAAACAAATGATCCCTCGAAAAACAAAACCTCACAAAAGGCTAAACAAATAAGATATCCTAACGAACCAAGAGGTTCTACAAATTTGAGCTATCCTATCTCTCTCTCTCTCTCTCTCTCTCTCTCTCTCTCTCTCTCTCAAAAGATACAGAGCTCCCAATGAACATTACAACTCTCTATTGCAAAAGATATAAAGTTTCTCCAAGAACAATAAGCCCTTAATTCAATGACTTAAAGTTACTTCCAATTGACCCAAAGAGTTATATAGGAATACACACATTCCCTGTTCCAATATGCTTAGGATTTGCTGCCAAAATCAAATTAGGAATCCAAAACCAATTAGGAAACCTTATTTCCTTCCAAAAGCCATTTGCCTGAAATTCGCATGTCCGCTCAGGCGGACGTTGCTCGGGCGGGACACCTAGCGGGCGACATTCCAGAACCTCATAACAATTAACCTCGCACAAAGCTCGCACTCTAGCTCGCTCGGGCTGTAAAACCAATTTCGAATTCCTTTTTTTTTTTTTTTCAAATCGAGCCACAATTACAACAATCTCCACCTTGGCGAGATTTTCAAATTCCAATGCAAATTGAGCCACACGACTCCAAAACAAATAAACTCCACCTTGGTGAGATACAATCCAAATGCTCAAGCTTCAATCATCCAAATGCAAATCCAAAGCCAAATCCCAATGCAAACCAACAAATGCAAATCTTTAATCATCCTCCACCCTGACACAACGTCTCATACAAAGTCCAAAAACAAGCGTTCCATGCTCTGGCCTTCAAATCGCGATATTCAATGCAAATTTGTCTAGTTTAAACCTAGTTTGAACTTGATCCCACCAATGACTGAAGTCAACTAATTCTCCAAGAGAACAAGATCACCAAACAAATCGTTTTCATGATCCAAGTTGAGTTGCACCAACTCTAAATCCAAACGATTGACCAAAGCTAGCAAATTCAAAATTATTGACACAAACCTAGCTTTGCTCCATGTACCAACATCCAAATGACTAGTCTCAAACAAACGAGGTTGAGGAGACACCTCTTCCAAACCAACTTGGACAAGGGGATTATCGCACTCCACCTTCTCCACAAATGGGGATACTTCAAAAACTCCTCCTCCAATAGGACTCCTAATAAATGAATGCACATCAACGAGCCCATCCAAATCGAACATGTCATCAAAACAAGTATCCTCCCCAAACACAACTTGCTCTCCAAAACAAACTTTGCGGGTCTTGACACCTTCCAACAAATCGCTTCTAACGAGCCTTTTCGAGATCCCAAAATAACTTGCCCATGCTTCATGTGCGGAAGCTTGGACCAAACAAAAGGTTTCTTTCCAATGGTGGCAGCTTTACCTCCAATCGAATGACCCCGCAAGAAATATAAATTCTTTTCCCTTACCCTTCTAAGCAAAATAAAAGCACCTCTTAAGACCTTCAAGCCTCCATAAATTAATGTGCCTTTGAAACCCTTTGACTCCAAAGCACCTAAGGAAACCAAATTCATCTTCAAATCTGGAACATACCACACATCCGTCAACTTCTTGATGGTTCCATCATGCAACATCAAACGAAGATCACTCACTCCCATCTTCTCACAAACAACACCATTTTCCATATGGATTGCTTCACCTTTCAACAATTTTAATTTGGTGAAACTATCTATATTGGGACACATATGATGGGATCCAAAACCCATCTATCCAAGTGACTCTCTTCAACTATGGTAGCCAACACAAATTCTGAATCATCATCTTCAACTTGAACCATATTAGTATCCTTCTTCAAATTGCCCACCAATCTAGGACAGTCCTTCTTCCAATGACCAAGCTCGCGACAATAAGCACACTTTTCTTTGGCTAATCTTGACCCACCAATTGAAACTCCTCTCTCACGAGATTTGTTTCCAACCCGTGTCTTCCTATCCGTTGGTCTTCCTCTTGAAACAAAAGCTTCAGATGTATCGTTGTGGGCATCCTTATCTCTCTTCCTAAATTCATTGTTTATGAGAGCATTAGATACATTCTCAAACTTGACTGAATCCTTTCCATAAATTAACGTGGTTTCCAAGTGTTCATACGAATCGGGTAGGGAATTCAAAAAATTGAGAGCCTTATCCTCATCCTTAACAACTTCATTCAAATTCAATAAATTGACAGGTAATTTATTGAATGCATTCAAGTGACCCAACAAGACGCACCTTCAAAAAATTGAAACAGGAAGAAGTTCTTCTTCAAATCGAGCCGATTCTCCATGCTCTTGGTCATATAATTGTCTTCCAATTTCTTCTAAAGAGTTTTTGCCACGACCTCCTTCATGACAAAAATACTTCACATCCTTAGCGAGACGAAGCTGAATGGATCCACATGCCAACTTGTTCATCTTCAACTATGCCATCTCTTCCAAATTTCAAGGTCTGTCTTCCAACACAAACTCCAATCCTTATTGCACAAGGAGATCCATTATCCCGCACTGCCACTTCCCAAAACCATTTGTTTCATTGAACTTTTCAACTTCAAATCTTCCTCCCAGAAGCGACATCTTCATACCTTGTATGGCCAAACCGAAAGCCGTTGACTTATCACCCGTCTTCTTACCAAATCTTTCTTGTCCCTCCATATGCCCTAGGTCTCAACACTACACCAAAAACGCGAAACTGGCACTGTTTCTGACCAAATCTGGCACTGTTTTTTTTAGTGCCAATTATGGGGGATCCAATATTTTTATCACTGTTCAAAACTGTGCCAGATTTTGGTCAAAGGATACCAGAATTAGAGATTTGGCACCCTTTTTTGACACTGTTTAAAATAGTGCCAAAATTTCAAGATAGCTTATCGACACGTGGCAACTTTTGGTCTCGCCACGTGTACATGTTGGGTACATTAATCTGGCACACTTTTGGCACTGCTTAAAACAGTGCCAGTTTTTATTGAGTATAAAAAAAATAATTTCATCTGGCACTGTTTTGAGCAGTGCCAGATTTATTTTCAAGGAGAAACAAAATTTGGCAACATCATAGCACTAATATATAAAATACCAATAATACCAGTATCATTTATAATAACTAAGTACAAGTAGCAATCAATATTATAATATATCCCCAATAGAAAATAAAAACCATAGCCATTCAATGTATACATGAAACATAATAAACCAACAACATATAATCCAAAATAAAATTCCTAACACAAAATAAAACTATGGAAATCTAGCATATAACTACTTCATTCTTGATCAGTGTCACCGTGGGGGGGGGGGGGGGGAGGGGAATAGAGGTAGGTGTGGCAATTGTACGTGTAGGAATCATAGCACTTGTTGTTTGAGTTGTGTGACTCGTGTTGAGGCTATCTACCTTCTCCCTCAGACATCGTGATCTGTGTTGACTTCTTGAAGTATTTCTCGTGCAATTGCAAAAGCCATCATAGCCTTCCTTGAAATTGTAGACCCTTATTGCAAGATTTCTTATAACTTCTATGCCAATTGAAAAAGCAACAAAGGGAAGAATTAAAACAAATTAACTACGAAAGAAACAAACAATGCTCTCCTGTTGGAAGGTGAGAGGAACCCTTTAGGGTCTTATATGCTCTAATTTTTACCCACATTACACGAATATATTGACATTATAAAAATTTATATATCCTTACATATTGACATTATAAAGATTAGTATATTGATAGGAAAGAAACACACCATAATGTCATCTCGACCCTGCCTTTAGTATCCAGTCAAGCAAACAATTAAAGATTTGGCACCGAGAATTCCATTCAGGTCTCTTAGAGGCTGGTATATAATCTGTAAGGGATTCACATGCCTACTAGTATAAGAACATTATACATAATTTGTAAGGGATACACATGCCTACTAGCATAAGAGCATCATACACGCGGGAAACTTAACAATCCTACAAATTAACACTGAATAATCGTTTTTAGGCATGCCTTGACCTTGAGCAAAATACTTAATTTAAAATTTACAGATGTGTCCTACCAAAATAAAGAAAAGACAGACAAAATACATAATTTAAATAATTTTACGCTCGATTTCACTCCATCTGTAAATGTTAAGGCAACTTAAATAATGTTTTTCTGTAAAGGGAACACTTTAGGCAACACTAAACTACTATTACTAATATGTTTAAAACAAAGAAAAGGCAAAGATAAAAGACATAACTTAAAAAATTTTAAGCTCAATTTAATTCCATCTGTAAATGTTACGGCAACCTAAATAGTATTTTTCTATGTTTTCTGCATAGCCTAGAATACTTGAGATGGGTTTAACAGGAATCGAAAGCTAGTAAACACAAAATAAAAAATAAAAAAACATTTAAAAAATAACTGCATAAACGGATATCAAAATGTGTGCCAGTGGTGCTTCATACTGTTCATGGCATTTTTTAACAGACGGCAAAAAGGCCCTACCCATATTGAATTTAACTTTTCCATTGTAGAAAGCAGTATCTAGAAGCAATTTAGGTGCCTAAAAGATTATGACTTGTAGATATGAGAGCCAAACAGTATATAAGGGGAAAAAAAGGTTGGATGGTATAGAGAAACATACTGAGGTGGGATCAACAACTATAAACCAGTGACTAGTGTCTTTCCATTATAGCAACACATAAATGGTCATCCTGCAGCAGTAAAGGATTTGAATATACAATCATTTGAATCATGTGAATATGGTCAGCCACCAAATCCTTATCCAAAGTAAAGGACATCCTGTGAGTCATCATGAGAATCATATAATAATGGTTAACAATTATATATATTCTTATAAAAAGGCAAGAATTAAGGAAGCAAAAGCCCTGGAAATAAATTGTCATTTTTTGTATTCTTTGACTATCATGATGTACATTTAAGATAGAGATTATGACTTGTATGATATATAAAGAGCTGTGTATTATTCTATCGAGATCAATGATATACCACCAAGTACTGTGAGCCGTGTACTGAGTTAGTGACCTTGACCTCATCACCACCAAGTTTGTCTTTATTACATTTGCACTCCCTCTCAAGTATTGAAAGAAAAAAAAAAT